>JBBGBA010000124.1:0-550467 GCA_038088335.1 Mesorhabditis sp. LJ9110 | reverse complement strand
AAAACCCCCCCCCTGACCCCAAAAAATAGAAACACCCCCCTCGAAAGGTCGGCCGATCAATGTAGATTTTGGAGGTTACCTGCGAGCCGCGGGTAAGTGCGGAAACCCCCCCTTTTCCCCAATCCCGCCCTATTAATGCGTGGAGTATCGCAAAAATTGTTTGCCGTGGTCGAATTACTATAGAAAAGTTGTTTAATGACGCCAAAAATTGCTAGACATTTTTTTACAAGATTTTTGAAATGTGACAATATTAAGTCGCTATGCCTGAATGTACTACAGGTTTTAAACCAAAACATTTTCTTTTTCGCTATTTTTTCAATTCAAATGTACCGTAACTTGATTCTACAGAGCAAGAGCTACATTTTGGTACTATTGACAGCTCTGTACGACTAAAGATAGCCGAGTTACGAAAACTCTATTTCGACCAGGAAAAATTAACTAATGATAACCCATATCTATAATTGTTATTAAAAAAATTCTAGCAATTTTTGATGTAAGAAAACAACTTTTTTATAGTAATTCGACCACGGCGAACATTTTTTAGTTAAACCCCCCACCAATGGGGCGTAGGGCCCCAGAAGTTCTGGCTGGGGGGATAGAGGGCTCCACGACTTTACCAAAACTGCGCCCCCGCGCCCTCTTAAGGGGCCTCGCCAGCCAAAAATTTGGCTCTTTGTGGATTTTCGGGGAACCCACTTTTTAAAATCCCCGGAAAAGTTGTAACATCATGGTAAGTACCTTAAAGACCCTTGGAAAGATGGCGAAGCATCCCCAGGAATGAGGAACCAACGGGGACTACTATCGACGTAATTCATATTACGAATTCATAATTTTGTGAATTTTCGGTGATATCTTTGAAATGGAAAAACAATCAAAACATAGAAAAATCAAGGCGAAATTTTGGCCGAAAACGTATCGAAAAATCGATATTATTGCATTTTTAATCAAAAATTTGTAACGTTGATGAATTTAGGAATAGTAAGAAAAGTTTAGAGACACGACCTCAATTTATATTAGAAAACGAAAAAAAGCAAGCCAGGCACGCATAAAAAATATAATAAAAAAGAAAAATGTTATATAGGCTCTGAAATCCAATGGAAACTAATCCGTAAAACCTGAATCTAGCCTAGTACCTGGTCGAAACATACTTTTCAAAAAAGGCGTCCATCTCCGGATCGGCGGGGAACTTGAAGTCGTCCATGTCGAGCCGATCCATACGATCCATCAGGCGCATTTATTCCTACGGCTTTTTCTCGCGTTTCTGGAATTAAAATTCGAAAATAGCATAGCGAAATGAATTCTGAGCACTCCACGAAATTTTCAAAATTGGTTCTGCACTGTTAGCGGTGGGGAGGGGGATTTTTAGCAAGGGGGAAACCACTTTTTGTTTTTCCACCTGTACCTGCTCATGTGATATTTTTCTAGCGTTTTCAGTAGTTTTAGATTTATGGAAAGGTATCACAAAACCATTTTTTTATTTTGAAAAATCGAAAATTTGACATTTTTTCGTCATTTGACCAAAAATTTTAAAATCTCTGAAGATCTTTTTCGATTGTTTTTATATCTAAAAACTATCTAAACTGCTATAAAAATGGGCTGTATTTTTTATAGGGAAGTAGAGAATCACGGGAAAAAAATTTGTTCCCCGTTAACAGTCCAGAACCTTAAAATTATCGATCGGGCTACCAATAGGAAAGTAACGAAAATTTCTAGCTGGAAAAAGGATGAAACATGGCAGTTTCCGGCCGAAAACCCGGGGATTATAATGTAAGATGTTATCGGGTAGGGCGTCTCGATAACAAGGAGCTACGCACGGCCAATTTACGGGATGACGGGAGGAAGGGATGGGTGATAAGCAGCCGGAAAAAGGGGAGAAAGAAGAAAAGGAGGCTGGACTGAAAGAGGAGCCGTCTGGGCGGAGAACCAGAGTGATCACGAGCTGATGGGAGGAGGAAGAGAGAGAGAGAGAGAGAGAGAGAGCGAGGGGGAGGAGGAGAGAGGGAGAGAGGGCGGTGAGTGAAAAAGACGGACAGAACCCGGCTAGGCACGGCCATGAATTTTTCCCTTCCGTCTATAAATTCACTACATATTTTCCCGCGCGCCACACGCAACGCACAACAACTTGAAGCCGCGTGCGCGTTGCGTGTCGCGGACACAAAAAAAAACACAGTAAAAAATGCTGCCAAAAAGTGCCGCTAGATTGATATCATTGTGAAAATTCGCAAAATACCTAAAAAGGCAGTTTCTGGGGAAAATCAACTTTTCCAGCCGCATGAGTTTTATGCCGTAATGCCCTGTAATGCGAACGATTCCGGAACCGAAATTCGAAATTAAAAAAGCTAAAACGATAAAATCGCTTTGGGAACCGGGAAATTGCGCTAAAACTTGAATTTCATTTCATTTAACTTCATTTAACTTCATTTTCATTTAACTTGAATTTATTTCATCACGTCTTTCAAAATATCGAAATTTCATAATGTTAAAGTTGCAAAATGCCGACATTGAAATGTGGAAATTCACACAACCTAATTTTTCCGGAAAACACCCGAATTCTAGGCAAAAATGCCGATATTCTGTCATTTCGACATTCTGAAATTTCGGCATTCTGTAATTTCGACCCCACGGAATTTCGACAAGGAATTGCGTTTCGGCATTCTGAACCCGCATTTTGAATTTTTAAATGTCGACATTATTATAGCAAATTGGGGTATGGAATCGACTTCTTAGCCCCTTTAAAGACAAGTTGACACCTGATCCAAAGGACCTTCCCCGTGTAGGAAAGCCTAAGAAAGACGAATCCATTATCGGGGCGCGCCGGCTGCACCTCGACCACACCCTCCCCCACCCCCCCTCCACCCCCGCTTTTCGGGGGGCTGGCTGGCCGGGTGGTGGAGAAGACGAAGAACGAGTTTGTTTTTAGGATCCCTCATCGTCTCGTGGCGAGAAAGAGAGAGAGAGAGAGAGAGAGAGAGAGAGCGAGAGAGAGAGAGAGAGAGAGAGAAGAGAGAGAATGAGAGAGAGAGGGAGAGAGAGAGCGAGAGAGAGAGAGAGAAACCGCGCCGGCCACGTTTCTCCCCCTCCCCTCTCCCCAAATGACTCATTCCAATAATTGTTTACATATTTCGGGGGCCTGCCGGGCGTTAAGCTGGCTTCGGGGAATTTTTTAAGGGACAAGGCGTCACCTAAGGTTTTACTGGCTGTGGATCCCACGGCTTGTTTTCAAAGAATTTTAACTTTCAATTTTTATAGCATTAACACAGTTCTTAGCTACATGCAGAATGCCACAACATTTCGAAACTTGTTTGTAAGTTGGATTTTTTTGCAAGTTTGTAAGTGTACAAAAATGTATGAAAAATGACTAAAAAAGGACAACATTTTCGAATTTTCAGAAAATGCCTAAAATCTTTGTTTTCTAGCGGTCCCGGGTACCTAGTAATCGCATATAAAGAGCCGTTATATGCTTTTAGTAAGTTTCAACCATATTTAAGCAAAAAAATCTCAAAAAAGCTGTAAAAGCGTGTGAATAAGTCGAGAAGTTCGGCATTTTGGAACGAAAAAAAATAAATTTTGCAACCTAAGACCAAATTTACTGCAAAACTGTAAAGTTGATGATCAGGAATAGGGAAAACCAACACACACACACAAACACACAAATGCATCCTTAAGTTATGGAAAAATCTAGGCTAGCGCCGAAAAATTTGGCCCCCTCGCGAATCCTAAAGAACCGAAAACAAAAATTAGTCCCCCCCCGCTAATGGTCCAGTACCAAATTCCCTGCATCGATTTAGCAAGACTAGAAAGACTCCCATAATTATCAAAGCAAAGCCACCACCGCGTTATCTTTAGAAACGCACCGCCAGAAAACAAGGGCCACCTCATCGAAGAATGCCAGGAATTTGCTTTTTTTTCCTTGGTTCCAGCGATGGCCATGCTGGCGGCATATTGGCATGCTTGCAGAGATCGTTTAGGAATGGGGGAAGATCGGAGCAAACTAAATACTGTATATTCTAGGTGTTTCAGCCCTACCCTGCATCAACGACGCACATAATACACATAATAGCCGTCGCTGCGCAACAATTCCTGAAAGAAACAACGGTCAATGTCATTGAGACCGGGAAGGGGGATCTTTCGCATTATCGGGGGGGGGGGATAAATCCTAAAAATCCCCGCCGCCAAATTTCTTTTCTACAATACTGGGAATGCCTGACAACTTAAAGGGGCCGCCAGAAAACAAGGGCCACCTCATCGAAGAATGCCAGGAATTTGATGTTTTTCTTGGTTCTAGCGAAAAGTGCTGGCCTCCTATTCAGGGACGTAGCGTAATACAGGCCCCGGGGGCCAGGGCCCCTGCCCCGAAATCGGCCGGGGCCCGAAAATTTCATAAGGGGGACCCTTATGATTTTTATTTTCTCAAAAATTTTGCTGTCTGCGGCGCTATTTTTTCATGTTTTTACGGTTATTTGTAGAGCTATGCAACCTTTTTTTCAAAAATTTTTGCCTGCGCGCTGTTTTTCCGGCAATGTTTTGAGATTTTTGGAAAAATTATTTGGGGGCCCCCCCCGAAATTTTTTTCTGGCTACGCCCCTGCTCCTATTCTATGCTAGCAGAGATCGTTTAGGAATCGGGGAACATCGGAGCGAACTAAATACCGTATTACCATGTGTTTCAGCTTTACTCTGCACCCACGACGCGCCCGTGTGTATAATGACGGTGTCGTACACTCGGCTAAAATTTGACGTTACGATAACTAAATAAAATGTCGATTTTTCGACTGGAATCGACAGAACTAGCCTAAAAGATGCCAATGGTTTTCATATTCTCGAAAATTATCGATCGGATTTTCGAAAATCAGGATTTCGAAAAATTTGCATTAGTATTTCATCCATTTGCGGCTATTTCCTATTGATGGCTAGACGCAAATTTTCGAAAATCTGCCTTTTCGAAAATCTACCTTAGGATCGTGCAACCATTGGCATGCTAGCAGAGATCCTTTAGGAATAGGGGAAGGGCGGAGCAAACTACATTCTGTAAATTAGATATGTTACAGCTCTACCCTGCACCCACGACGCGCCCGTGCTCATAATACTGGTGTGAAACACATCAACTAAATCTCACTTTACGGGAACTAAATAAAACGTCGGATCTTTCGGTGGTTTTTTTCGACCACTAGCTTGGATAGGGCATCCCCAGGCCTTGATTTTGATACCCTTCACTCGCCTCGAACTCATGAAAATTCCCATAATTTATCGTTTCAAAGTTTTTTACTTTTTCAAAAATGGTCGAAACTTCAACACGGGTCGTCAAAAATCCTAAAAAACAACGTGTGTTATTTCTTTATTTAGGCCTTCTGTCATGGAAACGATCGCCCAATTCCGTTCCCAAGATATTTTGACCCAAACTCTGGTCTTTTTTGTCTTGAACACCCAGTATATTCCATGTGTTTCAGCTCTTCCCTGCGCCGACGACCCGCCCGTGCTTTTAATTTCGGCGTCTTACACTCGCCCTTAATCTCACTTTACGGTACCTAAATAAAACGTGGATTTTTCGATTGAAATCGAAAGATCTCGTCGAGTTCTTCCATTTCAAGTTAAAAAAACTATTGGGACCTGCGCAAACTCTATAAAAACTCTACCTTTTAAATTGGCTAGTTCACCTTCCGGTAACCAAATAAAAAATGGATTTTTCGACTGGAATCGATAGATCTAGCCTAAAAGATCTTTGCTAATATCACAAGTGTTTTCATATTCTCGAAAATTATCGATCATATTTTCGAAAAGTCAGTTTCGCAAGTCAGTTTCCCGAAAATCGGGATTTCGAAAAATTTGCATTACTATTTCATGCCATTTGCGACTATTTTTGGCTAGACGCAAATTTTCAAAAATCTGACTTTTAAAATATGGCTTAAGATCGCGCAATCATTGGCATGCTAGCAGAGACCTTTTAGGCAGCGGGGAAGGCGGAGCAAACTACATTCTGTATATTCTATGTGTTTCAGCTTTAAGCTGCGCCGACGAAGCGCCCGTGTGTATAATCGCGGAGTGGTACACGGAGCTAAATTTCACTTTACGATTAACTAAATAAAATGTCGATTTTTCTACTGGAATCGATAGGTCTCGTCGGGTTATTCCATTTTCAGTTCAAAAAACCGTCCAGGCCAGCTTCTAAAAAAAGTTAAAAACATTTTAAATTGGCTATTTCAGTTTCCGGCAACTAAATAGGCTAAAAATGGATGTTTCGACACCGTTGTCGTACACACTAGCAGCTAGTGACTAGCTAAATGTCACTTTACGATAACTAAATGAAATGCCGATTTTTCTACTGGACGATATATCTCGTCGAGTTCTTCCATTTAAAGTTAAAAAAACTATTGGGACCTGCGTCTTTAAACCGTCTACTGGAAACGACAGGACTAGCCTAAAAGATCTCTGCTAGCATCACAATTGTTTTCATATTTTCGAAAATTATTAATCATATTTTCGAAAAGTCGTATTCTAGAAAATCAGTCTTCCGAAAATCAGGATTTCGAAAAATTTGTATTACTATTTCATGCCATTTGCGACATTTCCTATTGATGGCTAGACGCAAATTTTCGGAAATACAGCGCTGGTACTGTATATTCTATGTGTTTCAGCTCTACCCTGCACCCACGACGCGTCCGCGAAGTGAATAACCAGATTCCAGGCTTGCTACGCGTCGATGATCCCCATAGATTTCGTACCCCTCACTAGTCAGTGCGAAGTTATTGCTGGAAGAAACAACGGTCAATGTCATTGAGATCGGGGGCGTCTTTCGCATTAGCAGGGGGGGATAAATCCTAAAAATCTCATCCGCCCCCGCCGCCAAATTTCTTTTATACAAGTCTGAAAATACCTGGTAACTTAATAAGTCGATCGATATTTTGAATGTGCCATTTGAAGGAGGGCCGGAAAAATTTACTCTGAGATTTTTTTTAGCGCCCGAAAAAAACCCGATTTAAAATATCCTACCTTATATAAATTTGGCGTGTATGTGTGTGTGTGGATGTCACTTTCGAGGCCCGATTTGAGGGCCTTCCCGTGCATAAAATGCCCTAATTCTCCGCCACCCGGGGGAATCGACCCTTCTCTTTTCGATGGCGTTGTCAGAATTTCGATAAAATACAGGTGAATTTCCTCATTCTTGCAAGTTGCGCTCGCGTGTTTGGTCGGTTGGGGGGAGGGAGAGCCGACGGGCCCAAGCTATCGGAAAGTCAATTTCTTATGCAAGGGCCGCATTCCAGCGGCCAAGGCCCGCGAAGCGGGTTTTGGGCGCTGGTTTTTATTATTAAAAACTTCGCCTTCCATTCAATCGGTTCCAAATCCAGAAACGTACGAATTCTTAGCTCCATTTTTATAGCAGGTAAGACTCAGATCACCCCAGCCGGCACCCACCCACCGTATCTCGGCTCCCTGTTCATCTACAGGTGTGTAAAGTATACCAAAATGTTCGGCTTGCTGTGGCCAGTATTTTGGATACTTTACAAACCTGTAGATGAACAGAACCAGATACGGAGTGAGTCGGCCGGGAGGGGTATCTGGAGTTTAGCCTTATAGCATTCTACACAGTTTTTAGATACGTGCAGAATTACAAAATTCGACAATTTTAGATGGTTTGCAAAAAAATCTATAACAAATTACTAAATAAGGACAATATTGTCGAATTTGATGCCACGAATGCCTGAAACATCTTTAACAACTTTTGGCAATCAAAAACTAGTAGAAACATTATAAGAATACACTGTTTATCATTAACAGATAGTTATAGACTGAAATGATGGAAACAAAATTTCTCCCCTGCTAACAGTCCAGTACCGAATTCCCTGCATCGATTTAGCAAGACCAGGGCTACTCTCATAATTATTCGGTTATCTTTAAAAACGCGCGGCCAGAAAACAAGGGGGTGTCTCATCGAAGAATGCCAGGAATTTCCAGTGTTTACCCCGGTTGTAGCGTAGCCATACTGGCAGCATATTGGCGTGCTAGCAGAGATCCTGTAGGAAGTGGGAAAGATCGGAGCAAACGAAATATGGTATATTCTATGTGTTTCAGCATTACCCTGCACCCAGGACGCGCATAGTACGCGTCGATGACGCCCAGATTATGATGTCCTTCCTTCAGTGCACAGCAACTCCTGAAAGAAACAACGGTCAATGCAATTGAGACCGGGACCGGGGGTCTTTCGCATTAGCGGGGGGGATAAATCCTAAAAATCTCATCCGCCCCGCCCTCAAATTTCTTTTATACAAGTCTGGAAAAGCTTGGTAACTTAATAAGCAGCGTTTTCAAAATGTTTGCAGTAACAGCAAACCAGTCCCGGTCATTCGGGGGCCAAAAAAGCAATTTTGGGCATATTTGCAAAGTTTTTTTGACGGCTAAGAAAGCTAGGCTAGGCTAACAATAAGCATTGTCGGGCGGGGGGGGGATAAAGCCTAAAAAATCTCCCCCCCCCCCCCCTCCCCACTCGCCAAGTTTCTTTGATACAAGTCTGGAAATACCAGGTACAGCCACAGCATCTGGAATCTGGAAATATAAGGTACAGCATATTGGATATTTACAGCGTTTTCTGTATTTTCGATGAATTCCAGCCGGAATACCGAAATTCGGTTCTTTAGGATTTCCGGGGGGAAACCAAATTTTTTCCTGGTTTTCCCGGTTGACCTAGTAATCAAATATAAAGTGTTGTCACATTGGTTTTAGTAAATTTTAACTATATTTAAAGTAGAAAAACCTTTCAAAAAAGTTAGAAAATGTTTGAAAAAGTCGAAAATTTAGTCATTTTGGGTCTTCCCCCCGCTAATCCTAAAGGTTCTATAGGATTTTTCGACCTAAAATAAATTTTTTAATTAAAATGTGGGTAGTTTTTATGCTCAGGAATAGTTAAAAACCATTTAGTAACGCATGCGCTATTTAGAAAAAAATTTAGGCTCGGGCCGAAAAAATTTGGTTTCCCGGAAATCCTAAAGAACCCGAAATTCAAAACGCAGACAGCGAAAACCATCTCATAACTCAACACTTTATTCTTCCCATCCGAAATACGACTGTTGATACAATCACAGGCGAGGATCATTTTTGGGGGCTACGAGAGGGACTTTCAAATTTCTTTTATTTTCTTCTATTTCTGTTTATTTTAATTCAAATCGGGGCTACGAAAACAGCGAAACTGTCGAATTAGGTGAATCAGGTGTCAGGATATTCGGTATCAGCATATCGGTATTTTCGCTGATTTTGTCGGGATTTTTGCAACGTCATTCGATAGAGCGTCAAAAAATATACTAAGAGTTTTAATTTGAGCCTACAATAATGTAAAATAAAAAAGTTATAGCCAAAAACTTCCGGCTGGGGGGGAGGGGTAAAGTAAACCGTAGCCGGATTTTACCCTGGTTGCAGCGATGGCCATGCTGGCATCCTATTGGCATGCTAGCAGAGGTCGTTGAGGAATCGGGCAGGAGCCGAGCTGTATATTAGTAATATATTACTACTATACTAATGTATTAGTATACCGTATATTCTAGGTGTTTCAGCTCTACCCTCCGCCGACGACCCGCCCGTGCTTTTAATCGCGGAGTGGTACACACGGGCTTAATATCACTTTACGGTACCCAAATAAAATATCGATTTTTGGGCTGGAATCGATAGATCTAGTCGAGTTCTTCCATTTCCAGTTCAAAAAACCGTCCAGACTGGCTTCCATAAAAAAACGCATAATCATTCGAAATTGGCTAGTTCACTTTCCGGTAACTAAATAAAAAAATGAATTTTTCGACTGGAATCGACAGATATAGCCTAAAAGATCACTGCTAGCATGACCATCGTTTTCATATTCTCGAAATTTATTAATCATATTTTCGAAAAGTCGTATTCTAGAAAAT
Source organism: Mesorhabditis sp. LJ9110 (assembly GCA_038088335.1). NCBI lineage: Eukaryota > Metazoa > Nematoda > Chromadorea > Rhabditida > Rhabditidae > Mesorhabditis > Mesorhabditis sp. LJ9110. Next base: position 540,581 of record JBBGBA010000124.1, on the reverse strand, counting down.
CAGTTTTCCGAAAATCAGGATTGAAAAATTTGCATTCCATTGCCTTTCCAGTTGCGACATTTCCTATTGATGGCTAGACGCAAATTTTCCAAAATCTGACTTTTCGAAAATATGGATTATGATCGTGCAATCATTGGCATGCTAGCAGAGACCTTTTAGGCTTCGGGGAAGGCGGAGCAAACTACATACTGTATATTCTATGTGTTTCAGCTTTACCCTGCGCCGACGACGCGCCCGTGTGTATAATTTCGGAGTGATACACGCACCTAAATGTCACTTTACGAAAACCAAATAAAATGTCGATTTTGGGCTGGAATCGATAGATCTCGTTGAGTTCTTCCATTTCCACTTCAAAAAACCGTGCAGACTAGCTTCCATAAAAAATCGTAAACATTCGAAATTGGCGAGTTCACCTTCCGGTAACGAAATAAAAAATGGATGTTTCGACTCGAATCGACAGATCTAGCCTAAAAGATCACTGCTAGCATGACCATCGTTTTCATATTCTCGAAAATTATTAATCATATTTTCGAAAAGTCGTATTCTAGAAAATCAGTTTTCCGAAAATCAGGATTTCGAAAAATTTGCATTCCATTGCATTTCATGCCAGTTGCGACATTTCCTATTGATGGCTAGACGCAAATTTTCGAAAATACAGCGCTGGTACTGTATATTCTATGTGTTTCAGCTCTACCCTGCACCCACGACGTCGATGATTCCCACAGTATGATGTCCTCCGTACGCAGCAGCTCCTGAAAGAAACAACGGTCAATGTCATTGAGACCGGGAAGGGGGGGGGGTCTTTCCCACTATCGGGGGGGGGGATAAATCCTAAATCTCCCCCGCCCCCGCCGCTAAATTTTTTCCTACAATTCTTGGAATACCTGACAACTGAATAAGCAGCGTTTTCAAAATGTTTGTAGTAACAGCAAACCAATCTCGGTTATTTGGCACATAGGGTAACGGGGGGGGGGGGGATATGTACAGCGTTTTGTGTATTTTCGATATTTTGAAGGTGCCATTTGAAGAATACACTATTTATCATTAGCAGATAGTTATAGACTGAAATGATGGAAAGCAAAATTAGTCTCCCCCGCTAACAGTCCAGTACCGAGTGCCCTGCATCGAGCAAGACTAGAAAGACTCCCATAATTATCAAAGCCAAAGCCGCCACCGCGTTATCTTTAAAAACGGGCCGCCAGAAACAAGGGTCACCTCATCGAAGAATGCCAGGAATTTGCTATTTTTTTCTTGGTTTTAGCGAAAAGCATGCTGGCAGCATATTGGCATGCTAGCAGAGATCGTTTAGGAATCGGGGAAGATCTGGGCAAAATAAATACGGTATATTCTAGGTGTTTCAGCATTACCCTGCACCGACGACGCCCATAATCCCCACATTATGGCGTATCCTTCAGTCCGCAGCAACCCCTGAAAGAAACAACGGTCAATGTCATTGAGACCGGGAAGGGGGGGTCTTTCGCATTAGCGGGGGGGGTAAATCTAAAATCTCCCCCGCCCCCGCCGCTAAATTTTTTCCTACAATTCTTGGAATACCTGACAACTGAATAAGCAGCGTTTTCAAAATGTTTGCAGTAACAGCAAACCAATCTCGGTCATTCGGCACATAGGATAACGGAGGGGGCGGGGATATTTACAGCGTTTTGTGTATTGTAGTATTGTAGCGTTAACTACATTCTGTATATTCTATGTGTTTCAGCTCTACCCTGCACCCACGACGCGTCCGTGCGGATAATGGCGGAGTCTTGCACTCGATGATAACTAAGTAAAATCGATATATCTCGTCGAGTTCTTCCATTTTTCGGTTGAAAAACCTTCGGGACTCGTTTCTAAAAACAGTTATAAACATTTTAGATTGGCTGGTTCACTTTACGGCAACTGAATAAAAAATGGATCTAATATAAGGAAAATGTTTTTCTCACCCTGCTCAAAGCCACAGCCATATTGGCCGGCTTCCTATTGGCAAGATAGCAGAGATCTTTTAGGAATCGGGGAATGAGCCGAGCAGGCTATATACTACGAGAATTAATTTCAGCCCGAAATAATGTAATAGAAATTTTTTATTGAATCAACAAAAAATTGAGGAAAATCTATGGGATATGGGATAACGGGGGGAGTCAAATTTTCTAAATTTTCGATATTTTGAAAACGCCAATCGATAGAACGTCAAAAAATATACTAAAATATTTTTTAGAAGGCGAAAAAATGTATTATAGAAGTTTTATAGCCTAAAAACTATCTTTCAAAATATGGGGGGACAAATTTTCGGCGTTTTGAATACTTTCGATATTTTGAAAATACCATTCGACAGAGGGCCGAAAAATATACTAAGAGCCGAAAAAAGCATATTTAAGAATACATTTATCATTTAAAAAAGTTTGGGTAGCCCCCCCCGTTATTTTATCCCCCCCCGCTATTCTATTTGTACCTATCTTACGGCAACTAAATAGAATGTCGATTTTTCAATGCCTTAAAAATCTAAATTCCTTCAACAACATGTAATAAACATGCAAAATTTCGTTTGAATAACGAAAACGAACGCATTATTTCCACATACCCACTTCAGCGATGATGCCCGGCGGCAACTCTGGGCCCGAGGAAAGGAATCCTTCGAACCAGTCCCCTGTAGGCGTTGAGCAGAGATCTTTTAGGAATTGTGTAGAAGTAGGCTAGCAGAGATCTTTTAGGAATTGTGCAGGGCAAAGGAAAGTATATTCCATATGTTTAAGGGCGCTTGTATGACGCCGAAACAGGAAGCCACCACGCCGCCGGCTGACGCCAACAAGACCGCCTCGCCCACGGCCCTCAATACTACCATTGTAGGCGTTGAGCAGAGATCTTTTAGGAATTGTGCACAAGCAGGCTAGCAGAGATCTTTTAGGAATTGTGCAGGGCAAAGGAAAGTATATTTCATGTGTTTAAGGGGCCGTGCACCACTCCGCGACAAGAAGACACGGGGCCACCGGCTGACGCGATCCAGACCACCTCGCCGACGGTCCTCAACACCACCATTGTAGGCGTTGAGCAGAGATCTTTTAGGTATTGTGTAGAAGTAGGCTAGCAGAGATCTTTTAGGAATTGTGCAGGGCAAAGGAAAGTATATTCCATATGTTTAAGGGCGCTTGCACCACCCCGCGACCGGAAGACACGACGCCTCCGGCTGACGCGATCAAGACCACCTCGCCGACGGTCCTCAACACCACCATTGTAGGCGTTGAGCAGAGATCTTTTAGGAATTGTGCACAAGCAGGCTAGCAGAGATCTTTTATGAATTGTGTTGAAGCAAGCTAGCAGAGATCTTTTAGGAATTGTGCAGGGGATAGGAATTTCTATTTGATGTGTTTCAGGCTCAAGCCAAGAAGGCGCCGACTCCTTCGGCCAAGTCACCGGCTCGCCGTCGCATCCGTCAGGTGCCACTGGTCAGTCACTGAACGTTCGACGGCTAGGTTATGCAAAAAGCAGGATTTAATGGCTCAGACGGGGCGAGAGTTGAAACGTCGCGGTGCGGTATTCGAGAAATGATCAACGTCCATTTGGGGCGAATACTTTCGAGATAATTTTGGGTGTCGACCGGCTTCTTTAAAGGGATACGGACGTATTAGTGCATCAGCGCCCAAAACCCGCTTCGCGGGCCTTTGCCGTTGGAATGCGGCCTTTGCATGGAAATTCGACTTTCCGATAGCTCGGGTGACCCGCGCTAACTCGCGCGCGTGCAACTTGAAGGAATGAGGAAATTATATTTTTCCATATTATGCAAATTAGCCTTCCCGGACCCCAAAATTGAAGAAATCCGGCCTTAACGTTGTAAACTTGTATTTTATCGGAATTCTAAAAAAGCCATCGAAAAGAGAAGGGTCGATTACCCCTGGTGTCGTAGAATTAGGGCATTTTATGCACGGAAAGGTCCTCAAATCCAGCCTCGAAAGTGGCAGCTGCACACACACACACACACACACACACACGCAGATAGACACAACATAAATTATATTAGGTAGAATGTTCGAAAGATTTCAAAAATTTGAGAAGCGGGGAGCCGGCTGGATTCGCCTTTACGAGAGCTTTCGATAGATACCTAAATCTTAAAAATCGGAGGCGACTGTAGACCACTGGGGGGTTTATTTGGGACACCCTGTACATTGATATAGGCTTTGCAAGATTAACTAAAGAGAAAAATAAAGCAAAATCGGCGCAATAACTCGTTTGAGAGCAGGAAACTATCGTGTATCACCGGCGATACACGCTGTCCCACGGGCCCACTTGGGCGTGTATCGCCGGCGTACCACGGCGTCGTCAATCGTTAACCTGAGCCGCATTGCAGAAGCTGCTGAAGCGGGTGGGCCGCTGGCTGCAGTCCAAGTGGACGTCGAAGGTGGGTGCCCCGGCTAAAGAAACATTCAACTCCCAGCTTTTAATGAAAAAGCAAAAGAGTATGCCATGGCCGGGGGTCGAACCTTGGCCTTGTGCGCGGCAGGCGAACACAAAACCAATGTGCCAAGAGAACGCCGAAGTGACTTTTTTTTCCTGTCGGCCCTGGTGGGGGCAGTAATCTAATCTAAAGTGTTTTCACATCTTTTTAGCAAAATTTAGGCCTATTCGAACCGGAAAAACATTTTAAAAAGTTAGAAAAACGCTTGAAAAAGTCGAACATTTTTTAATTAAATTTTGTAAAGTTGTTATGTTTAGGAATAGATATAAACAATTTAGAAACAATTCCACTATTTATATAAAAAATCTAGGCTTGAGCGGAAGAAAGTTAGGTGGTTCTAAAACTCATTTCGATTTCTGATCAATGAACGCGGTTGATTTTTAATAATTAAATTAAAGAATTCGGATACCGTACAGCCAAATCTTGTGGGTTTGGGGGCGAGGCTGGGTTTTGGACGCCCTGCACATTTTATTTCAGACCGCGAAGGACGGCGCCGAGAAGCTGCGCTGGCTCGGCTACACGTCCCAGGAGCTGGCCCTGATGGTCAGTTGGTGTTGAGATCGTGACTCAATTGCCTGGTGAAACGGCGGTGCGCATTGCATCTCTTTTTGGCACAAATGTGCCATTCAGGGAAGATAAACCCTTTCCGGGGGAAAAGCTTCGTTTTTAGCCGCTTCCAATCTTTTGCTTATTACGCCGCAACGGAGCATACAATTTTAACGTTTCCCCCATCCAGTCCTTTCGCAGTATTGGGGTATTTTTTAACATAAATAGCGAAAGCGTTTCGCAGCCGTATTTGACTATTCTTAACCGTGAAAAAAACCTTACAAATGTGCCCAAAATAGATGTTTTTGGGCCCCGAATGACCGAGATTGGTTTGCTGTTACTGCAAACATTTTGGAAAAGCTGCTTATTAAAGGGATGCCCGACCCTTTCGGGGCTCAAAAAGCAAAAACCATACCGCGGGCGGGGGTCGAACCCGGGGCCCCCGTTTGGTAGGCCTAGATGCTATCCATTAGGCCAAAGTGGCAAGCCATTGGGTGGGACGAGAACGCGACAAGAGGGAAAGGGGTCCGAATTCTGTGCGGCTTTGGGGCCCATTGCCGCACAAAATTGGCGCGTCATTTGCGCTGCCCGGAATACATAGCTATATCCTTGCCGGCGAAACATTGGATATCCCTTTAAGTTACCAGGCATTTCCAGACTTGTATAAAAGAAATTTGGTGGCGGGGCGGGTGAGATTTTTAGGATTTATCCCCCCCCCCCCCCCCGCTAATGCGAAAGACCCCCCTTCCCGGTCTCACTGACATTGACCGTTGTTTCTTTCAGGAGCTGCTGCGGAGCGACGGCTACGGCATCCTCTGGGGCTCTACTACGTGCAGCCAGCCCGGTCTATCGCTCAACTCGTTGGGCATCGTCCTGGAGGTGGACAACGGCACCCAGTGGGCTCAGTTGCTGCGGGTAAATGCTTGTGCTTACATGGATGCCATCGGATAGAACATCAAAAAAATATACGAAGATACAAATAATAAAAATACAAAAATAAAAAAATTTCCCCCCTTAAGTAACCTTTGCCGGTGTTTCTACTTGCAAGTAGTGGCCTCAGCTCGTCATCGGATTTCGATTCCTTATCGACATCCAGATCAAATCATCCGGTTAAACAACGAAAGTAAACAATCCGAGTTTTTTGGCTTAACTTTGGTTTATCAGGAAAACGACCCGGGTTCGATCCCGCCCGAGGTCAATATTTTGCCTTTTGCTTTTTTGATCGGAAATTTTCAGAAATACTCGGAATCGAGCTTGTTAGTCTTATTTAGGTGTTCTGGTTTGCAAAACTACACTTTGGAGTCGAGGAAATGGGACCCCCCACTAACAAGGAGATGGTCTCAGCTGGGAATCGAATTCGGATTTGAAAATTTGCACACTTATAGAGCTCGACGAGACAAATCGATTGGTGTAACTTTCAGCTGCTGATACAATAACCACGCCGAGTTGTAAGCATTTTAAGTTTTGCATACATTTTGCATTTTTTCAGCCATAGCTTCATAGGCCTTCCCCGCCTCCCTCTCACCATCGTCTGGTGGCCTAGTGGTGTAGCAGGCGGCCTCCTGGGAATCTAACGAGGTTTCGAACCCGCTCACGATTTTTATTTTTTGCTTTTTCGTCCGAAGGTTCCTCTTTGCTTTCTGAGGACCTTGTATAACTTTTTACGCATTATTTTAACTCCTCTGATGCTCCGACAACATCGAACTTCACCGCAAAAATTTTTCTGGCTGGGCATCAAGCCCTTGTCCGACCTATGACTACCATTTCCAAAAAATTTTCGCGGACCAAAGTTTTTGTTCGGATAACACACCATTTACCAAAATTACGTTTACTCCACGATTTTTGATATGCTTTGAATTTTCAATTTATTTTGAGACCGGCATAGTCCTTTCGGGTAAAAAAATCAAAATTTTTTCAAAGTGATGTTTTTTAGCCATTTCGAACCAGAGGAGTTAAAATAATGCGTAAAAAGTTATACAAGGTCCTCAGAAAGCAAAGAGGAACCTTCGGACGAAAGCAAAAATAAAAATCGTGAGCGGTTCGAAACTCGTTAGATTCGAGGCCGCCTGAACTAGGCCACCAGACTGGTAAGAGCGGGAAGGCCATAGCTATGGCTGAAAAAATGCAAAGATGCAAAACAAAATGCTTATAACTCGGCGTGGTTATGCAGCAGCTGAATTACACCAATCGATCTGTCGGCATAAGTGCAAATTTTCAAATCCGAATTCGATTCCCAGCTGAGACCATCTCCTTGTAAGTTCAACATGTTCCCCCATATATTATTTTAGGTAAAGGTTGCTTAACGGGGGGGGACAAATAACGGGGGGGGGGACAATTTTTGTATTCATAAATAACCAGGGTTGAAAAACCGCTTCGCGGCTTTCTGTATAGCGGAAAAATTATTTCCACCCCCGTTATTTCCCCCCCCCCGTTAAGCAACCGTTACCTTATTTTATCGTCCCCCACTTTGGAGCCGCTTTCGAGTCCTGACAACCTCCACATGTGAGAGATTGCCGCGTCAGTTTTTTCTACCGTTTCAGGCCGGGGACATCATCATACACGTCTCCGGGCTGACGGAGATAACGACCGAGACGATGCAGACAGCCGGGCCGCGCCGCGTGACCATCGCCAGGAAGGTGGGAGCTTTTTTTTGGGTTAGTGACAAAGTTTCATAACGCCGAATTATCATAGCACCGAATTTTTATCATTGCGAATTTTTACAACGCCCAATCCTTCGGAAGGCTCAGGGTTCTGGACTGTTAGCGGGGCGAAAAATTTTTGATAGGGGGAACCGCTTCCTGTTTATGTATACGTACCTGCTTTATGTATGCTTATAGACTTTAGCAGCAGTTTTGAGTAGTTAGAAAGGTTATTAAAAATCTTATTGAAAGTTTGAAAATCCGAAAATGGACCCTTTTTTGGTAATTTTCATAAAATTTGACCAAAAAGTCAAAAATTTCTATTTTTTAATATTTGTTTTTATCTAAAAAAAGCCGTTTAAATTCTCTAAAATGCTTTATATTCTGTTATAGGGCCGTAGAGGATCCCAGGGAAAAATTGGGAAAAATGGGAAACTGGGAGCACCTAAAAACCACTCCTGTTAAAGGCCTCTAGAACGATGGTTGTCGCGAAAAAGCAAAAGACGTTTGCACCGGGCGGGGTCGAACCAGCACCGTGAGAATGACAACCCAGCGCGCTATCCACTATACCACGCTCACCAACCTGCCCGTCCACCCCCTTTCCCCACGCGGCGCTCCTATGTACGCCGCCACGGTGTCCGCGCTCTGCACAGCCGCAGCCCCTGCGGCTGAGTACCCTAGCGTCCCAGAGGCCTTTAAGATAGAGAGAAACAGATGCGAAACAATATCTCATTGCTTCGGCAAGGCATGTGCGGGCCGAAGTTGAAGTGTATATTTAGGGCTCCTACAACCCGGAGCTGCTCGAAATGCTTCGCCGTGAGACGCTGCTGGCGCTCCTGCGGACCGAGCTGATCTGTGGCGTCTGCAGCCTGGAGTTGACCCGGAAGCGACGCTACGGCCACCTTACGCTCGGCTCCACGCATGCAAACCAAGTGGCGTAAGTCTAAACACTCCAAAAGAATTACTACTTTACTCCCACGCCCCCCCCCCTCAGCCAGAAGTTTTCGACTATCACTTTTTATTTTACAGTATTGTAGGCTCAAATTAATACACTTGGTATATTTTCCGACGCTCGATCGAATGGCATTGCAAAAATACCGAAAATAAGCGAAAATACCGAAAAATTTGAGACCTTTCGGCTGTGGGAAGGGGGGTTTACCGAATTAAACCGAATGAAAATCTCAACGAATTCCGGTCACTCCGCCTAAACCGGTTTCGCCCGGACCCATTTTTGGATAAAACCCATGTCGTCAAAAATGCATTTTTGCATAAATTTTTGGCCACCAATTTTTTTGGAAAGATTTGGAAAGAAGAGAAAGAAATTTTTTCGGCGCACGCCCAAACTTTTACATCAAATAGCGGATGCGTTTGTACAGAGATTTCAAAAAAGTCAAATCTCATAATGTCGAAATGTTACAAAATCACGATATTCATACTGTCGACTATTATAATGTCGATTTTATATAATGTCGATTTTATGTAATGCCGATTTTCGTAAACGGTTTATACATAAAGCACATTCTTATGGTGCCGATTCTTATAATGCCGATTCCCATAATGCCGATTTTGCGGCTTTTCCCAGGGCGCTCGCCATTTTCCTTTCGACGAATCCTAGTGTTCGATATACTAATCAAGAACAGCATCTAAAAACGTAATTTTTATATTTAAAAATAGACTTTTTGTATTTTAATAGTAAAAACATCTTTTTGTCCGGGAAAAAAATGGGGTATCGAACACTAGAATTCATCGGGAAGACAATGGCTTAGCGCCCTGAGAACAGTCGCAAAATCGGCATTATAGCAGTCGGCATTACAAGAATCGGCATTCTAAGAATCGTCGTCATGTAAAATCGGCATTATAATAGTCGGCATTTAGTAAATCGGCATTATTGGACTTGACCTTTTGTACATTGTGTTTGGCTATTTCTGGGCATCAAAACCTTCCTTCCTATTCAGCCATTTCTGCAAAGACGACGACTGCGAGGACCCGGACCTACACACTGCTCTGCGTGCTGAGCGTCAGCGTAAGCCCAGAATTTTCGAAGTGAAGCCAACGAAAATTACAGAGCCGAGGGAATGCCGCCAATGCACCGCCACAATCCTCCGCGAACATGGATGGAACGCGAAGTAGCCACCAACGAGTCCCGGCCAACCGATCCCGCACGACCATTCCGACCACCGATCCCACCTCAACCCTCATTAGATTTTCTTAAAATGTGAATTGCCGACTGTATCCGTTGTATCTTAACTCGTTTTTCCTATACGAAACCCGCGCCAAAGAATGCTACGTGACTTCCCCATACCGAATAAAAGGCCGCCATTATTCTCCCTTTCTCTCTCTCTCTCTCTCACTCTCTCTCTCTCTCTCTCTCTCTCTCGCTAACGCTCTCACTCACTCCTTCGCGCTCTGTATCTCTTTCTATCTCTCTCTCTCTCTCTCTCTCTCTCTCTCTCTCTCTCTCTCTCTCCCTCTCGCCTCTCCCGTGCGTTCCGCTTGTCTGTTTGGAGATCACTGGGCACATGCACAAACCACGGGCCAACCTCATCGCCACGCCGGAAGCCGGAGCAGCCCGTATCATCGCGGACTACCCTCTGAAAGGAGAAAGCCAGCGTGGCTTTCTCCTTTCTGAGCGGCTTGAGTGTGAGACGAGAGCAGAATTTCTTTTTAGCGCAAAATTTTTCAAAAAAAAATTGCACAGAAACTTTAGTTATTTGTTAGAAAACGCCCCTATCTACAAACTTTCGAAAAATTTTGGCCCTCTAGAAAAATTTTAGAACCTTTGTAATATAGCGTCGCGCCCCTGTACAAATTGCGCGTTCTTGCCCTCCTCAGTTGACGACACACTTTGGTGTCACCAAACTTTCGTACCACGGTGGCACTGCGGAAAAAGATGTAAGTGCCACGGCGGGTGACACCAAGGTATGGTTTTGGTGGCACCATGGTGTGGGTCTGGTGACACCGGGAGGGCCCGGTGTCACCACGGTGGGGATTCGGTGTCACCATGGTAAGCGAACCTGGTGGCACCAGGGTGAGGACCCGGTGCCACCATGGTTTTTCATAGTAATTGGCGTAGCTTTTCCAGTATATTCCCGTAATAGGAAATATACTGGAATTTGTATATAAGGTACGAAACTACGTAAACTACTCATTTAAAATGTTTTATTATAAGATACAAGTCTCTAAAATATCCTACGGGAAATAACTTTGTGAAAATTACACCTTTAGAGCAAAACTTACCGGCAAAACATACCTGTGAGCTCCATTTGCTCTGAAACTTTACCTGTACCATTTCCTTGTTATCCTCGCCATAGCTTTCCAAGTAGCAATCTGGAATCCGGGTCACGCAAGGTTGGTCCTCTCTAAAAATTAACTTAGAAGACTTAGAGCGAAGCGAACCTTTAGCGTGTGGTGGATTCCATTGAAAGTAGAAGATCATCCTCCAGCTAAAATTACGAATCATTTCGTCTCCAAGGAAATGCCAAACCGAGAAATGTAGTCAAAGTCATCTGCGACGCCACATCAGAAGAAGCTCCGCTAAAATGTAAAATTAGAATATTAGAAAAATTTGGATTTAGTGGGATTTTAGGGGGTAACAAGCCAAATTCTCTTCTACTGCTAAGACAAGTCAATTTAACCATATATATGGTGGACTAAAAAAGCTGGGCAAAAGTTGACTGTTTATGAAAAATGTAGCACAACTGAGAAAAACCGGTCCAAAACAGACCTAAAATACTTATATTAGCGTCTACAAAGATATTCGATGACGGGTGATAAAATGGGATAAAAGTGTGAAAAGACATACTTTTGAAAGACAGCATCATTCATCGTTACCGCTCCAACATCAGCCACATAAGTCGATAGCTTGGGCACAGCTCCGCCTTAATTCGAGATCATAAACAACAACCTCGCATTCCGTTGATACCCTTCGCCGCATCAAACCAGCTGTCGCCGACGACCGTTCTGCCCGAGGTGCGTGGCGGAGCGCCTTTCTTTAACGGCCATAGACAGCGTCGTCCGCATCGACGACTTTGAGCTGTACACCGCGGGCATCCTTGCCCAGAGACCCAGTGGTCCATGTCGAACCAGCCAGCGCACTCCTGAAGCATCAATCCGAAGTTAAATCCTGAACTATACCTTTAAATCGGCGCTGATCCAGCCGAGCCGGACTCGAAATCTATATCGGCGGCCCGATATCCAAACTTCTAATGGTTGTCGATGCAGCACGTTCACGGCATTCTCTATCCGACGGACAACCTCGCCTTGCAGCCGCGTCGACAGAGCCGCTTTTCCTGTAAATTGGCTAATAATGAAAGAATTTAATTTACCGTGTGCAATCGCCGCTATCGGCACTATATTTGCGAGGCTGTAGCGCTCTTTGACCGGCAATGACCCGAAAGCCAATTGGACGATGGTCGTGTTGCCGCTGAAAACACATTAATAAACCCGTGTTGCCGCGATAAGCTTACCTTTGCGCCCCGGGAAAGTGCACCCCGTCTGCGCAAAAAATCATTGGCAGCGTGATTTCCCCGGCCTCGAATTGCTGCTTGCTTTCGGCGGCTTGGCGAAAAGCATCACCGAAAGTGAAGTCGTCGTCACAGCGTGCCGTATTTTCCTCGTGCAACCGAGCATGCCGCGCCTGCATTTCCTGTAAAAAGCTTTTTTGGTAATAAGAGACTACTTCACACCTTTGCATATCGTTTTGCAATCGTTTTTATTGCAGGCAGCGGATTGGAAAAGGCGCTTTCGACGCATCTTCGATTTCCTTTCGTCCTGGAACTTTTGTATCATCAAATTGGGATGGATACCTTTCGCAGGATAAGGATGGGCATATATCGTATCTACCCGCCGTTTCCGTGCCACAATCTTTGCACGTGTACACGACCTCGGTTAGACCCTGCAACATTAAGCAAAATTGATAGCATATCGCGAAAACAATAGCGAACCTCGTCTTTCCGCCGGCTAACGTATTTGCGATAATCGCTTTGCGTTATCTCCTTCATCCGCGCCACACGTCGAAAGAGCAGTCGTATCTCTTCCTCAGAATCTCCATTTTGAACAATCTAAACCTGGGTCAAGGTAAAGCCGTAATACCCGTACCGATAAATGTAACCAATGGAGTGCCAATAACTTCTTAGGCATCGGCTGCTCATCGTCTACATCATCCGGCGACACTAAACCTCCGGCGTTTTCCATAATAATCCTACGGCTTACCTTCACGTGGATTTTCTAGTGCTGGCCAGTCATCCATTAGACCAGCATCGGTGTCATGCGCATCGTCTGATTCCTCGGTTTCAGATGGTGATGTGGAATTTTCTTCAACCTCCGGCTGAATCTCGCGTATTTTCCGGCGTTTTTCGCATCCCCGGGGCGCGGTAGTGGCCTTTGCCACTTGCCGGAATCTGCGCATTACCTGAAAAAAAACTGGAATTAGAGTAATCGATCCATAACCATTCAACCCAGAGAGATTTCACCAAAAATTGGCCGAATAGAGCTCATAATTTTAACTTTGTGTTTTTACAATCCATTATGCCTCGGTATTTTCAAATCGTTGCCCGGGATGTTTGGTTGCTCTGTGTCCACATAGTCGCCGCGTCCGTTGTAGTCCCGCGTACCCGGACTGGGACCGTGGTCGTCAATGCTTTGACGGCACAAAGGTGAAGATCAGCTGGTCAGAGTTCGGCTAAATTGCGAAACCGCCTAACCAGACTATGACTGAAGGAAGATTAATTGTCTGAAAGCGTAATATGACATTTATTGCAATCTCGAGCCCGTGTTTATGACCATATTGAGGCTCTCTGTCAAAAAAACAAAAATGCTTTGCTTCTAAAACATTATTCTGGGCCTTTTTAGCAATTTTGATGCTTAAATTTAAATTAACAATTATTTTCGTTTCATGTTTCCCCGGTTTCCCCGCAAACCATGGTGACACCGGGCCCTCACCCTGGTGTCACCGAGATCCCGTACCCACGTGCCACCGACCCGCAAACCACGGTGATACCGAGCGCTCACCATCGTGACACCGAGATTTCATACCATGGTGCCACCGCCTATCTCGTGACACCGGACACGTACCATCGTGACACCAGACTTTGTCACCATGGTGACACCAGGATTCTTGGTGACACCATGGTATGCCGTCAACTGAGTCGCGAAACGCTGAAATTTAGAAACTGCGCAAAGATTTGCATTAAAATCTTTGCATTTAATTTTTGCATCAAAATGATGTCCGTTCTGTGCCCATAATCCCCCTCACACATACCGCTGCTTCCCATGGAAGAGCGGCGAACAGATTTCCCTCCCGAAGATGTTATTAATCTCGTCTACTACCATGGTTCGTTCCGCTGTTCACTTGATTTTCTCGTTTTCCTGCAACTTCGTTCTAATTCCATTTGTACAATGCTTTTTCCAGGCCTTCTGCCCCGTGAAGACATCGCCACCCTACTCGTGAAAGATGGGCAATTCCTGGTGCGCATCTCAGAGGTCAGCCCTGCCGACGTTGCTTTATTTTTATGGTCCCCGCCTGGAAAACGGTTGCTCGCGCCGGAATCTACATTTAAATGTTAAAAATAACATCAGTTTGTACGAATTCAGGACCTATTAATTTACCGATTATTCAAAACGTTCGCCCAAGTCGAAAAGCTATCGAAAAATTGCTTTCTTGCGCCAAAAATTGCTAAGACATTTCTTTGCACGATTTGAACAGTCAACTTTTGGGTTAAATTTTGACCTTGAACTGACAGGAAACCTTGCTCAACCGATTCCGGCGTTAAAAACCCAGACTTCAGGCGAGGAGCACACAAAAATTTTTCCACGCTGCCGAGCATTCAGTCTAACCGATTTTAGCCCGAGGAGAAGCAAGAAAAGGAAATCATCATCTCCTTCTACCAGAACGATGGTGGCGGCCCGGTGGTGCGTCCAAGGCGGAACAGAAGTCAGCGGGTCAGAATGATAATAGGCGACAATAATGGCTCGCTTTTCTTCAGGACAGCGGACGAGGGACTACAGCTAAATCGGTGAACATGAGCGGCAAGCGCGGGCTGACCAAGGAGAAGGCCGACAAGCCGAAGGGACCCATCAAGCACATGATCGTCCATCTGGTCGAAGAGCAATATTCCGTTGACCAGAAGAAGGTGGCGTCGCTTCGGACTAGACCCTTACAGAGCTTTTTTTAGTGCTTTCGCAACCTCACCGACCTCATCAACTACTACAGCACAAGTGATCCGGCCGCCGGCGAGAGCCGCGCTGACGCCAAGGTGTATACTTCTGTACTTCTCTTCTCAACGCCCTTTTTCCAGCAAAAATGCCGTCTCGAGGAGCCGATCCCGCGTCAGATCTGGGAGTACGAGCACAAGGACGTGAAACTGGAGAAAAAGCTGGGCAATGGAGAATTTGGCGAGGTTAACCCGCTCTTTTAGCAATTCAACGCCCAAGTTCTAGGTTTGGAAAGGCCAACTGAACCGGAAAGGGCCTCAGCCGAAGCAGGTCGATGTTGCAATTAAACTGGTATCTTTTCTGACGATTCTGATCACCTAGTTTTAGGCGAAAGGCGAGGTGGCGGCCGCCAAGAAGAAGCGCAAGGAGATCATGCAGGAAAGCCGTGTGATGCGCGACCTTATTCATCCGAATGTGGTGGGTGACGTTTACTTATTTTAGACAGTTTTCTATCAGGTTCGTGCCTATGGCGTCGCTGTTTTGGAAAATCCCATGTACATCCTGCTGGAGCTGATCCAGGGCGGAGATCTGCTCAAATTCCTCAAGTCCGAGTCGAAGCCGACGCGCCGTGAGCTCAAGCGCATCATGTTCCAGGTTTTTACGCGATTTACATGTTGTTATTTGATGGTTTTCTAGTGTGCGTGTGGCCTCGAGTTTATACACCAGAAAGAGGTCATCCACCGCGATCTGGCGGCCCGGAATTGCCTGTACGATGGCGAGCGGGTACGTGCTAAGAAGAATTCTTTCGTCTATCCATTGTTTTCGCTGTTTAAAAATTTATGGTATTGGATTGTTTGCAGGGCGGAAACTGATTTATGTTTGTTTTTTCCGTATTCCTTCCTGTTGCTATGTATAATATCTTTTTATAGTGGTTTTAAGATTTTTGGTTGCTAGAAAGCCATAAAAAAATGTCATAATTTTGTCGATTTGTATCGGAAAATTATGTAAATTGCTATAACTAGTAGAGCTGTACAGGATTACTGGAAAAAAAATTTGGTTTCCCCTACGAACAGTCCAATAACCAATTTTCTAGGAAGCTGAACTTCCTAAAGAACCTGGCTCGAACTTTGTTGCGGTTCCCAACGTGTCGTTTCAGCTTCGCATCAGCGACTTTGGGCTGTCGGTGCGTGGACCCGTGTTCTTGTTGCCGAAAAATGCGAACCAGCGCCTGCCGATTCGCTGGCTCGCCCCGGAGATTTTGACGGTACTATTCGAGTTGTTCTTTTTGAAAACCTTGTTCAGCTCGGCACGTTCACCTAGAAGACGGACGTCTGGGCGTTTGGCTGTCTGGTGGTCGAGATCTACTCGAACGGCGAGCTCCCGCACGCCGGAAAGACGAACGGTGAAGTGAAGGAGGGCTTGGTACGCATCGCATTGTTCCGTAACTTTTATTTTTATAGGTGCAACGCCACACTGCGCCCAAGATGCCGCCCGGAATCCCGCAGGACATGGTCAACTTTTGCAACGACTACATCTGGGTTCGCGAGAAGCAGCGCACCGACATGCTGAAAGTGGTCAACCTGCTCGGCGCCATCGGCCACTTCCAGCGACCCGTCATCGGCGGTGATGAGGAGCCGTAAGCATTTTTGACCTCTAATATACGGGGTCTCAAAAAGTATTGTCGTACTTTTTTGTCTTTTACGGAATTTAGGGAATTGCGCAAGGGGCAGGCGCATTTCAGGAATTTTTTGGCTGCTTTTGAGCATATAACGTAGATTTTAGTGAGGATTTCAAAGGGAAAATCGTCAGATGGGAATCTCTTCACTTTTACTAGACTTTTACTTTTACTTGCCTCACATTTTGAAACCGGGATCCCCCAAATTCCCAGTGAAAACAAAAAAAGCCACTTTTTGTCAAGCTACAAATTTTTTGTTTTACGGTTCTTTCGCAATACCGGGGTACCAACTTTTTTGTCTTATGATTCAGTTTTTCTAATATAAACCAGGGTCGAAAAGCCGCTTCGCGACTTTTCAACCCTGGCCCCGTTTTGGACCAATGAAAGTGTACACTTTGCATAATTCGGCTCGACCGACGCTGAAAAAAAGGAAAAATACTCTCTCCGCTCCCTTAAGTAAGCTACCGTCACTTCCGGTGTATGCTAATTGATTCCTAGCAAAGAGGGTCTCGGATTTTTCAACAAAAAGTTATATTTAATGTCGAAAATAGGCGATTTTGATAAATTTGATATACGTGCAGTCTTCTCCAGCCCATTACGCTCCTAATGACGTATCAAACATACCCCTAACTACTCTCCTTCTTGAGATACGACTGGAACAACCTGACGGAAGTTGCATGCAAAGTGGCACACACACACACACACACACACACACACACAGACACTATTTTTTTATATATAGTAGGATCGCGCAGGTGTTTCTAAATTGTCTTTTTTCTATTCTTAAACGGAAAACTTTGGAGATTGTTACCAAAAAATTCAAAAAGATCGATTTTTCGACAAAAAAAGACGGGCAATTTTCGACCAGATCCCCCTCGAAAATACACAAGAGACTATTTACAAGGGTTTTGACTTCAAGATTCGGCGGCGCATGGCTTTGATCGGTTTTGTTTTGGGCCGCGTTGTGTAATTTCCCCTCTTTTTCCAGTGGAGCCGCCAACATCCACGATGGTCCAAGCGTGGCCGAGACGTCGGGCACCCAGGACGGAGGAGGAAATGCGGCCGACGGCGAAGAGAAGAAGCCGCAACCTGCTTAATTCAGTCTCGCGTGCCCCCGGCATACTCACTTACACAAATTCGTAAAATCACATTGCTCGGTTGAAATTGTATCGTTAATTCGTGTTTTTTTATATTGCGCTTGATCGACGTGTTGGAATGGTTATTTAACCCCGCGACAACCTCGATGTCTGTCCCTAATAAATCGTGATTCAGCATTTGCCCTCGTTTTTGTTTTCTGTGTTTGGTGCCTGGCAGTATCGTACCAATTCACTTTCTAACCAAAGTTGTTGCTGGACTGTTAGCGGCAGGGTTGGTCACGCTGGATCCTAATCGGATCCGGTCCGGTCCGGGGGTCGGTCCGGTCCGGTCCGGTCCGACCGGACCGGACCGGACCTGTCCGGTCCGTGGCGGACCGAAGGGCTTTGATTTGCTAGGAGAAACGGAAATGCAACATGCAAATTCGGATTGCAAATGAGTGGCGTACGAAAAATGACGCAATGTGGATCTCTTAAACAAAAATGTATAAAATTAATCATTCCCCATTACTTTTTGGCGATATACGCGACGGATAGTAGCATAGATGTGGAAAAACATGTCAAATTCTTGGAGAGCAGTATTTTTCATACAAAATTTTCCATATGTGGCTCCTGAATCATGTCCTTTGTGTTCAGCCGGACCGGACCGGTCCGGTCCGGTCCGGTCCGGTCCGGTCCGAAATTCTCGGATCCACTCGGACCGATCCGGACCGGACCGGACCGCGGACCGTCCGCGGACCGGATCCTTTGTGACCAACCCTGGTTAGCGGGAAGATTTTCGAAGAATTTTGGCTTTTTCGTCAAAAAGGTATGAAAAATGACCACAAAGGCCCAAAATTTAAACTATTTTGGTAGCTTTTTGGCAATCAAAAAATACTATGCTCCCCCCCCCCCGCTAACAGTCCAGTATCGAAAAGCTCAGGCGCGTATGTTGAGGTTCTATTGCTGTACTCTTCCATATCATCGTTTCAACGACGTTGTGGATCGACAGAGGTTCTGGTTAGTTAGTGGGGGGATGAGGATGTTTCTACCGGGGATAAACCAAACTTTTTTATCGGTTTTGACATCGCTAGTAATAAAATAACGTATGTTGGGGTGAAATGGGCACTTTCCGATGATTGCCAGATTTTTAAAATTAAAAAATTGAGACATTTTGACGAGAAAGTCAATGATTTTCGAGCATTTAAAAACTGTTTTAGGTTTTGCATTTTAAAAGAAGGCTGATACTTTTCAGGGTGCTAATGCACTTGGGGGGCAGTCCGGATTTTGACTACAAGACGCTCCAAATGCCGTTTTTTAAACTCGAAGCCTCTGGAAAACCTAAGCCAAGCCTAAACCTAGGCTTAGCTTCATACAAACAAAGCCTGGCTTGAGCTGCTAAGCTAAGCTTAGCTCTAAGCTTAGCCCTAAAAGACCCTATTTTAACCTCCTGAGGCAATTTAAAGCTCAAGATAAGCTTAGCTTGGGCTTAAGCTTAAGCCTAAGCTTAAGGTAAGCTTAGTTAAAGCTAAGTTAAGCTTAGGCTTAAGCCGAAAACCAAGTAACTTAAGCGGAGCGTCTCGTAACCCCTTACTACTAATTTTGGACTGCCCCCCCCCAAGTGCATTAGCACCCTTTTCAGTTTTGATTAGGAGGCGTCTACGGAAACATAGAATTCCCCCGCCTCCCCCCGCTAACGAACCTGTACCGGGGTTGCTTTGCCAGTTCCAACGCATACTTTGCACCTTTTCAAACCAACGCGTAGGCGGGCGACGATAAGCGGAATGTTTTGGGACGGGGCTTCCGGCGAGCGGCCCGGGCAAAGAGAAACGATGACGGGATCTGTGTTTCGCTGAGACGCACCGCGGCTTTCAGCGCTGTGCAACGCGGGTTTGGATATATGGGGGGTCTGCCCATTCGGATGGGTTTGATAGACATTGGATTTTGTCCTCTTCACTCCTCCTCCCGGGATCCCCACCCTACAACGAACCATCCACGCCGCCGATCCGTTAGTTTTCTCACGGGAGGCCGGCATTCCGACGGTTGTGCGCTTATCAAATGGCGTGTTCTTCCCACAGCCGCTCGCCCTCCTCCCAAATCAGCTTGCAAATAGTTTCAGGCGCCTCCTCTCCTATCTCGCCCACCTTTTTCTACCTATGATTCGACGGGTTTCCCGGTCAACGAGTCCAGAAAAAGCCGTGGGGCTTTTTTCTTTTTTTTTCCGGCCCTAGCTTTCCGATTTGATGATTAGGTACTTTTTTATCTGGGGGAGGGGGCCCGGCAGCCAACCTCTCTTTATTTAGCATGAACCTGCATGGCAAGAAAATGTGATGTATCGTATTTTCGTTTTTTAGTAGTTTCCGATAACAAACTTGACCATTTATGGATCTTTTTGAATTTTTGAAGTTTTTGCTCATGCCATAGACGTTCTGTCAAAGAATCAAACATTTTTAAGTTTTTCGATTATTTTTCGCACTAAAAAAGGATGTATACGACTCGAATATACAACAGCTTTTTGGCTATAAAAGCGGTCTGTCGTCCATTATCTCGTGCGCGAAGGAAAATTGTTTTGATCCGACTTTCAGCCGGATGTCGATCCCTTTGTTTACCGGCTTTTAGATCGATGAATCGCCGCCAATCGGTGAATCAAATAGAGCTGAACAAATAGACCTGGTTACCTTGAGGGGCCAGTTGTCACCATTTTTAGCAGTGACTTTTTCTCGTGAAGCTAGGCAGTGAATTTTGAAAATTCAATTTTCCCAATTTTGATCGTCGTTTGTTGATGATTGATTTGCGAAGCTATACTCGGCACGTTTTTTGGTCGAAATCTATACCTATTAGGATTTTCAGGGAATCGGGCGATGCGGCGGTTGTTTCCGATTGATTGGCCGGCTGCCCCCCATCCCGACCCACAGCCAATGCGAAAAAATGACTGGCCATCGGAGGGAGCCGCACGCAGCCCGAGCTCTCCTCCCTCTACACAATCCCTTCGCAGTCCTCAATATATGGCCTAATAGGCCTTTTGGCTTTTCGTTTTCTTTGGGCTAAGCGAAAGCGTTGGGAGGGGTTGGATCCGGGATCTATTTCTTTCATTTTGACGGAATCCCAAATTTATCCCGTCTTTTGGTTTTGATTTTAGAAGTTCTAATCCCGCTTTTAATGCCCCTATATGTAAAATATGTATTTGCTCATGCGTTAATATATGCCCGAATCCGCATGTCAGCTTTTCGTTTTGCTTGGCATCTTTTTCTTTGATTTTGAAGGGACCCGAATTTCTAGTCTTTTAGTTTCACCTAAGAAGTTGCGGCTCCATTTTTATGTGTCCCTTTCGCCATAGCGAAAGAAAACCTTTATAAGTCGTTGTTTAGACGTTCCGCCCACGTCATAACGGCGCTGTTTTTTGAGGGTGAGTAAACATTTGGGTGCGCCTATGTGGAAATAAAGGCCGCAAATTGATCGCGATCTAGCTAGACCTGAATTCAAGTTTGTTTTTATTTAAAACCCGCGCTAAAATTTCAAAAAATTGTTTTTGAGTCTCAACCCCGAATAGTTTCGTACAGTTCACCCTTTTCTCGGCGCCGATTCACCCGTCAATCTGTCGGGTTTTTTTTTGCTGAAATCTGTTATCAGCCTTTTTCGGGTGGTCACCGCCGTTGGCTAGCCTTTTCGAGGGATTTCTTTGAAATTGTCCGGGTCACCGGTTCGGAAATCGGTTCGGAATTCTTTTCCTCTTGTTTCATTACTTTGACTATGTTTTCTGATTTTCGATTTCCCCGTTCTCGCTTTTTCTTGGGCTCCATATATTTTTTTCCTTTCAGGTAGTTGACCGCCGTTTCCGGGCGACGGAGCCGAGAGAGCGGGACGGCTTTTGGGAGGTTGGTTTGCTTTTTTTGTTGTCTTTTTTCGGTGCACTCGATTTGAGTTCCGTCTTTGCAGATGTCGACAACGATTCACGAATCTTCAAGCGAGGGCTCAATCGTCATCATCCAGGAAGAGGAACTCGAAGAAGTTCAACCCAGCACCGCACATCAGCAAAAGCCACAAGAACCTGCGGCCGGGCAGAGCGATTTGTGAGTTTTAACGAATTTGTGGCTTTTACGATACGCACGCGATAAGCCAGAAAGATTTTTTATGACATTCGTTTTTTCAGCGTCTGGGCTCGGGGTCCGTACACCATCAGCGAACATGAAGAGCTCGGCGTCGTCTCGGCGGCAATGCGTAAACTCTGCTTTGTGATACGTTAAAATACGTTTTTAGTCTATTTCGGATTCGCTGTGTTGATCGGGTTCGCCTACTTTGCCGATTTCCTGCGGAAGCACCGGCTGATCGACACGGAGACGGGGCAGGCTCGGGAGCGGGTTGAGCAAGAGGTTCGAGTTTTGCTTAAGAACACATTCGATCATACGAAAATCTCGATATTTCGACGATAAACGGCCTGGTCCGCCAAAATTTGACATTTTTGCGGGTATATAAATCTTTTCGCACTTGGAATATAGCGCAACGATGAGGCATGAAAAACTATTAAAATAATAATTATGGAGTTACCAAAAGTCGATGAAAATTTTTCGATTAATCTGAAAACGCTACGGATCCCAATATATATATATTTTTTTTAAGAGTTTCGCCTCGCTCGACAACGGTTTCGAATCGACGTTCGTGAACAACATCTACCGGATGGCCACCGACGTTGTCAACAGGTTCAACCTCCGTTCGCATCTTATTGGAAAGCTTTCAGGCCGATCGTCGGCGTTCCCGGAGCGGTTGTGCGGCTGAAGGATCGGATCACGCGGAATTTCGGCTGGTCGTACGAGTGAGTTTAAAAAATGGCAAAGTTGATTTTGGAGGGTAAAACAGAGAAACAGGGAACGTGGTTTTATGTGCTTTCATCGAATCATAATTGGTTTTATTGATTTATTTTATCCGATGAATTTGTATAAATTGTGAATTTGTATCATTGCTTTTCCGCAAAACTTACTTATTTTTTTTGTCTTTCATTGTTTTTTCCATTTCTCTGCTGATTACTGATTACCTTTTCTGTCAATGTCAGATGTTTCCCATTCAGGACGTGTTTATTACTGGCTGCAAATTTCTGCATTTTTATCATCTTACTATTGATAGCCGGAAAATCATGTGCATCTTTTTCTCTTTTTGTCTAGCTGCACTCACTTCCATTTGTTCGTTCTTTGCCCCCATCGCATCGCATACACAGAGGGCGCGATCACCTGTTGCGGTCTCTCTCTCTCTCTCTCTCTTCCCACTCCCCAGATTTTTTTTTCTCCTTCATCTCTAAATACCGAACCTCTGGGCCCTCGCCCAAATTGATATGTCTGTCAGCCCTTTTCTCCGTGAAAGTGAGAGAGGTAAAGAGAGAGAGAGAGAGAGCGAGAGAGAGAGAGAGAGACGGCAATCCCGCGCCCTTGCCATGGTCTCTTTTTCGGCGGCTGCTCCACTGGGAAAACCCATGGCCCTCGATCCGACCGAAATGATCGAGTCGGTCGATTTGGCGGTTTCAGTTTTGCAGGCTTCAACGCTTCGCCGTTTTTTAGGGACAATCGCGTTTGTGTAAGCGAACAAGCCCTTCTTTTGGAGAATTTTACGTAGATTCCGACGGGTTGTTAAAATCTGCAAACGATCAGATTCAAACAATTATAAAACTTTTCGGGGGCGAAAATTTGTCAAAATTGGGTCATTTTTGAGCGCTTTTCGCACTTAAAACCTTCCTAACTGTTTGAATTCGAGCGTTTCGCAGCTTTTGAGAATAAGTTCGGTATCAGCGCAAAATTTTGTACAAAATAGGCTTAGTCACGTACGGGAACTCGATTGTCACTAAAAAACGTCTCCTAGCGCTAGTCTCGCTTTTCCGTTCATACATTTTGTCCTCTAGTCGCTTGGCCCATTTTTCTCGTGTTTTCCCTTGGCCTTCCTACGCGCGCTCGAACTCGTTTATTCCACATTTAGAGACCGGTAATGGGCAAAGACGCGGCCCCGGCCGGGTCCACCGTCGTCTACAAGTTTTGCGTCGACTTTTTGGCGGGCGGAGCCTCGGCGGCGCTTGCTAGGACGATCGTCGCGCCCATTGACCGCGTCAAAATTTTGTTACAGGTGAGTTTTTGGACCAATTCATCAAAATTATTTTTGTTTTCTACAGGGTGTCCCAAAAAAGTACCCCCTCTAGCGGACCGCAGTCACGTCTGATTTTTACGATTTAGGTATCTAGGAAAAAGCGAGAAAACGCTGGTGTTTAAGATACTTAATTGTGTGGTTTTATGACTAAAAACTTTGAAAAGCGCTAATGCAAGTTAATTCTCATTTTGAAGCGGAAACAACACGCATTTTTAGGAAAGACTAGATAATTTCGGAAAACGAAACCCGCTTGCTTTCTCGCCTTTTCCAGGGCTTTTGAATGGTGTAGAAACCTACACCTATCTATCCGAGCTTCCTCCGAACCACTAGAGGGAGAGAATTTTTTGGGACACTGATTATCAAAAATGTTTTCCCCCGATTAACCCTGAAATTTCAGCTTCAAGATGCCCAGCAGACGATCAGCGCCGATAAGCGGTACAAAGGTAAACCTCGTATCTTGCTTCTTACGGCTCTTTTTTAGGAATCGTCGACTGCTTCACGCGAGTCTGCAAAGAACAGGGCCCGATCACCCTGTGGCGCGGCAATGGCATCAACGTGATGCGCATCTTCCCGCAGCAGGCCCTCAACTTTGCCTTCAAGGTAAATTAAAAATGTCGATGTTTTCATTTATCTCTCTATCGATTTCACTATCTTATTTTTAGGACACCTACAAGAAGTTCTTCCTCGCCGGTGTCGACAAGGACAAGCAGTTCTGGCGTTTCTTCGCCGGAAATTTGGCTTCTGGTGGTGCGGCGGGAGCGACAAGTCTGGTCGTCATCTACCCGCTCGATTTTGCTAGGACTCGACTCGCTACCGATATTGGTGAGTAGCAAATTTCCTTCGAAGATATTTTGATTATTTTTTGTAGATATAACTATTTTTCAGGTGGAAAACCTATATAGAAACTTGGAAAATTCATATTTTTAATAGGTTTAGGGATAGTAAGTGATGTAGAAAAACTAATGGTTATTTCGCATTATCGGGGCGGGGGTTCTTAGGAACCAGCTTTTGAATATAAATATCCCAATGCTTCTAAAGTGTTTTTTTTACTATTCCTAAACGTAAAAACTTTACAATCTGCAATTTTTATTAATAAATGCGAAAAATATGACTTTTCGCCCATAAATCGGCATATTTTGATCAAAATTTCGACTTTTTGAAAATTTTTTGGATAGTTTTCCAGTGAAAATATAGTTTAATTTGGGTAAAACATTATGAGCATACTTCTTATTAAGTTACTGAAAATTTCTAAACTAATACAAAGGAAAAATTTTTCCCCGGCCCCCCGATAATGCGAAAGAACCAAATTATTTTAATTATATGAGACGCAAAGCATCCCAGCGAAAAGAAACTCAAACCACTCCTCCTGCAACATTGCTCCTTTCTAGGCAAGGGCGCCGCAGACCGCGAATTCGCCGGCTTTATCGATTGCACCAAGAAGATTATCAAGAGTGACGGCATCGTCGGGCTCTATCGCGGCTTCAACTCCTCAATCCAGGGCATCATTATCTACAGGTAATTGGGCTGAATTCGGAATCCGGATAATCTTTGCCGTTTAGAGCCAGCTACTTCGGCCTGTTCGACACCATCACACAGACGGTTGTTGACGATAAGAAGAAGCTCAACTTTTTCGCCGCCTGGATCATTGGCCAGTTCACCGTCGTCACTTCCGGGCTGATCTGCTACCCGTGGGACACGGTAAGAAAATAGTATTTTATTAAAAAAAACATATTTTAGGTTCGACGCCGGATGATGATGAACAGCGGCCGGGAGGCGGCGCTCTACAAGAATACGTTGGATTGCTGGAAGACGATCTATTTGAAGGTATCGAAATTTTTTGGCGGGAAAACTAAAACCGGAATTTTTACTTTTCTGTAAAACTCATTTCTTTTCTGTTTTTCTGTTAGTGGAGCAACAGCTATGATTCCTTTATCTAACCAGCTAAAACCTTAGCCTTAGCGTTGAAAATAAATTTTCCCGTTTTTTTTCGTTGGGGGGCAATTTTTTTAGAGCCACTTTACCAAAGCAACGAGGAAATTTTTAAATTGTTTTTTTAACCAAATTTTTATTAAAAATACCAAAAATATAGCTTTTTCAACCAAAAATAACTTATAACAGCTAGTGACCGGTAAAAGCATCTTCAGGAAATTTTAAATGTGGACAAAAATCAAGTTTTTTCGAAAAGAGTTTTTCGTTTTTTTTTCAAGAACTTTCTATACTTATAAACGGCTTAAAAAGGAACACACATATGATATTTTATCATTGTTTTCCTGGAAAGAAATAGGCCGAAATCCCCCCCCCCGATAACAGCCCAGAACCTCCGTTTCCAGGAAGGCGGCATCAAGTCGTTCTACAAGGGCGCCCTCTCCAACGTGTTCCGCGGCATGGGCTCGGCCCTCGTCCTCGCCTTCTACTCGGAAATCACCAAATACGTCTAATCGATTAACCCCGCTTGTTATAGCTTAAAAATTCCGAATCAAATTCTTGTGTATACTTTGCTCAACCTAACCATCCCTGTTTCGCCTGTGATCTCGCTTTTTGTTCGTAGCGTTAATTTTGTGTTGTTAGGATTCGGTTTTACTCGAATAAATTGCACACGTTACCCGGGGGGACCTTGAAAAGAGAACAACAATTTCGAAACGGGAATTTTATTGAGTTTAGGTTAATTTTTAATTTAGGTACACTGGCGACGAGACCGAGGTCGTCAACATGGGATCGTACAACTACCTGGGCTTCTCGCACAACGATGGCCCGTGTGCGAACGAGGCTGCCCAGTACATTGATCGCTACGGGGTCCACGTCGGCGCTCCGCGTAACGAGGCTGGTACGTGAAATTTTCGCTATGGTTCAGGTTACCGCCTACCGCTTAGAAGCCCTATACTTTTATAACCTTTATAAAGGTTTTCGACTGCGGTAATTTTTATATACTTGGCGCCTTAATAGGACATCCGGGTCTGAAATATGCCTAAGGATTTGCTTGCTTTAGCATTTATTAGTTGGTTTTTCACTTTTCTACAAAGTTTTTTGAGCATCCCAGTTTTTACGGAGACTATTTTTTGAATTAAGCCTATTAATTTATTCGTTAAATTTGTTTTTTTAGCGATCCTGAGCCCTCAACGTGAGGTCGAAAAGTGCGTGGCCAAGTACCTCGGCGTCGAGGAGGCGATCTGCTTCCCGATGGGATTTGGGACCAACTCGATGAACATCGCCTCCCTCGTTGACAAGGTATCGAGATATTTTGGGTTCTTTCGCACTATCGGGGGGGGGGGGCACCAACTTGCTTCCTTAGGCTCCAGTTTGAAATATAACAGGTGAAATTGTTTCTAAACGGTTTGTCCTATTCTTAAACGTGCAAACTGTACAACATTTTATTAAAAATAAGAAGGCGATTTTTCGGCAAAAAATGGCCACTTCCGGAGCCAAATTTCGACTCTTTCAAAGTTTTTTGGCAGTGTTGCTAGTCGAAATAACCCTATTTTGCTACTTGTCGGCCTTCTATCTGACCTAGATCTTCCTAAAGCTGCTTTACGCCAAAATTTCCACTTTAGAACTCGCTGGTGCTCTCGGATCAGCTAAATCACGCCTCCCTGGTGCTGGGCTGTCGCATGTCGGGCGCTAACGTCAAAGTCTTCAAGCACAACAGTTCGTTTTGGGCTGCCGGCGATTAACGCGTTGTTTAGACGCTAAAGATTGTGAGCGCAAGATCCGCGACGCCCTCTGCCAGCCAAACCCGAAAACCGGCGAGAAGTACAACAAGGTAACGCCATGCTTCGCGTCCCTATTCTTTTGATCAGGTGCTAATCGTAATCGAGGGCATCTACTCGATGGAGGGGACGATCGTCGATTTGCCCTCGTTCATCGCCGTCAAGAAGAAGTACCGCGCCTATCTATTCCTCGACGAGGCGCATTCTGTTGGTGTGTTTTAGCGCCTGGAACTCACTTACTTAGCCCACTAGGATGTTTTTCAGATTTTTCATCGATTTTGGCAGCTGGGATCTTTCGCATTATCGGGGGGCGAGCTTTTTGTATAAGTCTAGAAATGGGTGACAAGTTAATAGAAAGTGTTTTAATAGTGTTTTTAGTATTGTCTAACTATATTTCAACTAGAAAAACGAGCTAAAAATGTTCAAGAATGCCGGAAAAGTAGAAAATTTGGTCAAAAATTTGATGTTTATTTGTGAAATTTTTACGTTTAGGAATAGTCAAAAACCATTTAGAAACTTTAAAAATTTAAAAACTTATATTTAAAAAAATAGATCCTAAGAAAAAATTGGTCCCCCCCCGATAATGCGAAAGAAGCGAAAGCTAGAATGGGGTTTTGTTTTTCTGCTAAATTTATGTTTTCCTAAACCCATTTTTTTTGGAAAAACTGAGGCAATCTTTCGGCGATACCGTGAAATCGAAAAATATGGGCAATTTTTTTTCTTAAGATGTAAATACCTGCCCCGGTTAACGCTAATCTGTAAAGCAAGCCATGGAACTTTTAAATAAGTGTTTCTTGTTTCGAGGAGCTTTAAACCAAGAAAATTGGCTCATTACCTTTTCGCAGACATTTTGTATCCGATTTTATTAATCTCCTATTTCAGGAGCCCTGGGCCCAACTGGAAAGGGTGTCGTCGAGTACTGGGGCGCCGACCCCCACGACGTCGACCTGATGATGGGCACGCTGACGAAGAGCTTCGCCGCCGCCGGCGGATATATTGGCGGGAAAAAGGTATTGATGCCGATTTTGTCTAAATACCCGTCTCCGCTTCAGTCTACAATCTCGCACCTGCGCGTCCACTCGGCCGGCGCCTGCTACGGCCCGCCGATGTCGCCCCCGCTCATCGCCCAGGTCATCAGCAGCATGAAGGTGTGTTAAAGCGATGTTGGTTCTTTAGGATCCGCGCGGAGGAGGAGCTTTTTTCTAAGGATCGAATTTCCAATAACATAGATATTGAAAGTGTTTCGAAACTGTTTCGTGCTATTCCCAAACGTTAAAAACTCAAATTTTATCGAAAATTACAAAAAATCAGATTTTTCAAAAAAAATTTTTCTAAGGAACCAATTTTTTTGAATATAAATATCGGAAATGCTTCTAAACTGTTTTTATTTTATGAAAAAATACAATAAAGATAGATTTTTCGTTCAAAAATGACCGGTTTTTGACCAAAATATCGACTTTCTGAAAAATTTTCAAAGTTTGTAGATTGTTTTTCTAGTTAAAATTTAGTTTTAAGGTACTAAAAACGTTATGAAAATAATTTCTATTAATTTACTAGGCTCTAGGCTAATACAAAAAAATTGCCCTCCTACCGATACTGCGAAAGAGCCTTTTTTATTGTTTTCCACTTTAAATATAGTTAAATTTTACTTGGTTCTCCCCGATATTGCGAGCAAACACCACAATTTTTATTTTTCTCGCATTAGATTATGAACGGCGAGGACGGGACCCAGATCGGGCGCAACAAGGCCGACAATTTGCTCCGGAATTCGCGGTACTTCCGGGCCAAGCTGAAGGTGAGGGCGTTTTGGTGGACTGGAGGATGTATGCTGTTTTAGGCCCTCGGTTTCCTCATCTACGGCCACGACGACAGCCCCGTCGTGCCGCTGATGACGTTCCACACGACGAAAGTTGTGTGAGTAGTTTTTTTGCGGAGTTAGCGGAACCAATAAAAGCTTTATCCTGTTTGCTATTTTATTTAGATTTCAATTTAGCTTTACTTATTTTATCTAGATACATTTATTTCTGTTTTTAATTTTGATTTAGATTAAATTTAGGTTTGTTTATTTTTTTAAATTTTTTTTGGCCGGGCGACCCTTCAATATGGTATTGGAGCTGTTCAGGTTCGTCCGGTTTCTCAGCCTTTTCTAAACGTTAAATTTAGGTCGGTGCCCCGGCCACTCCCCTCACCAAGGCCCGAATCCGCTTCTGCATGTCGGCCGACCACACGAAGCAGCAGCTCGATTATGTACGTGTTTAAAGCTATTACTCCTCTAATCTTGGCCCTTCAAATATCGACTATGGTTCTAGCGTTTTCCGCTCGTTTTTAAACTGAAAAAATTTTTCTAAAAAGTTTAATTAAAAAGCTAGTGGTTTTTTGGAACAGATATGTGAAAATGGCCAAAATTGATCGAATATTTGTAGCTTGTAGAACTTTCTAAATTTTTTTTATTACAATTTGTCAACGGAAAGTAGCTGCATTTTATTGTATTTATCATATTTTATTGATATGCATGAATAGGCGAAACATGGAACATAAATAGGCGAAACATAAATACTGAATTGTTGGCGGGGGTTGGGGGCTAATTTTTTCCGCCTAGATTTTGCTGTTAATATTTAAAGTTATGAGTTTTTATGAGCTAATTTTATAATTCTTATGAGCTTTTTATATCTGGAATTTTATAAACGTTGTAAAATGCTATAAAAATGGTTTATATTTTGTCATGGGGCCAAGAGGGCTTACTGTAACAAATTGGGGTTTGCCGTCCCTAAAAATCTCCCCCCTGCTAATGGTCCAGCTCCAAAGCGGCGTCAACGCTATTTTTCGATTTTCTATCGTAATTTTGAAAATCATAAGTTCGAAAATCATAATGTCGGAGTTTCATAATGTCGAAATTCAAAATGTCGAGATTTACATAAGCGAAGTTTCCCGGAAAAATCCCGAATCCGATGCGAAAAAAAAATCGATATTCTGGATTTCGACATGATGAAATTTCGACATTATAAGGCCCCGGCATTATCAAATTTCGACTATGAATTTCGACGTTTTGCAATAACCCCTTATTTTTCAGGTGCTGTCGATTTGCGACCGGATCGGCGACCTGAGCGGCACGAAGTACGCGACGCGCAACTTGGAGCGATTCGCGGAAATCGAATATTAGACGACGTCGGCTACGCGGCATTACCCCCCGTTGTCACTACGCTAACTGTAGCCGCCCGTACGCCATATTTCGCTTGACAAATACTCGTTGCTCAAAATGGAAAGTAATCTGCCGTTATACTGAGCTTGTTTTTGTTTTTTTTTGCGTGGGAATTCGTTAGTTTCTCCCCATCTCATGACATCGACAGCACAAATGTCTTGCGCTAGCCCGTTAAAATGATTTTTCTTTTTTAAAGGGGCGCGCAAGTGTCGGCTATGGATTTTCTAGGTGCGGCGCGAACGTGCGTACGTTTTTTTCATTGCGTATGCATTGGAACATGACGCGAAGGCAAACGCGTTGCGTGTCGCGCCCAAGACAAATTTGATAAGGATTTCATGGCCTAAAAAAATTGCAGGGTTTTGATTTCATGTGGATTTTGACGCGCCGCGCAGCGCACAACGCGTTTGCACGTCTTTTAATTGCGTAATCGATTCGCACCACCTGACGCGAAGGCAAACACGTTGCGCGTCGCGACCGCGGCAGTCTTAATAAGGATCTTATAGGCTCAAAAAAATCATGGTTTATTTTTTACTCTTGATTGCCTTGTATTTTGCCGCATCGCCGACACGCAACGCGTCTGCCCGCCTTTCATTGCGTAATCGGTTATAATCGGTAACGCCTACACCTTGCGGTAATGATCGGAGAGCGCGCCGCGTGTTACGGATTCGGAAAGTCAATCAATATTCCCTAGCCGATAAAATCCATAGCCTGCCCGTCCCTTTGAAGGGACAATGACAGGGAGATTTTTTTATTGGAATGCCTGTGTTCTTTTTATGAAATTTCTGTGCAATTTAGCCCCCTTAGCTTGTTTCCGCCGCTTTTTTTGCTTGCCATTCCCTCGTGCGCCGCCCCGCATACGTGTTTTATGATGATGATTTTCGTGTGTGTCTATGTCTATGTGTGTTTTCTTTGTCTTTTTTCTGTGGTGTTCGTTTGAATAAATGGTCTAGAATATGGCTTTTCAACAATTTTACATTTATTTTGGCATTGTTATTTGAAATCGAAAATATCCTTGCGTTTTGAAAGGCCAAAATTTGCTCAAAGTATGCATTTAATGCCAGAAATTCCTTTCCAAATTTGGATTTTTCCGAAACACATTTTTTTTAAAAAGGTCGCTTTGCTAAAATTTGCATTTTAATGTATGATTACGGTATCTATTTTGCATCAATCGTCCCCGTTGCCAATTCTGGTCACCGGATTTATCGGAAAGCGGGAATCTACAAGCGAACGAAAAATGGGGAGTGGAAAAGAGGGAAATGGGAAATCAACATCAAGGGCTACACCGGATTCCTGTCGACAGTCGGGGTGGGCGAGATATATTTTTATATGGACTAGATATTGATCGGGGAATAATAGAAAGTATAGTAATAATAATAATAGCGGGAACTAATTTTTTTATACAAAAAACATACAATTTTTTGATAGGAAACTATCTGGGAGAGGTGCTAACCGGGGGTGGTATTTTAACGGCCGATTTTTTTAGTGCTAGGAATGCAGTGATTAACCACAAAATTCTTTTTTCTTTTCGATTCGAAAGTCGAAATAACATTTTCCATGAATTTTTAATGAAACACAATTTTTTCAATTTATGCGCTCAATTAATTTAAAGCCCGTTATTTAGCGTATTTAGCGTTAAAATATTTGGTCTTCAAAGGTTATTTTCTAAAAATAGACGCTCTTCGAAAAGCGTCAGTTTCAAAACAGTTCTAGACTATATGGTTTTCAGGGGATCAATTACGCGGAAGCCGCGATGGAGCGAAAAAGGGCTGCAAAAATACAAGTTTCAGAATTCATTTAGTTCTAGAATTTTTTAAATAGATTATTAAGAACATGAAAGTTCCTTTTTCATTATTAAGACTTAACCTTTTTCGCGAAAAATTTGATGTTTCATAAAATTTCCGAATTCGAGAAACTGTTTTTCTATTATTGATGCTTCAGTAACCGACCCCAGACACCAAAAATTCGGCCGTCTTCAACACGCTAAATAACTAAACCAGTTGTATAGAGGGTTTCACCGGGAAAATCAAGGGAATACATTAAGAATATGGAATACTATTTAAAGGGGCATTAAAGGGACGGATAAGGCATGGCTATAGATTTTTGGACTAAGGATTTTAATGGATTTTTTCGCGATCGCGATCACGGCGCGTCAAAATTCAGAGAATATGGAACTCCAGGATTTTTACGAACCCGCGACACGCAACGCGCACGCACCGCTTGTTGCTATTAAGATTCCTTAATCCATTAAGTCATGAAAACCGAGGCAAACGCGCTGCGTGTCGCGGGCGCGATAAGATCCATTTGCTTTAATTGTTAAATATGTGATATTATCGAATGAAAATTAATTCAATTTTTAATATTTTCTGGAAAATATTTTCTCAAAAAATAAGTCTAGAATTGGATAGTCTATAGCCAATCCATAGCCATGCCTTGCCGGGCCCTTTAATCCAATGTCTAACCGGGGGGTTTCTACGCGTAATTCTGAATTTGGGGCGGTGGGGGTGGGGGTTCAAGAAAGAGAGGCTTTTTACCTGTCAAGACGGCGGGACCGGATTCTTGCTATGCACTGCGAAAATCGGGAACACAGGATTCGGGATTTTTAAGAATTTTTGAAACATGGATTATCAATTTTGCAAAAGACGCTTTTATTTGTTTATTTTTATTTTATTTATTAGGCACACTAGCTACGATCAACCGAATAAATCCGGAAAATTTTTCCGGGTTTTGAAATTTTTCGAAACATTGATTTTCAAAAATTTTTTTTGATTTTTTGTTGACAATTTGAATTATTTAGAAACCGTTAAAAATCTCTAAAATTTAGGGAAAATATGGAAATACGTCTTTATCGTTAATTTGCTAAAATTTAAAGCCCAAATCCTGCTGCCTCGATTTTTTCGAATAATTGAATATCTAATTACCGGTGGGGTGCTGACCGATTTCCGGGGTGAGAAAGGGGGTGGATTACGGTATTGGCGGTATTTTTGCGAGGTAAAAATCTTTGATTGTGCTGGGAATTAAATTCAGGATGTTAGGGTGTTGCGGGATCTTCCGATTGCCACCAAAAATGGCGCAGGTTTCATGCTTTTGTCGTGAAACATTTTTCTAGAAATTTCCAAAAATCTAAACATTTTGTGTTAATCATTAACTTATTTACGAAAATATTTAAATTTTAAATCCAAAATATAGCGTAGTGTAATTACTAGCGTAGTGTAATTCAAAATTAATTTTTCCCAAAAAATTTTCTAAAAAAATGTTTTGAAAATTTTTAAAAAAAGATATTTTCACCTGCTGATAATTCGACGTTGTTTAAAAACTGCTAAAACATTTTACCTCCCAAAAACACGCCTACAAGGGGGGGCAGGCCAAAAAACCCAAAAATGACAGATACATTTAAATTACATGTTGTTAGCAGGGCTACGTACAGTATAGGTGGGGCCGCGCGGACCGTAGTATTTTGTGGTTTAATGTATCTCAAACAATGCAAATACAAAAGCTATCATTGTAGTTTAATTAAGTTAAAAGCAAACTACATCAAATATTTTTTTGTATTTTAACTTGGCTAAAAATGAAAAAAAAAGCCATTTTTTGTGGTTTTGTAGTTTAATTCCCTTAAAAATTAAACTACAAAAATCGCTGGTCTGCGGGGCCCCCCAAATTTGTCCCTAAAAGGTGGACCGCGCTGCGGCGTTGTTTTCCGGGAAAAGGGTGGGGGAAATCGCCAAATTCAAAACCAAAATACACACGAAAATAAAAAAAATACAACATACAGTAATAGAGCGCAAAAAATCCGTAATTTTAATAGAAAATATCCGGAAAAATACTTAATCTTAATCATTTTGTGCGGGAATTGCAAAATGCTACCGTAACCACATTTTTTGCGAAAAATTTGCATCCGGAGGGCAGGATTGTAGCGGTTAAAAAAGGTGTTGCATTTTTTTGGAAAAATGCAAATTGGCTACTCCATGCGGTCGTCGCTTTCGGTGGGCGTGCGCGGCTCCTGCGAGTCGGCCTGAAACAGCGTTAACTTTATTTAATTTTTTGAATTTTCGAGATTAATTTAAGCCTAGAAAAATTAAAAAATAAGAATGTCTGGTACTGGACTCTTACCGGGGGTTAGCGGGGCGAAACTAATTTTTTCCAGTAATCTTGTGGGCCGTTTATCAAAATCTAAACTATTTTTATAGATTTTACACAATTTTTAGATATAAAAAGCTCATAAACTTTCAAAACAATGTTTAAAATATTTTTTATAGCTTTCTAGCGGAAAACCTTAAAAGCATTAAAAATACACTATTTTTGGATATTAAACAGCTAAATTCCCCCAACCCAAAATAAAAAAAAATTTTTTTTAGGCGTAAAAGAAAAACTAGTTCTCCCCCTGCTAACAGCCCAGTACCCTGGTTTTAAAAGTTGCGTGTAGCAAAATATTAAAAAAAATAATGTTTCGTTTTTCTTGGGACATTTTCTCAAAGCATCGCCGTTAGTACCAGCTCAATCTGTGCTTTTCTAAAAAAATTAAAAATTCGTAGAATCCTTAAATTATATTGATAGAAATATCACGAGTGTTATTCTCAAGTTAATAAAAAAATAAAGACAAATTAGGTTCATTTAGTGCCTCCCTAATTGCTCGAAATCTGGGCGCCATGTGCATAAAAAAAATCAATGTTTCCACTCATGGCCAAGAATTTTGCAAAAATTTTCTGTTAATGGTCGTGGTTTACGCCTACAAATCCCCAGGGGGGCGGGACAATAACAGAATTTTTAAAAATAGTTCGTATTTTTCTGAGGATTGAAAAAGCGCGTTTCATCTTTTTTTGCAGCATATTCTCTGGTTTTTCTGCTAATTGGTCACGATGTTTGAGATGTTTAAATGAACTTTGTTCATTATTTAAAGATTAAATCATCCAATTTTGTATTATTATATTTTCACATAGAGTACCTGTCGAAAATAGAATTTTATACTAATATTTTCGTAGAAGATGATTCGCCCCATCATCTCCTTCTCCCCCCGGACAGTCACCTTTCCCCTACATTTTCCTCAACCTCGACCACTAATGGCCTCCCCTCTGGCCCTCTCCGCACTCTGCATCTTTTCCCCCTCCTACGTGGCTATATATATGTGAGTGCAAGCCCGAATAAACAGTCTGACCATCGACTCAAAGGAAACGCGCTGAATATCTAAAGACCGTTTTCTACAGTACCTGTACCGTATCCATCTCCGCGTCAAATACAATGGTAGACAACCGCCGCTTGAGCTCGACGTACAGCACCGGATTCTTTTGCTTGATACGGCGCAGCGGGTCGGCCAGCGACAGACCTGAAAAAATCAATGTTTCAGCCATTTTCAAAGTTCGCCAAAAGCATGAAATTCCAATTATTCCAATGCTAAGTCTAAATCTACTCCCGGCGCTTACGCTTTATTTTTAATTAGTTTTCTTTCATATTCAATTTTTCTTTAATAGTTTTCTTTATTTCTTCAATAACCTTCCTAATTTTTTTTGTTTCTATTTTGCTAAATTTCTAAGCGTAAGAACTTTAAGGGACGTGTTTCTTTTATTTCTAAACGTAAAAATTTTAAATTTACATTAATAAACTACAAAACAATAGATTTTCGGTCACAAACTATAATTTCTCCAAGTTTTATTGTTTTCGTCTATAAAAAGCTTTTAGTATATTTTTCTGCCCTTATCGAATGGCATTTTCAAAAATATCGAAAAATATGAAAATGCCTCAGAAAAGTTCGCCCGTTATCCTATATTTGCCCCATTTCACCAATAATTATCCAAATTAAAATCGACAATTAAATTGCAAAGAATTTCGGATATATGATCCAATTTCCATTACAACGCGATTTTTCGGTTTGTGTAGAAAATAATATGAAACACTTTTTTGTGAAAAGATTACAAGCTATTCCAAATCCCGAAGCTTCATGAGAATATCACAATGTGTTCGTTTTTAGTTGGAGAAAATTTGTAAAACATTCATTTTATTAAATTGAATTAAACTCACAAAACATGCGAGCCGGATCCTCTTCTTGTTGCGGAGAAATATGGGGCAGGGAGGAGCTGTGTGGAGCGACATGATCCGACACTGATGCCGAATCTATCGCCGAACCCGGGGCATCTAAATCATTTTAATTCGGCCTTAAAACTATTACTTATTTACTTAGTTCAATTTTAAAGGATTTTACAAAAAATGGTTTCATGCAATGGTTAATGCCTTCTCGATTTTTCAGAAACTAATATTGAAATTTTATAACAATAATCCAGGCTGCAGAGCATCCTCAAAGCTTTAAATAAAGCATACTCCTCAGAAATAGCTAAAAATTACCGTTAATCTTAACGGATATTAAAAAACTACGCATCAAAAACTATTAAATTAGGGCTCCAACTATAAAAACTATTAAAACACCAATATAAAAAACCATATTCGTAAAAATGGCGCTGATTTATGTTAGGGAATCGATTTCGAAAAATCGATCAAAAATTGCAAAATATTTTGTCCAACCCTATCTGCCTAATAATAATTAGGAATTGTTCATCCACTCTAGGCAGAATTTTGGAACACTAATTTTCAAAGGAACAAGTTTTTGAGAGGTGGAATTATACGCAGAAACAGCTTACAATACCGTCCTAAAAATCCTAGTAATGTCATAGTAAGTATTTTAGTAGCGTCTTTGTAAAATTTAACCATATTTCAAGTGACATGACGTTGAAAAAACCTAAAAAGTTTCTTCGATACAATTTTGTTCGAAAAATCGCCATTTTGTTCCGGGTTGAATCGGCCATTTTTTGCTTTTAATGTGTTCGTACATATTATCTTACGGGTCATTTCCATATCTCCTAAATACATATCTCCTAATTCCATATCTCCTAAAGTCATATCTCCTAAAAGTCATTTCTCCTAAAAGTCATATCTCCTAAAAGTCATTTCTCCTAAAAGTCATTTCTCCTAAAAGTCATATCTCCTAAAAGTCATATCTCTAAAGTCATTTTCCTAAAACCTTACTTCAGGAGTTCAGTAGATACAAGCAAAAAATTTTTGTAATTTTTTTCGGAACATCTACAAAACCGCCCGCAGGCTTCGAAAAACCCGAACTAAAAACCTCCCTTTCCTTTTTATGTTGAGATCGGATATGATATGTTTTCGCTTTTCACAGGCGCGAAACTTTTGCTTAATTTACAGCTTGCTTGCGTTTGATCCGATGTTTTTCACTATTATTCGACCATCTTAGAATGTTCAAATCGGCTTTTTTCGAAGCCTGCGGGCGGTTTTGTAGATGTTCCGAAAAAAATTACAAAAATTTTTGCTTTGTATTCTGAATCCTGGTAAGGTTTTAGAGATATGACTTTTAGAGAAATGACTTTAGAGATATGACTTTAGAGATATGACTTTAGAGAAGACTTTTAGGAGATATGACTTTTAGAAGAATGATTTTTGAGATATGACTTTAGGAGATATGGAATTAGGAGATATGTATTTAGGAGATATGACCGGAAATCTTATCTTACGTATAAGATCGTAAAAAAACAGTTTAGAAACACTTCCGCTTTTATATTAGTAAAATTGCATCCTTAGATAAAAATTGGCCCCCCGATAATGAAAGAGAACCCCGTATTCTTAAATGGCTTTAATTTCGTTAATAAAGTTTTCGAGAAGTCGATCCGGGATATTGCAAAAATATGTTGCGAAAAGAAACTATTGCAATCATATCGGAACTTCGACAATCCGTCTCGTCCAGGGGAATTTCTTCAAAATCAATTTCCAAAGAGGAAATTTTCATCACAGGTTGAATTTTTATTTAAAAAGTGTTTTCGAGTTTTTATTATTTAAAATAAGTATTGCTTTTCAACGCTTTCTTCGACTTGTAACATACCAGTGATATGTTCGGCATCCCGATCGGGATCCCCCGTTGAAATGGGTCTCAATACGGACAGTGGATGCAGGGGACCGGCCACGCTCGTCTCCAGCGAATTCTCACGCTCCATTTGCTGTAAAATAAATTTACAAAAAATACTATAAAATTGAAATGGTTTCTTTATGTACACGGATAAATTTATTTGCAAGGTAGATGTCGAAATAGCCTTAAAAATGTAACATATTATTGTGCTTCGCCTACGAAACATTTTGAAAAATGATTTTCAGGTCTCAATACCTAGTTAAATTCCTAATTACTATAAGACAAAGTTCCTAACAATAAAATTGTTCTTGCCTGGTTTTATTTAATAAGCTACTTTTATTTTATTAATATTAAGAACATTTTCCAATCTTTGTGGTTCCTTTTTTCGGCCGATTAGACTACATTAAGCGCATTCGGCATGGCTTTTTGATGAAACATTTTTTTGACGGTTCAACGGTGCTGGACTTTTATCGGGGGAGCTATTTGTTTTTTTACGCTTATAACCCCTTTTTAATAACATATAATCTATTTGGATCGTTTTTAATAGTTTTTTATTCCTAGAAACTATAAAAAGATTAGAAGAATTTTATTTTGTTATCGGTTTTTAGGGAAAATTATTAATTAATTTATCAGCCAAGCCTATAATGCGGTAACGAGCCACAACTATGCAATAACTAAAAAGCGTAATTTTTGAGGCGGTAAAACGGTATGTTTCGAAAATTTTCTTTTTATTTGAATAAATTGGCAACAAGTAGAAATAATGACGGCTCCTAATTGCTCATTCATTTCAGCGCCATATCTGGCAATTTTAGGAAACACATTTTTTAAAAAATCGGCTAAATCGTATTTTACATTATTGAATCGAAAATATTGATTTAGTTCTTTCGCTTAATAGAATGTCAAGTAAAGCTAAAACTGGAGGGCAACTTCCGCGTGGGACGTGATAATTTGATGAAATCTATTTTTTCCAGCCACCCGAACTATACTAGGAAATTTTTGAAACATCCGATTTACCCACGACAAAAAGTAGAGATTTGAAAAACACCACGGGCCATTGATCCTTCATTTCAGCGCTAAACCTGTGAATTTTTCGCAACACATTTTTTAGAACATCGGGTTAATCGTATTCTAAGAATGATCTAAATTTAAATTGAAAATCTGTTTTTATTCTTTCTTTCTAATATCCGCGAAACAAAGGATGGAATAGAAGGCACCTTGCACGCGGCAAGTAATAATTTGATGAAACCTATTTTTTTCAGCCATGCACCCGAAGTATAGCTTTTATAGGCTATGGTATTCGAGCCACTTAAAATCTTCCATTTCATATTAATAGTAGTTTATCAACAAAATGCTAATTGAATTGAAATCCTACAATCCTACAATTTCAAACCCCGAAAAAACCTACATGGTTCGTGGCGAACGCCAGCAGACTGGCCATGTCCGAGCCGCTGGGAAGGTTGCCGGCCTGAATTTTGCA
Organism: Mesorhabditis sp. LJ9110; assembly: GCA_038088335.1. Classification (NCBI taxonomy): domain Eukaryota; kingdom Metazoa; phylum Nematoda; class Chromadorea; order Rhabditida; family Rhabditidae; genus Mesorhabditis; species Mesorhabditis sp. LJ9110. Next base: position 500,649 of record JBBGBA010000124.1, on the reverse strand, counting down.
TTTAATTAATCAATTAAATTTTGAATTTGATTTACAAAGTTAATTTGGCAATTGAATTTTACAAAACATTTCAGTAAAAAGAATTAGATGAAAAATTCAGAAAACCGTACCATATCGCCGCCAATCTGCGGGCTGATCCCCGCGAGGCCGGGTAGATTGAACTGAAAAAAATTAGTTTCAAACAGTTTCAAATACGTTTTTGGATCTGTTGCCCTAATTGCCTTCATCTGTAATTGTTTTGAACCATAACTATTTTATATTACATTAGTGGGGGCTGTAATTAAAATGCTTAGTCTAGTTTTCGATGCTCTATCAAATGGTATCGGAAAATGCCGACAGCTTTTTAAATAAAAAATCGAATAAGGGGAAAATCGGGTGGGGGCGGTTATTTTAGCGGGGGGGTTGCGCACTTTTTCTATAATCTTCTGCAGGTCGACTAATTAAAAGTTTACCGTTTTTATAGACTTGGGTACGCCGTTGCAAGCGGTTCTGGATTGTTAGCGGGGGGGGGGGGGGGGTGGAAAAATTAAGCAAAACGTCATAAAAGACGTTCAAAATTTTTGCTTTTTTTGGTCTACCGTGTATGAAAATCGTTAAAAAGGAGCCAAACCCCTAGATTTTGTGACTTTATGATAAATGCTTGTATAATTTTGGTTTCGGAACTACCAAAAACATTATTAAACTAAACTACAATTTATCTCTAGGCAGATATAGGCTAAGTTTTGATTCATTTATATTATTGGTTTTATTTATTTTATTTATTTATGTTTATTCATTTATTTATTGGTTTTAAATCATTAAGTAATCAAAAACGCAGGTTTAATACCACCTTCATCATATGCAATAAATCGTGGTCCAACCGTGGTTCAACTAGCTGCCTTGAAACACATAATTCGCATCTTGTTAGGCCTGATTTTTACGATTTAGGTATCTATCGAAAGCTGTCGACGAGCTGAGGAGATTTTCATCATTCCAGAATTTTTGGTCGATATTCGCGATTTTTCGAGCAAAAGTTGCAGGTTTTGTTTTCAAAAACACTTTCATTTTGGTTTTTTAATTTTAAAGTTCAGATGGCATCCAGACTGTGTTTCGTAACTGACTTTAAAAAAGGACTGCCGTCGTGCTGCCATAAAAGGTGTAAAAATTCAGAAAATATGGTTTTTGTAAAAACCCCCTTATCGGAAAAGACAAATTTCAGAACTTGGAAAGCGAGAGAAACAAATATTTACGCTCCCGCAAGCAAATTTTTGGAAGTATACGAACTCCACATATATTGCTGTCTTGGGGCTGATTTTAATGGACGCCTTTTTCGAAACATCTTTTTTTGAAATATTGCTTTGAATCTTATTTAGAATTTTTTATACTTTTATTTAAGAAAAATAGATAAATAAGTTTATGATTTCAAGAATTGAATTTAATGAGTCAAGTTTAACTAAATAAATCCAATGGTATGCATGACGTGAAACAGTACCGCGACACTTGCGGCGCGACCTTGCGGTTATTTATCAGGTTGGTAGATAAGCCCTGTCACAATTTTTTGAAAGTGCCTTAGAAAGCCGCAGAAACGTCGGATTTTCACTTTCGATACATGATTTGTTAGATCTTGGGACGCGCTACTTGGACAAAACCCGATTTGATCCCCAAAGTGGCTCGCCGTCGAGTTACAGCTCCGGGAAGCTTTGCATAAAATCCTGAGAAAGCTATTTAGCGTGCTGTCTCTGCATAGATCCATTTGAATACGATACCATTAACGCCAATCGATAGCTCTCGAGGAGTAGATATCGATAGACCTTGAGATCATCAAAATTGGACACCGGATGGCCGAGATACGAGCCCTTCAAATTTGGTCCCTTTCTTAGAACTTTTTCCGAATTCCCATACATTTAGACAAAACCTTCTTCGCGCGCTCAAAAACCACCTGGCAAGCTTTGTCACAGATGCGTAAAATGTATGGGATTCCGGGAAAAGTTCTAAGAAATCAACCAAATTTCAGAGACCCCTATCTCGGCCATCCAGTGTCCAATTTTGATGATCTCGACATCTATCGATATCTACTCCTCGAGAGCTATCGATTGGTGTCAAGGGTATCGCATGCAAATCGCTCTATGCAGAGATAGCACGCTAAATAGCTTTTTCAAGATTTTATGAAAACTCCCCGGTGCTGTAACTCGGCGCCCGGTAACTTTTCGACCTTGTGCGGCAGCTCCCATTATAGAGCAACCCAAGACCTATCAAATCAGGTATCAAACGTTAAAATCGGCCGTTTCTGCGGCTATATAGATGGATTTAAAAAAATTGTGACAGGACTTATCTACCAACCTGATAGTATAAGCTATATAAAAATAGTTTAAGGTGTTATTTGATAAGCTGCATCCGAATTTGATATTAAAAAAAATTATAAAAAGTTGTGTTTGCGACAGAAGTCACTCAGTTTGGAGGGAAAGTGGCCGCTACTTCCTCCCGCTCTGCGACTAAAAAAGGCTTCGTGCAAGCCTGGGCCTAGTCGCTTCGGATGGGTGCGAGCTGGTACAGGGTTTCTAAATCGGGGCGCCCGAGGAGTGCGAAGCGCCCAGGATTTAGCCATTTAGAAAGAGTGGAGCGGCAGCCCATCCGAAGCGACGGCCCACCTTGCCCGACGCCCTCAGGGGCGTTCCGACTGCGGGTCGGTTAAATTGCTAATTTTGAACACAAATACAACCATTACAAACAAAATCCGTGAAGAAATGCTAAGTTTACAACATTTTAAAATAATAAATGCTGCGCCGCAAGTGTCGGGGAGCCCGTGAAACATAACCCAGATTTTCAGTGCAAAATTTTTTTAATGGTTTTGTCATCCATTTTTTATGATTCAACTGACATTTGCATAATTAAAATGATATAATCAATTTTTTACCTGCTGCTGGGCAGCCTGGACGGCCAACGCGAGTATGGCATTCTTGTCGAAAAGCCCGGCCAGGGGCGTGGTGGGCACTTGGGGTGTCGGCCGCACCGGCGACGTCGATTGCTGCAAAAAGTTTGGCTGAAAATGGGGGTGTTACACGGTGTATATTCGGCAGATACAACTTTAAACGTTCTGTGCAAAAGTATCTAGGCCCAGCCTTTACAGCAAATTTTATAAAATCGTTAATTTCATATACTAAAAATATTACGAATTGATTTGCAAGCTAATTTGTTTTTCATATGCTTCTAAAATACGTTGGTTCTGGTGCGGCCTCGCCCCCCCCCGCTAACGAATCAGAACCACTGGATTAATTGGTGCCGGGATTGTTTGTTTTTAAAAATCGATCGATTGTACATAATATACTTATTGAAAATCGATGCTTTTTAATAGATCGTAAAACATTTAATTCGTACCGGCAACCAAAAATCTTACTGTAACCCTCTTATGGTCTAAGTGGAGATTCGTTTCATCAAATAGCACATCTTGTGCAGAATTTTTCGCTGGTTCCGAATCCGGTTTCAAAAGTTGCGGAACCCCTCAGATTAAAAAGTTACAAACGTTTTTAATACCCAAAATGCCACAAATCGCTTACTTTAAAGCGTTCTAAAAATTCCGTAAAATACTTTTGGGGGGAGAGTAAGGCGTGCTCCGGGGCCAAAAACGTGCTCTTTCGAATGGGCTATCTCACGAACCCGTAGCTCAAACTTTCTAAAATTACAAAAATCCGCCATCTTGAGCAAGCGTCCGCCAAAAAAAAAACTTTTTTGCAAATTTTTAGAACGCTTTAAAGTAAGCGATTTGTGGCATTCTGGGTATTAAAAACGTTTGTAACTTTCTAATCTGAGGGGTTCCGCAACTTTTGAAACCGGATTCGGAATCAGCGAAAAAAAAACCAGGTGTGCTCTTTGATGAAACGAATTTCCACTTCGACCATAATAGGGCTACAGTTAGTAACATTTTGCTAGCTAATCGTGTCAATTGGATCATCCCAAAATCAGTGAATTTTATTAGGAAAAGTGTCAGATATCGGTTGTAGTAAGTTTTCGGGCCCGATTTGCCATATGTAGAAACTATGTGTTTCGAAAAAAATCCAAATATCTTTCACTGATTTTTGTTAATGTAAAAGGCGAGCTTCAACATTAAATACCGGCTAGCTAGATTTTTATTTTCCCGGATTTTGTAACACCGTATTTTTAGTAAAAAAATGTTTTTCAAATTGTGGTGGGAACTGTTCTGTTTGTGGCCTAATATTACTGGATCGGTGATTACGTTCCTGTAATAAAAATTATTTTAAACATGGGTTTTTCGGGGATATAAAAAAGATCTGCACAGATTGCGTATATCGAACCCTTTAATGAATAGAATTTTGAAAATATTGAAAATATATGTATTAAAAAATATTATCCCATTTGCTGCCCATAGTTTTCAGCGAAAATTTTATACCAAAAAGACTGCACATTAATTTTTTAATTAATTAATTAATTACAAAATTACTTCTCTTAATATTTTTTCCACTATCTATTTTTCCACTCGCGAAACTTATTGTATTGTTTCTAAAGTTGGTGTTTCTCGCTCAAATCTTCCAAAAATTGTTTTATTTGATTTTATGAGTTGACTAAATCGACAGAAAAGCGTATTAATTAATTATTCTGTTTCTTTCCATTCCACTTTCCAATCTTCGATGAAACTCACAAAACTAATGATGCTGGCCAGGGAGCTGTTGAAGTGCGGCGCCTGCACCGGGCTGTTTGGCGACGAGCTCTGCAGCTGCAAAAATCAATAATTTAATACTATTAGATATAATTATTATATAGTATGTAAAAACAATGTTTACAAATTTTTACAAACTACAGGATGAGATTTTTGCAAAAGAAAGTTTCGGAAAAATTTCAGTATTAAGATTCTGAGAAATTCCATAATCACGATTCGCCATATTGACAGAGTTAATTTTTGAAAAATTTAGTTTTCCTAAATGCCATTCCATTAATTGTCTGTGTCCCAAAGAAACGATGCTAGCCTCCCTGCATTTTTAATTCCTGCTCTGAGAATGGAAATGTTTCAAAAATTCTCAAGCTTCGTGGGATTGGACTCATATTTACTGCGCTGCTGTTACCGCTAAGATAAAATTTTCCCGGTCGTACTGAACAGAAAAAAAACACTTAATCAGGACGCATTTCTGCAGTCGGAAATTTCCCTAAAATCCCGAGCATAGTCCCCCCGTGGATAGTTCGGGTGGAACGTACGTAGCGTTCGTAATTCCGTATGGCCGTAAATGGGTGTGTTTCGTTTTTTCGGTTTCTCGCAAATAACTCCGTTCATGAAAGGTATTTTTGCGTTTTGATTCAAAATTTGCGCACACGTGGACTATTTCCAGCATTTTGAGTGGTTTAATGAAAGAAATTGGCGCAAGAAGTCCTTAAAGACCGCATCTTTTGGCTTACGTGGTTTTTTGCGGCGAGAGCCAGAGGACGCACGTTATTAGAACGTCATTTGTATTGGTACGTCGCCAAAGTGTACCGGACTATACTCGGGATTTTATGGTACCTAAAAATTTTTTTGACAAATCGTCTCTGCTGGCCTGCCTTTGCGAAAGCTACTGTAGCCTTATTCCGACCAGCGAAACTCCACGCCTGAATAATTTCTCTAACTGTAAAGTGTTTTTACTCAATTTGGAGTTTCGATTCGGGACCAAGCGCATCTTGTGCAGAATTTTTCGCTGATTCCGAATATGTTTTCCAAATTTGCTACGGACTTTTATTTAAAAAATCCTTTTTCGTAACAATTAGGCCGAAAAATGCCAAAAATTCAGACGCTGGCCCACTATTCCTTGTTTGGGGCTATGGTTCCCAAGGGCCCTGAAGTACCCTCTGACAGCACCCTATCCAGTTGGCACCATGGTGCATTGGCAAAGTACTCGCTTGCCAAGCGCAGCGCGGCGGTTCGAACCCCCGCCCTGCATCATTTCTTTTGCTTTTTGCATAAAAATCTCATTGTTTATCTAAAATGCTTGTTTTGAGCTGTAGGATGCTTGTCGAGCCAACGCCTAGTCAATTTTGACGTTGAAATTAATGAAGAAAATCGAAAACTATAACGATACCTTCATTTTGGTGAAAACTAGGGTCATAATTGCCGTGTAACTTTCAGAATAACGGTCCGTAGCAAATTTGGAAAACATATTCGGAATCAGCGAAAAATTCTGTACAGATGCACTTGGTCCCGAATCAAAACTCCAAGTTGAGTAAAAACACTTTACAGTAAGGAATCTTTGCTAGCCTGCCCTGAGGCGCTGGAATCTACTGGAAAATTGCATGTTCTAACATTTAAATAACAATACCGGTTCCTAAATAACAAACATCGATTTACGATTCGTTTAACAATCAAAATTTGCGTTGTTCGCTAGAGAAAATTTGATGTTTCTGAATGATATCCGAGTTTTATATTTCTCTATGGCCTAAAGAATCGATGCTACACTGCCCACATTTTTTAATTTTTAATCTGAGAATAGATAGGTTTCGAAATTTTTCAATATTCGTGCTATCGGGCTGGCTTTAGTAACTTTTCAATTATCGATAATTGATCATTTTCGAACGGCCTAAAGGGGAATATAGGGTCACGGAATATTCAAATCACATACCTAAATCTAGCCCATATCCCATTGCCAAGGCCACAAACGGTAAATAAGCTCAATTAATTTGGTTATAGCTACGATTTGCTCCCAAGGAACCGCTGCTAGCCTGCCCTGACGCTGTAAAAGAGTTCACCGTGACTTCCTATATTCAAAAAATCGATGCCAGACAATCTGCTTCATCTTTAATTTTTTTTGGCAAAATAAAAAAGTTTCAAAAATTCTTCAAACTCCGAGAATTTTGTCTCGATTAATCAGAACAATGTTCGAGGGCTTTTAAATGAATCTTCCATGTTAAAATTAAAATGTTTAAAAATCTTTAAAAATTGGTTCCAAGTAAATTAAAATTTCGCTTCATTTAGTAAAAGATTAACAATGGTAAATGGTGAATTACCATTGATCCCTCTTGTTTAACGTCGATTGGAGTGACGGGTTGTGTCTGCGAGTTGGCCGAGCCCTAAAAAAACATGTTTTGGGTAAAAAGCTATATACCAACAAAATTTTTCAAGCATTCTCGCCTTGAACATGACTTCTTCTAGCATTTTTGGGCCATTTAAATTTCGAATTTTTATCAAATAACGGGACTACTGATAAAGTATAACCTATTTTAGCCCTACGTTAAATATCAAGAAGTAACACCTTTTATTACTTAAATTGACAAGGCTTTTTAACGCTCGGTTTAATTTAATTTTAAACTCGAGTTTTGCGACGAAAGAAACTCAAAAGCATTTTGATTATGATATCAATACATACATTTATAACTAGTTCTTTTAATTAGGATTAAATTTATTAAATTTTAGATTTTATCATGTATTTGGATTCACGGATTCATGGAACAAACGATTCTCCGACTGACGAAAAAATGCGGCCAAACTCCTAAAACGTGAGCGAAACATTCTATTTTATGAAAAAATTTTCGGGGCCTTTTTCATTTTATATTAATTTGCATCATTTTAAGTGATTACTTTGTGTGGTAGCGCCTTACCCGAATATGAAATGAATATAAAATTTGCAATATTTTTTCGTACGTAAAATTTACCTGCGAATCGCGTCGCGAATCCGGGGACACGGCCCGCATCGAGGTGCCGGGTTGGCCCAGGCTAAAAAAAACTTAAATTTTAATTTTATAGCAAAATTTTGGAATTTATAAAAAAACTAGACATTTTAAAAAATAGAATTTTATTTTGCCCAAAAATGATTAAAGTTCGGTTACATTTCAGAAGAAAATTGACAATTTTTAATCGATCCAGCTCAGCAATACCAAAATTGGTAAAAAATATTCGGAGCAAATTGGATTACTCTAAAACATTAAAATTTAACACGGCAAAAACTTGAGTTAAAAATTAACCGACATAATTTTCGCAACATAAACATATAACTTGGTTTTACTAAAATAAAAATTTCCAAAATAGCAAAATCACGGTGATTTTTCAATATTTAAGTTAACATTTCAACTTAAATTTAAGTTAGCTTGATTTTAATAAAAGAACTTTTTAAAACAATTAAAAATTTTCGGATTTAATCTTTATAAAAAAAGTAAAGTTTTATCTTAACAAAACGTTTAATCCGTATTTTAACACACGTCAAACCCGACGTTTTCTCTACCGACTTCTGCATTTTGGTCTTGAGCGCCGTCTTCAGGTTCTGGTACTTTTTCTTGTACTGGTCGGCCGTGAACTCGACGTTGAACTGCAAAAAAATGGTGTATTATATAAAAATTAATACAGGATAATAAGCTTTATAATTTTATAATTGTTATATTATTTTTAAATAAGAATTTGCAATAAAAAATGTTGGCGGATAACTTTTTCGAGGTTGCTTTTTCGTCGTTAAAAATATATGTTTCATCTAACACCCTCTTATTTGCAAGGTTGTTTGGACCTATTGCTTTCAATCCTTTCGGTGACCAGAAAAGGCATTTTCATGGATTTTCACTGGGGATTTTTACCACCTCCGCTACACACTCTGTGCTTGGCGTAATCAGTTTTTTATATTGTCAAAAAATTTCTAAAATTTTAACATTTAAGACAGTAAAACAGCTTCCCCCGATGATGCGCAAGCACCGAATTTCGTTTTTTATCGCTAATTTTAAGATTTGAAGCAAGTATTTCGCGAAAAGAATGTTGCGTAGAAATCCCTAATGGATTTCCCGAATAAATTTTAATAGGGTTCAATAGAGTGTGAGGATCCAATTGCACCTGAAACCCTGAAAAAATCTGCTAATCTAAGAATCCAGAAACCCGTCAAAAAACTATGTTTCGTCTAAGATTATACTACGAAAAGTTTTGAACAATTCAGTAGGGCTTCTGATCCTCTGATGGTCCCCAAGCTTGCTTGTAAATCGAAAAAAGTGTGTTTTTCAAAAGTGCCTTGTTCCGAAAAATTAGTTTAATTTTAATGTAGATGAAACCGTTGTAACTTGATTAAATTATCGAGTTCTATAAAAAGCTCCCTAATTTTGATGTTGATAAATAAATTTGAAAAAGCGATCTTTAGTGTAATTAATTTTCCTCATGCTAATTTTTCGCAAGAAGGTTTAAGTTTTTCCATCGGATTTCATTTAAGGAAAAAAGAAATATGTTTTATGAAAGTCTATACAGGAAAAAGACAGTCGAGGTTAATCCTTGTCACATAGTTATCACTAATCCGAAAAATTCTATTATAATAACCAAAATAAAATAAATCGGCCAGCCCACCTCGCTATTCAATTGTCGGCTGATCTCCATCCACAGATTCCGCCTCTTCATTCGGCAGTCCATCGAGTTGCCTGCAATAAATAGGTTATAAATCAATCATTTAAAAACACAAAAATAATCACTGAAATTGCATTTTTTACAATCAATTATTGAAGCCCGTCGTGCATATCGATAAAATTTCAAACTCAACCAATTATTTTAATTATAGGAATTTCTTTTGATTGATTGGAAGCAGTATTACGTCCCATTACAACGCCTAAAAAAATTTGCACTCGTTGTTGGTACGAAACATTTTTTTGTGGAATTTACTTTGGAAAACAAAAGAATAATTGAATCACAGTTTTTCTCAGTGATTTTTTAGGAGATGTTTAAATCTTGTGCATTATCGGGGGGGTCATCAGGAGGAACCTTGACTAATATCGATACCGAAAGTGCTTCCCAACTGTTTTTTTGCCGTTCATATGCGCAAAAACTTTATAAATTTTTATTAGAATTTCGAAATATTATTTTAATTGCGAATCCGTCAAATTAAAATCTTTTAAGATATTTTACCATTTAAAATATATTGAATCTTTACTATTAAAACTATTAAAATACTTACTATTAAGTTACTCGGCATTTCTGGGCTTTACAAAAAAATTAAAGTTTTTTGCTGATGGTCCCCGCCCCCGATAGTGCCAAAGCACCGCTGAACATCAAATTTCTGGAATTGATGAATGATTATTATTTTTTTTATTATTAGTTTTAAATTATTGCTAGAATTAAATTAAAGCTACTCAAATTGCGATTTCAGACTGACCATTATCGGAAATGATGACGTGATACTGGTTGCACAACTGGATCAACTTTTCGCACAACGCCGATGGCATATGCGTTGACGTGACGCGGGTCGGGCCTGAAATATCGATTTTTGTAGATTTTTGAAACACATAATTTTATCCATTAAATTTGATCGAATTTGTTTTATTAAATTAGCATAACAAAAAAACTGGCCATGATGTTAGAGGTAGGTTAATAGAATGCGTTAATAGAAAATTATATTTAGTGTAAAACCAGGGTTGAAAAACCGCTGCGCGGCTTTCAACCCTGGCCCCGTCCAGAACCTGTGAAAGTCCTTAATTTACATGTTGCTTCCTGAATTCTAGCAAGAAAAAAAAGTGAAAAACGGCTCCTCTGTCCCTTTATATGGGCTCTTCCTACTTCCGGCGCATGCTAATTTTCCCTAACAAACAGGGTTTTACAAAAACCAATTTTTAATAGCGAAAACCGCAATTTTTCAAAATTTTTATGTGTGTGCAGTCGATTCCGGACCATTCTAAACCTATTGTCGTTTCTTCCCTGTCCAAAAAACCCTTCCCCGAGGCTGTAGGAACGGAACATCCTAACGGAAGTGCATGCAAATATACACACACACACACACACAAACACTATTTTTTATATATAGTAGGATATCGATAAAGCAGAAGAAAAAACATTGGATTTTTTGCGAAAAACTATGTTCCATTTTCCGCCAACTAAAACGGGCAAACCAAATTTATTAATTCGGCAGATTGTTGTAATTCATAAAATTTCAGCAAAAATAAAATTAATTAGACAAAAATGCCAATATAGCGCTCCATAAATACATTAGTAATTTTATACCTAAACCGCATTTTTAAATTTTAAAGGTCAATATTTAATGTCTTTTGCTTTCCCAAAATCAACTTTTCTATGTATAAAAAAAATCAGAAACTAATTAAAAAAGTAAATAGTGAAATATTTAGGGAAATATTTATTTAAGGAAGCCAATAAATGCCCATTGATTTCGACAGTTGGGCCCACTAACGGCCATTAGGTGAAACATGAGCTTACAAAAACAATTTGGCCATCCTCTGGCGCTGACCACAAAATGGGTTTCACTTTATGATAGGCATAAGATTTAATAAATTACTACATAAATAATTGGCAATTTTAACAAAAAGGCTTTAAAATGCAAAAACGCACGGCAAAAACAGCTACAAGTTTGATGCAATTTTTTTGTTTCGTAAATCGGCGTACGTCATTGGTGCGAAGTACTACCAATTTGATGTAAGACAGTTCTCCGAAACGGATGTAAAGCAGATCTAAGTATTCTTTCATAATATTTAACGTATTCCGGTTTTTGCTTTGTGTATGATATTTTGCAATATTTTTGTGTATGAAAAATTCAGAAACGAATTAAAAAGTAAAAAGTCAAATAAATACAGAAATATTTGTCGTTGAGGAAAATAGTGCCCATTGACGTCGTTTGTTCCGCCTCCTAACGCCCAGGACACGAAACATGATTTTGCGAAAAAATTATTGATCTGGGGCTTGATCGCTGACCATAAATTTAATTTCACTTCATTCTCGGCATAAAATTTAATAAATTATTACAATTATTGGTCGTTACAATTTTTGATATAATTTGCCTAAATCAAGACGTTGAAACGTTAAAACGCAAAACGGCAAAGTCAGCTAACAATTTGACGAAATTTTTATGTTACGTAAATTCGCGTACATCATTGGTGCGAATTAGTACCAATTTCATGTTCGACGTTTTTTCGGAAACTTCGTTTTGTGGAAATTCCAATACGCTAACTTCGGATAAATTCGGAAAAAAATGGATTGTAAGATCCATTTTTTCTGAAATTTACGCCTCTCGACATTCCGCTAAAACTCCAAACAATAAAAATTTTGAGTACACAGCAACAAATGAAACGTTTTTTATTGAAAATTTTTTCCTGAATCTCATTTGTTCTCTTCAATTATCTAAATTCAGGTATTTATCTGGTATTATACGTGTATGAATCTTTCTTTAAGTATATAAATAACAAAAAACATAAAAAGTTTACATGCTTAGCTTGCCTATTCATCTTTCCTAATTTTTTAGTTTCTTCATGTTTCTTAAAAGACTCGTATAACAGTAATTTTATTTTTGTTATTGTGCGATACCCATGGCGAATATTAAATGCAAGATTATATTTTTAAAAGCTCAAAACCACCACAATTCGATGAAAAGGCTCAGGTCTTTTTTTGGAAATTGTCTAGAAATGGAAGAAAAAGGGAGTAAAGCAGATATTTGCTCCGGATATTAGTCGTTAAGCAAAGAACGGAAATTTGTGAATAGAAGCTCGCACTCAAAAAAGACAGGAAATTAGTAGGATTTATTGGAATATGGCTTGGCCAGAATTGATTGGACAATCCGAAAAAAATTTTCTGCCGAAGAAAGATGTGTTTCAAATAAATTCTGGTAGAGCCGGCTAATTTTACACAGAATTCCGTCTTTGAATATTTCACTCCGATTGACATTATTTTAAAGAAATTCAAGCAATGAGACGGATGGTACACAGTGTCTGATGACTGAGGGACCAGTCATCCCTGGGGGGTGGATGGTTGGATGTGAGGGGCCGGCATGGATAGCTGCCCCGAGAGAGGCATTCCGCGTGCTTCGGTAGCTCAATGGGGAGAGCATCGGACTCGAAAGCCGTAGGATGCGGGTTCGACCCCCGCCCGGAGCACTTGTTTTGCGGATTGGACCCGGAGCTAGGCCATGGCCATGGGACCCCAGAATTCCCAACTATTAAAACAGAATAGAAATCCTACTATATATAAAAAATAGTGTCTGTGTGTGTGTGTGTGTGTGTGTGTGTGCATTTGCATGCAACTTCCGTCCGTATGTTCCAGTCGTATCTCAATAAGGGAAGAAGTTAAGGGGGTGTATGATACGTCATTAGGTGCGTAATGCTCATGAGACGACTGCACACCTATCAGATTTTTGAAAATAAGCTGTTTTCGATATCAAAATTAAGTTTTTGTGAAAATCTCGGGAACCTTTGTTAGGAATCAATTAGCATACACCGGAAATGGGGAGAGCCTATATAAAGGGTGAAGGGCGAGCGCTTTTCATTTTTTTTGCGGTGCGGCGGCTCGAATTATGCACAGCGTAGAATATCATGGGGGGCTAGACGGGGCCAGGGGTGAAAAGCCGCGTAGCGGCTTTTCAACCCTGGTATTTTCTATATTTATATTAAAAGAGTTGGACCCTAAAGAAATAAATTACCCCCTGATAACGCATAAGTACCTGGTATCCTACTATATATAAAAAATAGTGTCTGTGTGTGTGTGTGTGTCGATTTACATGCAACTTCCGTCTCTATGTCCGGAGGATAACTCAAAAGGGGATGAATTTTAGGGTATGTATGATACATTATTAGGTGCGTAATGGCTCTGCGATGACTGCACACTTTTCAAAATTATCAAAATAAGCTATTTTCGATATTAAAAATCAGTTTTTCTAAAATTTTCGGGAACCCTCTTTGTTAGGAAACAATTAGCATATACCGGAAGTAGAAGAAGCCTATATAAAGGGATGGAAGGAAATCTTTTCATTTTTGTCAGCTGTATTGAGGCGGAATTATGCAAAGTTTACAATTTCATTTGACGAAACGGGGCCAGGGTTGAAAAGTCGCGAAGCGGCTTTTCAACCCTGGTTGTTAATATTTGCTTACTAGGTACGGGTGCCTGTTGTTGTTGTTGATGTTGTTGTTGTTGTTGTTGTAGAAGTGTATGTGGTGTCAATGGTGTCAACGGCGTCGTGGGTGGTAGATGATCTTGTTGCGCTGAACCTGACGAGGATGAGCCCATCTGCTGATTCGTCAGCATCGTCAACAACATATCTGAGCGAGAGGGCGGTGAGTGAATGGTTAGTTTTTATTTATTTTATAAAGTATTTTGTTAGTTTTTTTAATTTTGTGAGCTTATTTTAAAGCGTCCAATTTTCCCCGGGTGCTATTCTATTCACAACATTAATTTTTTTATGCTAGAAAGCCATAAAAAAACTGAAAACCACATTAAAAATCTAAACTGCAATCGGATTGGATTTAAACTAAAAAACTAATATCGAGATTTAATACATAGTTACTTTATTCATTTGCATCAAATTTCGGAAAATCATTTTGTTGGTCAAAAACGACGCCTACTAAATTTATTAGACTATTTTAAATAACAAATATTTTAGAAACATTGTTTTTTCGGTACTTCGCATTGCATGGCACCTACTTTTTTCCTATGCTAGAGAAATGCCTAGTAACGTAAAACCAAGCGTTTCAATATTATTTTACTCAAATTTAATTTTTTAAACAGCAATAATTATGAAAAAATTTAAATTGATTGTTTTCGTGTTCTGTTAATGAAAAAATGCAAATTATCGATGTTTTGTAATAGTAAAAACAGTTCCGAAACAGTTCCGTTTCTATATGTAAAAATTCGATCCAGGGAAAAGCCCCCCGATAACGCCAAAGAACCAGTGTTCGAAACAAGGTTTTTGTACTGCTAGAAACAATACATATAAAAAGACGCTTTTTATTGAATTGATACCAAAAAAATTTTGAATCGATCGAAAAGTTCCAGACACTAAAATTCGTGTCCTTACTGACTAGATTTTACTAGGGTTATTTGAAACATTTTTAATCATAAGGCAATATGGGTCGATTAGTTAATTTTCATCTTCTTTGGGTTGTCACTTTATTGAAACATTATTTTTTCCCTTCAGAAATTAGTTTTTGATTAGTAATTTCACGGCAAATCGGGCATTTTTAGTATGGAAGTTTAATCGGATTAAAGAAGGTTCTAAGGCTTCTACTAGCATATTTTACAGTATATTTAATTCGATTTCAATGTAAAATAGCGTTTTATAATTGGCTTACCGGCCTGGGAGGCTTGCGGCAGGAGCAGGATATCCCTCTGCGTGAGCGACTGGGACATCCACCTGGAATTTTTGGAGGTTTTAGTATAATTTTTGGAATGTTGAATATCTAAAACGCGGTTATTGCATTTTTATATCAGTTTTTTAATGCAATAGTTCTATAACGAAAAAGACTTCCATTTCAAAACTCGAAAAATTTGGTTAAATTGTGATGTTTCGTCAAAAATGCTTTAAAAAAGATCCATAAAAAATTCAGTAATTCCAGTTTTTCTATTACAAATTTTTCTATGTCTGAAAAATGTTTTTCACACCATTCGATCGAGCCCAAAAAAATACTAAGCGTTTGAATTTTAGCTTGAAATAATGTTAAATAAAATATTTATGCCAAAAAGAAGAAAAGCAAGGAAACCTGCTAAACACTAAATTAATATTATAAATTTTCTATTGCTTTTGGTAATTCGGGAATCAATACCTTTCCGGCACGGTTTAGGGCAATTTTAAGCGTATTATTAATGAATTAAATTTAATAGATTTACCAATCCAAAAACTTATTTTAACAAAATAAAAATTTTTTAGATGGACCGCGGATTTATTCGCCACAAAATTAGCCGTCATTAACGGAACTTTTCTGAAACGTATAACTTTTAATTTTATAGGTTTGCGTTTCGAGCTTTTCCGAGTTCATACGTTGTTCAGTCCTTTTTTAATAGTTTTAATGACCTGCTGACATCTTGATTTTACGGCCGCGCATGACAAATTTGCGAATATGTATCAAAAATATAAATAGCTTTAAAAATTAAATAATAGTAGGGAGGACGAAACAAACCCTGCATTAATCTCCTAAAATCAAAAAAGGTAATGCAAAATCTTTGAAACATTACGTAAAAATAGTGCCGTAAATGGGCTCCGAAATCTGGTCCACGGCCCCCTGCGTTGATTCCTGGCAAATAGCCAGATGCGACCGCAACGCGACAGCGCCGTATGGCCTTTTGCCCCTGTTTGGACGTGAGAACGCTTGAATTAAAAATTCTGACGCTATTTCTGGCATCCTCACGGAATTTTGACTTTTTCAGCTTTTTTGTCGGGATTTCATTAGTGGCATCGAATAGAGCGTCGAAAATCATACTAAGATATTTAATTTCAGCCCAAAATACCACAATTTAAAATTATCACTTTATTAAGCTAAAAATTTTGATCAATTAAAAATCGTTAAAAGTGAGTTTTTTGGCCTAAAATTGAATCCCGTAGTATAATTTTCGACGCTCTATCTGATCGCGTTTTCAAAATAGCTGGATATTCTTTATAAATACAAAAATTGTTTCCACCCCCGTTATTCGCCCCCCGTTAAGCAACCTTTACCGTAGATTCAATCCCCGCCTGCACGAATTTTGCCTTCCGCGCCCCTTTAAAAGCATACCTGGCCTGCGGGCCGGTGGGGTTAGTAGAAATTTGTTGGGGGCCGTTGTTGTCTTGTAGTTGTAGATGCTGTTGATGTTGTTGTTGTTGATTGGCGGCCCTCCGTTGTTCTTCTTTTTCTTCTTCCCCCTCCACCGCAACACTGTCTCTGCTTCTCTCGACCCTCTCTCTCTTCTCTCCCTTCTCTCTCTTCTCTCGCAACCAACACGCACTAATGGCAGGCAAGGGGTAGCAGGCGTCTGAAAAGTACAAAATAATCATTTATTTTAATTAATTCAATCGGTCGTCCAAATAAATTATTTTCAATTTCATCGAACAACCCCTCTTTTAATCTAAATAAATATTATTTTACGATAATAGATAAAGTTTACTGTGGTCTAGTTTAATTAATTTTTTGAATTTAATTAATTCTTTGCTATCTTGATTAATACGATCTTTTTGAGCGGTCAAGCGGCGTGTGCGCTCCGTGTCGCGGCGTGGCAAAACCATAACACAACTCCGTGGAGGCGGTTTCCAAAAAATGTCAAAAAAAAGTGCCAAGGCTGATTTAGACTTGCTCGCGACACTCTTCGAACGCGTTTGCACGCCATTCCATTGCGTAATCGATTGCGATCTTTTTAGGGCGATCAGCCACCCTCTGCGTATCGCGTCGCGAAAAAATCAGATGACAATCCCATTCAAGCCATTTTTCAAAAAAATGTTTCCCAAAGTTGCCAGGTTGTGCACCCGATTTGCGGGTTAATTCGAATTCGTGATAGTTTTGGATGGAAATCATTTCTGCCGGGCCGCGACCAGCAACGCACTTGCGCAACATCTCATTCCGTAATTGATTAGTTGCGTTTCGTGTCGCCGCAAAATTAGTTTTCGTCTGAGTTTGCCGCGGCGAGACACGCAACCATACGCTGTTGACCTTGTCAAAACGGTCGTAATGTCTGGTCGTCTGGGCATGCGCCTGGCGGTTCACGGCGTGAGAAGCATCATCAACGCGGAATGCTACGACCAATTCATGGGAAATTGGGTACGCACTATCAAAGCTTTAATGTTAAATTTTAAATTAAAATCAAAATATTTTTAAAGCCCGTTTTTAACAAATGTTGCCAAGGGTTGCCATACTGCGTGTCGCGCGGCTTTTTAACAAAATGTCCAAAATATGTTTCAAAAAGTTGTGATAGTGCGTACCCAATTTCCCACTAATTGGTAGTAGCATTCCGCGTTGATATGGCTTCTCACACCGTGAACCGCCACGCGCATGCCCAGATGTTTTACGCGGTGAATTACGACCGTTTTGACAAGGCCAACGGCGTATGGTTGCGTGCCTCGCCGCGGCAAATTCCGACGAAAATTTTTGGGGAACAGTGCTGTGAAAAATGTCTCAAAAAGATGTCATTCTTGGCAGCTGATTCAGGATTTAGCCGTGACATAGTTAAGGCCGCGCCGCACCTGCGCCCACGCAAAATTAGATAAAAAATTTTTGACAATTTTTTAAAATATGTTTCAAAAAGCTGGCATACTGAGCAGCCGCTTCGAGATCTAATTCGTCGCCCCATGGCATTTCATTACCGAATTTATCAGGATAGTTTTGGGCGATGAAGCAGCGTATGCATCGCGTGTCGCGGCGCGGCAAAACCATAAAAAACTTTCTCAGGCAGATTTCAAAAGGGGTTTCAAAAAAGTGCCGTGATGAACCGCTATCGACCAGTCTAGTCGATATCGGGAATTTTTCCGCGTCAATATACGGAAGGTGGTTGCACCCCATTCCATTCCGTAATCGATTACGATCCTTTTAGGCGATGGAGCCGCGTGTGCGTTACGCAAAGTTGCGGGTCGCGTCGCGGCAAAATCAGATGAAGATATTTTTCAAGCCAGTTTTCAAATAATGTTTCAGAAAAGTAGCCATGAGAGCCGCTGCTGATTTGCGACAATTCGTGCTGTTTATTTTTCGGTACAACTCGTTTCTGCCGCCGAGATGTTTATCTCGTATTGTTAGATTTAGATTTATGGATTTTTAAATTGGTTGCGATGGCTTTCCGCTGTCAAGCGGTGCGTGCGTTGCGCGTCGCGGTGCGGCACAATCGAGGGAAAAGGTGTTTCAAAATATGTTTCAAAAACTTGCCATTCCCGGCAGCTGATTGAGCATTTAATTAATTGGTTGAATGAGGGTTTTTTGGAAAAAGTTGGGCACTAATTACGGCATAGAATATGAGAAATGTATTTACATACGTTTTTCCGTTAAAATCAAAAAACTGTGGAAAAATGTTTCAAACTGATGTTATTTATTAAGTGGCTAGATCCCGGTTACTCCGGGAATTCGAAGTAATTATGTTATAATCTGTTTCTTTAAGCGTACGAAATAGAATTTCTCTAGCGGTAGGGCCAATGCAGGGAATACTCAATTGTTCCCAATTATAAAAATAAAATTTAACAAAGGCGAGGCCTTTAATTACGGCAGAAAATTCCAATTACAGTATACCTACAGTACCTGAGAACGGTGGCGTGTAGAGTAGTGATGTGTAGTCGTCCGGGTCTACAGTAGCAATTGAAGGCCAGGGGCGTAGGGTTGTTTAGTGGGGCTACGCGAGGCTCCTCCGTACGGCTCCTCGGGGGCCCCGGCGCTCCTCTCGCGCATCACACAAGTGCCACCACAGCACCCTACTGCAATTTGTATGTAGAATAGAGAGAGAGAGAGAGTGAGCGAGAGAGTGAGAGAGAAAGAGAGAGCGAGAGAGTGAGAGAGAGCGAAACGAGAGATATAGAGAAAGACAGGGTGCGAGAGAGGGTGAGAGAAAGAGTAAGAGAGAAAGAGAAAGAGACAGACAGAGAGAGAAACTCTTAAATATACTCACGTAATATTCCCCAATACGGGCCGAACTGCCTGCTGCTCACCCAACGAGCCGACGCGGCAGCCGGAGCAACAATTTAATAGAGAGTCGCCTCGAGACGAAGGGGAAGTGACCCGCACTGAAACCGAATAATTTTAGAAATTTGAACAGTGGCATAACTACTTGGAAAATATTGAAATGATAATGGAAGATAGATGAAACATGGTTTCTCAAAAATTTTTTCAAAAGGTTTCACGAAATTGCCAACAGGAAGGACATTTTTTAAAGTTATTGTGTAACAAAAAGCTGACTACTCAATTAAACTCCATTACAAATCAATAATGTCACCATAACGCCATTTCGATAGCCCGCTTCCCAAAATTTAAATTTCATACAAAATGTTCCAAAAAATCGCCACCATGAACGCTATTTTTGGAAGTTACTGCCAAAAAGACCTTGAGTTGCACAATTATCAAAGCAGACAGGTCGCTTAAAATCGATACGGAGCAAAACACGAGCGATTACAAGAGAAACTAAATTAAAACTTATGATGCACCAACATCGATAAAACATGGTTTTTCAAATGTTTCACGATCATCCCACGATAAAGCCCAGGTTCATTCCCTCATTACACGTGTTTTTCAAGAACCACACGTCCTATAATAATTCGCACTACGTGTAAAAAATTTAGAATACCACTTTCCATTTGAGAACCACTAAAATGCCAATCAAATTTAAATCTTTTAAAGTAGGGGGGGGGGGGGGGCGATAAATGTGGGTGATTTTTATAAAAAAACCTATTTTTGGAAGGATTATGAAAATTCAAAAAAGCCAGGTCCGAAAGGCAGGACATTTTTGTGTTTCACTTGCATCAAATAACTTGCCCTATTTTTCGGATTCTCCAAATAAATTTGAAACATCGAATTTCTACCGGGCTAAAAATTTGGAAAACGTTAGGCGCAAGCTTTAATTATTAATTCTGATTTTTAAAAAACCATTACTTGTTATTAAACATTAAATAACAATATTACAAAAGTTGATAGCGGTAACCAAATACGCTGAAAAAACATGAAAACAATAATTAATGAATGAATGAAGCTCAGCAATTACTTAAAAGAAGCTTTTGGGCTTTTTCAAAAACACGAAACACTGAATTTCAAAACCCAAAATCCGGAAAAATCGTTAGGAGTGGAACTAGTTCGATTTGCTGACTGCTCAGCCTGCTGGCCAGAGGGGGGACGGCTCGCTCTTGCCCCGGCAAGCAACGAAAGTAACAAAAAGCCGGGAGGGCGAGAGAGCGGGGTCAGAGAGAGACAGCGAGAGAAGGAGAGACAGGGAAGGGCCGGGAAAAAGGGAAACGAACACGCCCCGGCCACATCTCGGCAGCATCTTGAGGTCCGAGCCGGTAGAGAGAGAGAGAGAGCGAGAGAGAGAGAGAGAGAGAGAGAGAGAGAGAGAAGACGAGAGAAAGCGAAAGAGCAGAGAGTGAGAGAGTGAGGAGGAGAGAAGAGAGAGGAGAGAGAGCGAGAGAACGAGAGAGAGAGAGAGAAGCAGAGAGAAGGAGAGAGAGAGAGAGAGAGAGAGAGAGAGAGAGAGAGAGAGAGAATAATTGATAAACACATATAGAGCCTGGCCAGTAGAAGACGGGAGAGCGAGCTGACTTTCCATTCCTAGCAAAATCCCGAAATTCAGAATTTAAAATAACAACTTTCGAATCTCGAAAGGTTCTGGGTCATTAGCGGGGGGTTATCTGAATGATGGGGATCCGTTTCCAATAATTCGGTTAGAGACCCGCCCCCCTCCGCTAACGCACCAGAACCTCCCGAAATTCAAGCCTGAATTAGTGTACATGGCTTCAGACTTTAGAAAATCGTTGCCTGGAATTTGCAGAGTTTTGAAATCAAAGTCGCGAAGCCTGGAGTACCAAGATGTCGAATTTTCATTTCAGGTCTGGAATTTCTGCAGTTGGGATTCTTGTAACATGAGGTAAGTTTCTGCACCATAAAGTGAATCGAAAATGAAGCTTACAAGTAAAAGAAGGTTACAAATAATGTGAGGCTCCGATCGGACGATTAAACATTACTACCGAAGAAAAATTCGAAATCGGAAATTTTTGTGAAACAATGAATTTTAACAGTAAGAACATTGTTACTTCCTAGAGAAAGAAAGAGAGAGAGAGAGAGAGCGAGAGAGAGAGAGAGAGTGAGTGAGTAAGAGTCAGAGTGAGAGATAGAAACAAGGAAACTCGCAGAAAAATATGACAAATCTATATCAAGCAGTCGTTCCAAGCTTAAACTCAGGGCCGTTCCTACGTCAACGGGGGGACGGACGGGGCAAGGGCGAGAGATAAATAGAGAGCGAGAGTGAGAGCGAGAGACTTTTCCTCTTCCTCTTTCTACTATTTTCAGGTTGGTCATGTGACTCCGCCCCTTTCGCCTGCCGATCGCCGGTCCCAGAGGGCTGTGTGAGTCTCGAGAAAAGAACGGCTGACTTGCCGGCCTGCTGCGTGTGTTCAAGTTCCGACCCTCGTGCTCACCTAGGCCCTAACCCGCCATACACACTCTGTGTGTTTGTATCTCGGTTTCTCGGGGCCGTCCTTTATTCTGGCGCCCCAGCCGACCGCTAGATTGAAAAATAATGTAACATGTATTTTCAAAAAATTAAAGAATCTAAGAAGTCAAGTACATATCTACAAATTGGTGTTGAGACGAAAAAGGCGGAATATTCAAGACAGAAAACGGTAAGAGTTCAGTTCAAACCCCAAGCCGCCCCACCCATTTTGATTCCGGTTCCCTGCATATGCAGAAAATATACCAAAATGTTCGTCTTGTTCTGGTGAGCATTTTGGTATACCTTACACACCTGTAGAGAATGGGGCTGAGATGGGGTCGGCTTGGGGGGGGGGGGTGAACTGAACCACAGCCCAGAAAACGAAATTCTAGCTCAATTTCATGTCGTAATGCCTTGTAGGGCTCTCCATTTGTCGTTATTACGATCCAAATATCCCGGTGAGCGAGGTCCGAATAAAAGGCTAGATCGAGGTAGGGTGAAACATCGATTTTAGAGAAAAATGTATTTAAAATGTTTCCTTTTTTAATGAGAGTAGTTATTAGCACACAACTGGGTGAACCCCAATTTAATTTGATAAAATAAAATGATAGAAAGGATCATTTTTGCATTCCAGGGACGGCTAGTGAACGCCAAATTGAAAAAAAACATTGATTTTAGAAAATGTAAAAAAATTGTTTGAAAAATATGTTTCAGGTTTTCATGGAGCGAAGCATGCCAAAGAAATGATTATTGTTGTGAAACGGCAGGGATTTCAAGCTTTCCTCGTGAAAGTTCGGGATTCAGAAAATAAGCCACCTAGCATCGCTGAGCATCGGAAAGAGTTTCAGATAAATTTAAAACAAATCATTTACAAAATAGCATCTGCAAAATTGCAGAAAGCGTTCCAAACAAAAAAAAAATACAGATTCCAAGAAAAAAATGTTTCATATTATTGATGCCCACGAGCAATTTTGGTCAAAATAATGTTCCGAACAGTCTTCATTGAATGTCGTTTAATGTTCGACAAGCTTTTAGGGCTTATTTTCATTTTGTCGAAATTTCATTATGTCAAAATTTCAATGCCTTTTTCTATTATTAAGTTATGGTCGATTATTAATCTCAAATATTTCGCTCGACAAATGAGATTTCAGCAAATCCATAACTATTCCAATTCAAATTAATTCGCCGAAAATGATATTTGAAAAAATAATCTTCGACAAAATGAAATTTCAAATCGATCGTCGAAAAATGATTTTTGGAAAAAAGGAAAATTCAGCACAATGATTTTCGATAAAGAGAAATTTCGGCAAATTAAATTTCCTCCAAATAAAATATCGACAAAACGCATTTTGACAAACTAATTGCAAATCCCTTTAGACGTCGTTTATTTTATTGTTTGTTTTATTTTCCTGCCCCAAACCTTGTTCCTACCCGGGTCGCCTCAAAATGTTGAAACATACACTACAAACAGATTGGCCCTTCATTCCTTCCCTCAATTTCTCAGGCACCTCAAAAGTAACCCTTTTCCACATCCAGGGGAGCCTCTACCACTGATAACAACCCCACCCTCCCAACACAAAAAATGCCGCCATGTGGCTATCTGCCTTTCACGGAAAGTCGGGTCTAATTTCCCGGGAAGAAGGGCCCTCAAAAATCCACAAGTTGTTTCTTTTAAAAGGTGGGGGAAAACAAAATTTTTGGAAAAATCGCCTTTTTGGGGGGAAAATTTATTGTAATGGGATTTCTTTCAAAATGTCGAAATTCATAATGCCGAAATTCGTAAGCTCGAAATTTCAGCATGGCGAAATTCATGATGTCGGGATTCGGAATTTCGAAAACTGATATGTTTGTAATTTTCTGAAACAGGAAAGGAAAATAGAAAAAAAATATAAAAAACCAAAAATTTAATTTCGATGCTAAAAAGGCCGGAACATTGGGAAAAGATAAATTTTTTGAGGAAAAATCGACTTTTTGGGCGAGCGTGAATTATCTGTCGTAATGTTTTTGCGGGCTCATTTCATCGATCTAGGTAATTTGCGATTTTCAAAACTGAAAAGATAAAATGATTAGAATCGCCTGAGAATTCCAGAACTGGAGTCAGAATTTTCGAATTCACACATTGTCAGGCTCAAATAGGGACTACAGAAGATGCGGGCGGTCGTGTTGCGGCCGCATTTGGCTCATTGCCAGGAATTAACGTTTGGAGGGATGAGGGCGGACCAGACTTCTTAGCCCCTTTAGAATGGCTCCGAATCATCCTCAAAAAAAATTCAAAACGAAAAAATTTTGTTTCATAGAAAAATGTACTGTTGCTATATTTTGTTAAAGTAATTTGTGCATCCTAGAATCTATCTTTAATTGTGAAATCAAATCTGCCATTCACGGGGTAGTTAATTTAAGGTTATTCCTATTGATAATTGCTATTGTTTAGTTTTTGACGCTGCCAAAAAAAATTTCGAGAAAAGAAAAAAATACATATGTCAAAGTTTATTGGGATAAGGTAGTGTGAAACTTAGGGAACCGAGATTTTTCCGAAAAAACTGATGTTTCATCGGACAAATGATCGAAATTAGATCTTGGAAAATCAATTTTGTTCGCGATTGTCAAGTTGGCTTCCTAACTAAAATATCACTCCAATAGAGAGAGTGGCGTAAAAGGTGCAAAAAGCTCCTCCTCCTCGAGTGGATACGGTAG
Source organism: Mesorhabditis sp. LJ9110 (assembly GCA_038088335.1). NCBI lineage: Eukaryota > Metazoa > Nematoda > Chromadorea > Rhabditida > Rhabditidae > Mesorhabditis > Mesorhabditis sp. LJ9110. The sequence continues at coordinate 476,204 of JBBGBA010000124.1, read as the reverse complement.
CCCGAGGTCATGCTTCCCGCACGGCATTGCCGGTCCGATCTGCCCGATCGTAGAGCATGATGATTGGCCGGCGATATGGTAGCCGAGATCCCTAAAAATACGTTTAGATCCCAGAAAAACGCAAAAAAAATGCATAGATGAAGAATGATATGGAAAACATCAAGAAAAAAATAAGGTATAAAAAGTCAAATCTCATCGAGCCAACGTATTAAGATGCCATTAATTTAGCAGAATTAAAACGGCTTTTCCAAATTGAAAGATTGATTTTGATCCACAAAATTTTTTGAAAAATGATGTTTCGATAAATTATATAGTTTCATGGGCATTACCGTAGATATTAAAGCGTACAATGTGATATGTGATATGGCACTGAGCTATTAGCGGGGGAGCAACAAATTTTCGCGCAACTTTAGCTTTAACTAATTTTTGTAAAGCCACGGAACTTGTTGATAATTTACAATTTATTTGTTAGTTTTAATAGTTTTTGATTGCCTATAAAAAAGCCATGAAAACCATAAAATTTTTTAGCAGTTTTGGAATTTAGAAATTTTTTTTTTTTAATTATAAAAATTACTTTTATTTTGTTTCGATTTTCTTCCCGGTGAAAATCTCCCCCCCGCTAACGGTCCATTACCAAATTTTTTCAACTTTTCACTCAAGAAATCTGAGTGAAAAAATGTTTCAGAAAATTTCTTGATTTGTTAACAGTTGTAAGGTTTACTTTTCGCCCGAATTTTTTTACAGTTTACAGTTTAGTGCTTCAGGTTTTTCAATTAATTTCAGGGCAAAATCAAAGGAAAGCGCTCGTCTAAAATTCTCTCAATTTGTATTTTTTTGGTTGGGTGGTCATTTTTCCGTTGGAGGCCTCGGCTACCAAAATATTTCGGCTAATTAAGGGAGAGAAATTGAGCTAAATAGTTCAAAAAAAAAATTTTACATCGCGGGAGGGGGATCAATGTCTTGATTTTTCTGTAATAAAAATTGTTTGAAAGATTGGGTTTTCGGGATAAAAAAAGTTCTTAGTATTTTTTTCCTTCTATTTTTTATTTTTTTTATTATGGGTTTTCAAAATACCGAACCATCTTAAAAATCCGAAATTCGACTCTAACATTTTTGATGCTATAAAACTTTTCTATTACATTTTTTCGAGCTGTAAATATTCGATTAGTATATTTTTGGATGCTGTATCGGTTGGCGTCTTGAACATCGAAATTTTGAAAAAATTTCCACCTTTTGTCAAAGAAAAACAAAAATAGAATAGCAATCCCAAATTGAAAAAAGCTAAAAAGGAGACCATAATTTCCGGTTCCCAACTGCATTTTTCGAAAATTTTTGGAGCCTTCCATCACAAAAAAGTATTTTCAACAAATGTGATTTTTGGCTTGAGACTCCTCTATTCATCACGAAAAAGAAAAATCATAAATCCCATAAAAACAAGATACCATTAATATGGCAGAAAATCATCGCGACTTTGTTTTTTTCTGAAACATTTTAATTTTCCCAAAAATACTAAGATAGAGCCAGCAGCAATGAATGGTATGGCAAGGCTCAAAACTAAGAGAAAATGACGGTTCACTAAATTGCGAAAAAATTCCTGGAAGCGAGGGTTTATCGAAACATTTAATTTTCAGCTGAAAAGGCTCAAGCATTGCAGAGACCGGATGCCAGCTGGTATTACGGTAGTTGAGTCGGTTTTGACACGACAACTGTTAAATCAAAGGGCTGGTCGCATAAAAATTAACGAGATTAACGTACAAAAAAGTAGCATGTTAGAGTAAGAATAAGGAGTAAGCTAAAAGAATAAGCCTCCATTAGGGAGCGATGCATGATAGCAAACAATGAGGATCGGATCCAATGGAAAATGCGCCTGACGGGTTATGTTCATTTTTCCTAATGTTCCTTTTTCCAAAATAATCATTGAAATCGGGAAGCGTGGGTATATGAATAAAGGTTAAATGCTGTCATTTTCGTTATCACGGCTTTCATCAAAAAATTTCATATTTTTATTGCGCGTTGACTTGGAATATTCTAAACGCATTACTAAAATACTTGCTATGACATTGCTAGGCATATCTGAATTTAGCAGAAAAAAATTTCTATATGTAGTCGATTTTAGAAAAATCAACTTTAGGAAAATGATTTTTAGGAAAAAGCAACTTTAGGAAAATGATTTTTAGGAAAAATGACAGTACTTCGAGGCTGGCTGGCTAGCTAGCATTAATCCGTAATAACACTTGCCCTAATTAGATTTTTGATGAAACCCTAAATTCTTAAATATAAGAAGATGGATTGTTGGCCAATTAGCCGATCCAAAATAATTTGGTTGTTTATTTTGCCTGACACATTGAATTTCTAAGGAAAAAAAATTCGACTTCCCGGCTTCTGTCTTTTACGGAACAAGCAAGGAAGACTATCAAATTTTGCGTATGTGGCTAATCTAATTCCTAATTGAGGAATTAAAAAGCTGTACAACAATAAGGAAAATGGTGGTAGCGTGCTTGAATCGGATAGAAGGCATTGTGTACCACTAATTAATGCCACAAAATATTCGCAAATTTATCTTTTTTATGAAACGCCTCATTTTCGAGGGCCGAGCAAGTGGTTCGATGCGAGAGTGAGCGAGAGAGAGAGAGAGAGAGAGAGAGAGAGAGAGAGAGAGAGAGGAGAGAGAGAGAGAGAGAGAGAGGAGGAGAGAGAATAAGAAAAAGATGCACAGAAAACGCCCTGTTGATTCACTCGCCAAAACACCTTGGAAAGTAAATTTTTATTGAAACATTCGCTGTCATGACAAGCCTCGGGACTGGCTTGTGAGACGGGGTGAGAGCGTGGAAGCGAGAAAGCGAGAGAGCGGGAAAGCGGTCGGGCGTGAGAGAGAGAGTGCGAGAGAAAGAACAAATTGCCCAAAATTCATTTTCCTACAAAAATCGAAATATGCGTATAATCTTGAAATTTAACCGTAGCTCTGTAACCTCCACCCCCGAATTCCGGCTAGAAAATGGTGATTCGCCCGTTTTGCAGAAATGTGTTTGACGGGAATGACGACGCGATTTGAATTGGAGAAGAGAATTCTAACATTTGTCGGTTTCTCGAGAGGGTGTCTCTCTCTCTCTCTCTCTCTCTCTCTCTCTCTCTCTCTCTCTCTGTCTCTCAGTCTCGTCTCGCCCCCAGCCGACGATTACGAATAAAAAGAAAAAAGAATTGAAGGAAAGGAGGAAGGCTGGCCGGGGCAGAAAAGAAAGAATCAAATGGATGGCCTCTGCCCCCGTCTTACAGAAAAGAAGCGATTTTTGACGAGAAATGAATGGCCGGGAAAGACCGGTTTCCGGGGGTCGCGTTTTAAAGGGACTGTGAAGGCATATCTACGATTTGCGATCATACGGTGCAATTTCATAATGTCGAAATTCAGGATGTCGATAATTTTTACGACAGAAAAAATTAAAAATTCCTAGCCTGAAAAGCGGTATTTTAGAAGTTAAATGTTTCGTATTTCTCGGCCCTGGTTTTGGCCTTATTCTTCTCAGTCCTTATCGTCTTGAAACATGCTTAAAAAGTCGCAAGTTAGCTGCTAGTTCTTAGTTTTCATATTAGGTGCGCATTTTTTAACGTTTTTTGCAGCTTTTTATTTTGCATAGTTTCCCGAATTCCGCAGCTTAAAAAATTTAAAAAACGCGCTTTTTGCTTTCCGTATACATTACGTATTACTTATGTATTGTATTCATCGTCTCAAAGAAAAAAAAGAATCAATAAAATAAATAAAAACTCTGAAAAATGCCACCTATCTCGCCGCTCATTTTCATAAAAATCGTGGTTTATCAACGTCAATTTTTGCACAACCGAGCTATGGTCGATTAACTGAAAAGAAACGAACCAAAGAGGAAAATCGTCGTTTTTCGAGGAAAATTCATAATTTTAAAACTTTTTACGCTGTTTTTGGCTGGTTACCACTTGAAATATAGTTAAATTTTAAGAGACCTAAGATTAACATAGATACTATTAGTTTTCTAGGCATTGATGGACTTATGGGAAAAATTAGGCTCTCCCGAGAATGCGAAAGCGCCTCTTAATAGTTATAAAATCCCGAAAATATTTTTCCAAAACGACTTGATAGCAATAGAGGCGAATTGATGATCGATGCCGTGACAAACGAAACAATTGGTACCCACGCAAGATACGGAAGGTTTTGTAGCGAAGAAATGTTACAAAAAAATCGTGAATCGCAGGATTTTGCTGCAAATTAGTATTTAGATGGGTCTAGTTTATTACGTTCTGCAGGAGCCATAAATGATTTTTTACAGTTTTCTAGTAATAGTTTTAAATGATTAGAATAATTCCAGGCAAACGGCCGAATTCCAGCTGCTTCCAAAAATCTGTAGGATCATCGGAACGGAACGGAGTGCATCGGAATTTCGGTCGCGTGACGGGCGTTTGAGAATCTAGCCTTTCTCATCGGCTTGGCCCACCAAAAAAAAATGAGGAAGAGAAAAAGAAAGAAGAGAAATAAGACAGTACAAAAAATGTGACGCACATACCGCAAAAAAATGCTTCGCAATCTTGCAAGTTTCGAAAAAAAATGTGTTTCGACAAAACTACGCAACCAATAAAATATGCCCCTTTTAATGACAAGGTTTCTGAACGCGCCAAATTCGAGCGATGGTCCTTCGACAATAAAAGTCCACTTAAAAATCGGTACTTGAGCGTTTGCGGGGGCTTTAGCAATAGGGAAAACAATTTTTTTGCTGCCTTTACCCGCCTGTTGCTAATATATACTCAGTTTTATAATTTTTTAAGCTTTTTTTCATCAAAAAACGGTGTACAATCCCATGAAAATGCTTTATTTTACGTACGGCATTACCGCGAAAAATTAGTTACCCCCGCCAAGAGTCCAATACCAAAAAATAAATGAACAGAGTGTTTTCAACAAGAATTTAAAGTGGATCGTCTTGGAATCGCTACCAAATGTCTTCAAATCGGACACCACATTTTTACTGGAAAAAGGTTTCAACAAATTTTAGGTCGAAATTTCATTGAATTGCCGATATTCGAATCAAAGTCTTACAACTTAAAAATTAGATGGATTTAATCATTTAAGTTAATCATCAAATTTGACCCGCGCGCCGAATTAAATACATCGTTTTTGAATTTCTACCAGCCCATTACAAAAAAACGTTTGCAACAATCGTTAGCAATCAAATTTTCCAAAAAATGTTTCACCAATATGGAATTTTCGGTATTCCACTACTTACACAATTGTTGCGATTTTCGGCGGAGAAAACGTTTATGAATTTAAAACTTAACAAACTGCCTCAATGTTTCAACAAAGTCTAATATTGCCCTGCTTTTTTCATAATTTAATTGTGGATTCGAACCGCTCCGCAAAAATGTTTATTTGATTGAAATCGAATTTTTGTTTGAGAATCGCTGAATAAGAATAATAAAATCCAATAGAATCGTTGGCCAGAACATCCAACTTGCGAAGATATTTTAATTGTATACCGTAAATAAAATGGTTTCACCAAAATCTAATATATGGTTGATTTTTAATAGCTCAGTGTTGAGTCAATGGGTGAAAAAATATTTGGTTCGAATTGCGGTACTGCTTTTAGCGGGGTGGGGGCAGGCCCGTAAGAGGGGGGGGGCGAGGGGGGCGAGCCGCCCCCCCCGAAATCGGCCGAAGGCCGAAAAGTTCATAAGGGGGGACCCTTATGATTTCATTTTTCCAAAAAATTTTTTGCCTGCGGCGCTGTTTTTGTCTATTTTTAACACTAGTTTTAGTGTTATAAACCCTTTGTTTTCAAAAATTTTGCCTGCGGCGCTGCCGTTTTAGTCATATTAGTGAAAAATTTTTGGGGTCGCCCCCGAAATTTGGGTTTGTTACGGCCCTGGGTGGGGGTAGTGGCGGAGTAAAACCAAATTCTTCCGTAATTCCGTGCAAACGCCCCCCCCGCTGACAGTCCAGTTCCGGAATTACCTTCTTGATTAGAATTAGCGAAATTGGAGTTAAAAAAATTTTTCATTGCTTTTCATTGCCTGACCTTGAAAAACTAAATTTAAGAAGGGTAAAATCTAAAATTTAGAAAGTAAAATGTTTCAACAAAACGTGCTAGTAGCCTCCTTTTCTCCGCCTTTTTTTATCCGCTAAATCCTAGCTCAAAAAAATGCAAATATTAAACTTTCGATGGTTTTTTAATTAAATAACCTTTAAAAACTAAGTTTAAAAAGGCAAATCCTATCCTATAAGCGAGAAATCTTAAATATAAAAATTAAATGTTTCAACAAAACTGCTAGCAGCCTCCTTTTTAATTATATCGATAAACCCTAGCCTAAAAAATGTACATATTAAATTTTGGATGGCTTTTTAATTACATGACCTTTAAAAACAAATTTTTAAAACAATAAAATTGAAAATTTAGCAATAAAAATGTTCCAGCAAATCTGCTAGCAGCCCCATGGAGCGGGGCAGGCAGATAGAAAGTGTGTGTGTATCGGAAATCAAAAGGAACGGCCCGGGCGAAAAAACGGCTGGGGGCCAGAAAGCGGCTGGGAAGGGCTGGGGAGCGATAGAAAAGAGAGAGAAAGGGAGACGAGAGAGTGGCGAGAGATAGAGAGGAAAAGGGAGAGGGCAGTGAAGCAAAGAAAAACAGAGCAAGAGAGTAGAATGGAGCCAGGCGAACGGCTCTCGAATTAAATCGCAGTAGGGGGCTCGAAAAGAGACCCAATGGCATCGATTGAATGGAGAATCGGAACGGAAAGGGGGAAGAATAAAAAGGTATCTAGTGGAATGAAGGGACTGACAGTCAGAAAGAAAGAAAAACATATTAAAACGAGAATGAGGCGTAGTGCAGCGGAAAAATATACTACGGTAACTTAGCGGCTTTAATCGGTGCTGGTCTGTTAACGGGGGGATTTTTTGGCATCTGAGCTTTCATATTGAATGTCTGATTTTGCAGAACTTCCGCAGGCCTAATCAGTTTTTTTCAAAAAAAAGTTGTTTCCGAAAATTAAAATACGAAAATACGATAAATTAAATTTGCGTGAATTAAATTAAGTACATTTCGTGCCCGAGCTAGTTTTAAGTTTCAAACGTTCAAAGACAAAGGAACGCCGGCTTGAAAGGATCGAATTTGCGAAATTTTTCATAAACAAATGAGTAAGTAGTAAAAAAGAGAGAGAGAGAGAGAGAGTGAGATGGAGATAGAAAGAGAAAGAGAGAGAGAGAGAGAGAGAGAGAGAGAGGGCCAGCGAGAGAGATATCCAGGCTAGCTAGAGACCAGAAAGCCAAAAAACTGCAACCTTTAGAGCCAAGATGATCGAGTGGCAAGCAGGATTTTTGAAGAGACGGATACACAAACACACAGACAAACAGAACAATAAAAATGGTAAATAGCGACTGCGCGGGGGTTGCCGTGGAACGCATTTTTTCCGAGACGGAATCCCGGCGGGGCCAGGGGGACGCGCGCCGGTGTGACCTTTCCAATATACGGATGAAAGGGGGCAAACCGGTTCCGGCAGGATGCCACTCCCGAAAAGTAGCCATCCCCGTGTTTTAAAGCAATGTTTTAAAGGGACGTTGAGGCTTAAAAAGGTGAGATTTTGGAAGAAGTAAGAACAATTTCCCTGGAAAAATTATGCTTCGCGAAAATGTTGGGAAAATTTAGAGCAATTTCTAGTAATGGCTGGACGATAGTGAAAGCTGATAAAAATATAAAACACTTTAAAAATATAAACTAAAACAATAATAACGAAAATTAAAGCAATGTTTCAAGGGACTTTGAGGCGTCAAAATGATGAGATTCATGAAATGGCGGTGAAAAATAGCCAGAAAAAATATGTTACGCGAAAATGTTGGGACTGGAGTTTAAATTCATAACCATTAATTACTAATCGAAAAACCTCAAAAGTAGAAAAATAAGAATTTTCGACGAAACTTTCGAGTTTTTCAAATTGGTAAAGTTTTTTCGATGGCTTTTCCATTTTAAAAATCGTTAAATTTTAGTAGAAACACTATTAAGGCACAAACTATTAAGTTATTAGGCATTTCCCAAACACCCACAAAAAGGTTTAATTTGCAAAAAATATCGATGTTTTACAAAACTGGGATCATCATTTTTAGCTGGGCGGAACTTAAAGACTACCAGAACGATGGAACGCGCACTGTCACCCCGAGGGTGCTGCCCCCAAGAACGCGTAGAGAGATGCGTCATTAGTGGTGCCCCGTACTGGCCAAAGGCCCTCTGGGATTTGGGGCGTCTCTGACTCCCTTCCCCACTTGGCCCTGTGGTGTAGTGGCTAGCGCGTCGAACTGTGGAGCGAACCATCGCGGGTTCGACTCCCGCCCGGTGCGCAACTTTCTTGCGCTCAACGGAATTTCATCGTTCTGACGGTCTTTAATACTGGCTAGTTGTGAGCCAACCAAAAGTTTTGCAAGATACAGCTTTTGCATGATTTTACCTCTTTTCTAAGTTCTCTTTTAAGCTATTTTCCTAAATTAAAAGATATCGAAACTATATTAAAGGAACATGGAAGTTATTAAAGGAATTCACGAAATAAAATAAATAATTTGAAAATAATATGTTTCTCGAAATGATTAGGTTCGTGGGTTTTTTGCGGCGGGATTCAAATCGGGTCATTGAGAGTAAAAACCTCAGCAAAACAAATCAACACAATTTAAAGGAACCTGGAAGGACGTCTTTTAAACCCGAGGAAAAATCCCGCCTCAAGCCCTCAGCGATACGGCGATCCTGAAAATCAAGTTGTAATTTTTGCAATAACTTTATATTTAAAAGACAAGAAAACACGATGAAAAAAGGATGTAATAGAGGAAATATAGGCAATCTAAATATTTGGTTCTGAAAGAGCAGAGAAACGGGCATTAAAATATGAGAAAATGATATGTTTCACAAATTCTTTAGGCTCGCTGAAAAACCATTGGAAATTGATCGTAATACAAACAACACCCATATAGTAATTTTTTTGTTTGATCTCAATTTTTCCTAGAGCAAATTTTAGCAAAATCACGAAGCATAAGAAGTGAAAACTAGGCTCGGACTCGATTCGAAAAAGGTGTTTCCACGACCGAGCAGGTGAAAATTTTTTGCGAGGCAGTCCTGATGGAGATGCGTAGCTCAATCTTGAATTCGAGCCTTTCAAATTTTTTAACATTGTCAGCTTAATCTTCTATTAAATACGGAGTCTGTGGGCTTTTTTTGCAATCTAAATAATTTCTTTATGTTTAGGAAATTTTTGTTTTTATTTTGGTAAGTATGGCAAATACCTTAAAGAACTAATTTATTCTACGTGAATTCTGTGGCTATATGAAATTTATGGAATTTTATGGACTTATCTGACAAGAAAAAAAATCCATACTTGGAGGGGAGCCCGAACTGAAAAATGTGTTTCCGGTTGCTCGCAGGTGAAAAAATTTCACTACGAACTATTAGAATATACAGCTGGTCTGCATTTTCCCGCTTTCGAGATTTTTTGTTTTCCGTTTTTTTTTTAATTTAACCGTACGTTAACATTTCATGAAAAATAGGTATGGGTGCGATATCCAGCTCAAAAAAGCGCTGGGATCCGCTTAAAAATAGCATGTTTTAGACAAGACCAGCTTAAAACCTTGTCTTTATTTCGTAATACATGGTTCTTTTTTATGCACTTTCTGCCTAATTTCATTAAATTCCTTTAAATTGCTTAGCTACTATTAAATTATAAAAATTGTGTTTTTTAATAAAAATTCATTCCGGTCTGTATAATTTAAAAATTTATTTTAGTTCATTTAAGTTTTGGGACCGTTTCATGAGCATCCTTGATTTATGAAGTTGAAAAAAATGTTTTAAACCGCGAATTTAGCAAAAAATATATCAGAATGACAATCGGTAGCCAATAACCGCATGTTCAGCAATATTTATTTATCTATAAATATTTAGAAATAATGTCTATAAATATAAAATTTCAAGGCTATTTTTATTTTTGCTATAACCTTTTTTTTATTGAGTTATTTTGAGTTGTACATTTCTTGCTCTTCGCATATTTTTCGACGCTCTTTCGAATGGCGTCGAGCAAAACCCAAGAAAATAGCGGACATCTCGACAATTTTGAGGACCCGCGCGTTGGGGGATGGTAAAGCTAATAATATGTTTCTTCTAAGTATTACACATAAAAATTCAAAAGTTATTAATTGGAACTGATTGACTGAATTCATGCTAAACTACCATTAATTCCTAAAAATAAATTCACAAACACGGCTAAAGATAATTAAAATATAGATTTAATGGCGGTGAGAGAGCGTGAGAGAGAGATAGAGAGAGAAAGAGAGGGAGAGAGACAGAGAGAGAGAGAGAGAGAGAGGCAGATGAGAGAGAAAGGGAGAAAGAGAGCGAGAGAGAGAGAGAAGAGAGAGAGAGAGAGAGAGAAGGAGAGAAAGGGAGAAAGAGAGAGAGAGAGAGAGAGAGAGAGAGAGCGAGAAATTCTAATCACAAATTACAAAAATTCCACTTAAAAATCGATAAGTACATGATGGGTGTTTGGTTTTGCCGGGCCGCGCACACTAGCTGCCAGCGGGAGCGCCGCATTTTTTTCTGGATGGGTTTCGCCGGAGGAAAAGACAAGAAAATGGAAAGAAGGAGAGGAAAAAGGAAAAACGGAGAAGACGAGAAAACGGGAGGCCCGTCCCGGCCCACAACCCGAACGGCAAACATTAACGGAACTAGGCTTTAGCCTGCTGCAAAAACCTAGAAGAAATAATGTGCTAAAGATTTGTAATACTATTTTTAAAGAAGCATTTAAATCACAAATTTAAGTTATACATAGATTGATATAAATTAAAACAAAGACCAACAGCTAGTAGGTTCCGAAAAAAAATTTGAAATGCTAACTACATGGAAGCCAATAATTCATAGAATTCATCTGGGTAATTACTTATGGGCGAAACATTTAAAAATCTAGTCGCCGGGAATTCCAAAATTTTTCTAAATATTGGCGGGAGGTGAAACAAATTAATTTAGGGCGAAATACATTAACAACTATAATTCGATTTCTGACACATCTATAATCGAGACCAATTATAAATCAAAAACCTTTGCAAGTCTTAGCTGAATCCGAAACTTGAAAATTTTCACCTCCATTTTTGAATTACTTCAATTTAAAACTGAGCCTTAGATTATAAAAAAAACCATCAAACTGGAATAAATTGGATATTAAATACACTGAATAGACTTATTAAAATATTTATTTGGGGAGAAACATTGAATTCGGGGCCCTTGAAACAGTAACTTCTTTAGAAAAGCTCTAAAGCCGGAGTTCAGGCGAAACACAATAATTAAAGCGGCTCCGAAATCTGGTCCACGGCCCCCTGCTGTGATTCCTGGCAAATAGCCAGATGCGGCCGCAACGCGCCTGCGCCGCATGATCTTTTGCCTCTTTTTGGAAGCGAAAATGCTTGAATTAAAAATTCTGATACTATTTTTGGAATCCTCAACGAATTTTGATCATTCCAGACTTTTAAATTATGAAAATTGACCAGAGATTCACCGAGATCGAGACATTGGGTGCCTTACAAAGCATTACGACATGTAATCGCCGCGCACTCAAAATGTCGTTTCCCCCCCAAAAAGAATTCGGTTTTTCTCAAACATTTTACTTTTTCTCGCGATCAAATAACTTTTTTGGCACTTCTCGGCGGGGACCCTTTCGTTTTTTGACCCGTAGGGTCAATCCCCGCACGCACGAATTTTGACTTCTGAGCCCCTTTAAAGCAGCCGAGGTTCAGCGAAAAGGAACACTCCAATTCGGTTTCTTACACCGCAGTAATGCAAATCCTATCATAAATTACAAAGCTTCGAAAGTGTTGCCTGAATACGAAACATTAAAATTTTCAAGAAATATTTTAACATTTTTTAGCTGAACCTTTAAAAATTTTGAATTGATTCTTTAAAATGCAGCCTTAAAAACCCAGAAAAACTCGAATAAAATCTTGTATTAAATGAAATAAATAAATTTATTAAAATATTAATTCCCGGAGAAACATTGAATTTGGTACAGCGAAGCCGCAACGCTCCAATTTGATTTCTTACGCATCCATACCGAGTGAACTATTACAAATTAAAAACCCCCGAAAGTATTGCCTGAAAACGAAACATTAAAATTTTTACACCAACAAAATTTTAAGCTGAAGCGTAAAATTTTTCAATTCATTTAATTTTAAATCCAGCCCTAAAATCCTTGATAGATCATTAAAAAAACCCTATAAAAGCTCGAATAAATTGCATATAATACACTGATTAAAATATTTATTCGGGAGAAACATTGAATTCGGAGCCCGGAAACCTCAACTTCGTTAAAAGGTTCTACACCCGGAGTTGAGGCGAAACACATTAATTTAAGCTGAGGTTCAGCGAAACAGCAACGCTCCAGTTTGATTTCTTACCCATCCATAAAATCCATGACCTATTACAAATTAAAAACCTCCGAAAGTATTGCCTGAAAACGAAACATTAAAATTTTCATATCGACTTTTTAAAATTTTAAGCTCAAGCCTTAAAATTTTTCAATTAACTTAATCTAAAATCCAACCTTACAATCCTTGTTAGAAAACTCAAAACCGCCATGAGCGAATAAATTACATATAAAAAACTGATAAAGATATTTATTCGGGAGAAACATGGAATTTGAAAACAACCCTAGTAAGTTTGTTAAAAAAATGATAAAAAGATGGATGGCGAGTAACACATTAATTTAGAAGCGAGAAGGGGAAAACCGCAAACAATGAACTACCAACAAAGATACGCTAAAAATGTTTCGAGGATATTGACTGAATGTGGAACATTATAATTATCAGGTCTGAAAATTGCCAGGTTGAAGCTTTGATTTTTAATCAGTTAAATTTAAAGGTCAGCCTTAAATGATTGTAATAAAGCTAAAGCATCAATATTATTAAAAATAAAAACCCGATTAAAATATTTATTCGGAGGGAAACATTGAATTTGTAAAAGCACGATTCAGTAAGTCGGCGAAAAAGGCGCTACACCTTGAGTTAATGTAAAACACATTAATCTAAACCGAGGTGAGGGCCAAAACCCAAAAATTCAATTGAGTTTCCGATACTACAGATATTTCCGATCCAAGAGTGAAATGCCGACCAATGCACGCCAAAAATTTTAAGAATTTTGACTCAATGCGAAACATTAAAATTAGCAGGACTTTGAAATCCTAGGGAACATCAAGAGTAGGTTTCAAAAAATTCACAGAATAGTAGCAGTACAAATGGTGGCTGAACTAGACTTTAGCCTGTTCAAAAACAGAGTTTACTAGATCCCCAAAAACTTTCCCATATTATTAACTTTATTCAGAACATTTGAATTTGAAGCCCCAAATCGTTTCGAAGTTCAAACATTTTTGTTTCTCGAACAGAAATGTGTTCGGTGAAAAATACAGGCCCAAACCTTCAAAACGACGGTGATTTCAGGACTTTCGTGGTTGCAACAATTTTTATATAACAAAACCCTCTACATTTTTAGAAGCGCTGTACTGATCTGTTGCATGTTACCGTATGAACTTTATGGCCATTTAGAAGCTGAAAAATTTTTTAGCTGTGCTACCTGTTACGTCGAATTTTAAAAGGCTATTTAAGTTTTAAATTTTTCTAAAATGGTAACAGCTATGTTGTATTTTTTTTTTATTTTATAAAGCGGCGGCCGCGGCATTGCATTGCCTGTCCGCTCTTACCTTTGAGATCTATATGAGGCGAAACACTTTTTTTGGCGACAAAAAGTGCCTTTAATGGAGAGTAACGTTTCAAAATTTTAATAATTTGGGCCAAATATTAGCCAGCACAGAAACAAGACAATATTCAAAAGCCTAAAGATTCAAAGGGTTTTAAATTGAAACATGTTTTAGTTTAATGTTTCATCGACAAGAGAGAATACCAGGGGAGAAGCCATCACAATTTAACGTTTCTAGGTATGTGCCCATCGTTGAAAACATTAACGAAATTGTCCAATTTCTAAGAGATACGCCAAATTGGAAGTTTATATTACTGCGAGGCGCAAAATTTCTAGCACCCGCAAAAAATGTGTTTTGCCTAAACTAGAAACCAGCGGAGCCGAAATTCGCGTAATGGCTCGCGATTTCTCGAGTTATAGTTTCCAGCGGAATCTCAGATTGGATTACCACACAATTGGTAACCTGAATCATGGCAACCCGTATTTAACGCCCATTCGCGCCCCTTCACGCCCTCCTGTAAATAACGCCCCTATATTTCACGCCCCCTGTATTTAACGCTCTCCTGTAAATAACGCCCTGCAAAACGAGCTTTTTCCTGTAAATAACGCCCTTTCGTGGTCATTTGGAGGGCGTTAAATACAGAAGCGTTAAATACAGGGGCGTTATTTGAGGCGCGAAATACAGGAGGGCGCGAAAGGGCGTGAAGGGGCGTTAAATACGGGTTGCCCTGAATCATTGGGAAGTTGGAATATTCGGTTTGCCGAACACCAGTGTGTTCCATGAAAAATAGAGGCTCAAACCGTCAATCCGACCGTAATTTGGAGATTCTTGTGCTTGCAATAATTTTTACGTAACAAAGCCTATAAAATTAATTTCTGTAATTTGGGTAGAATATTGGCTAGAACAGAAGTAAGTTAATACTAGTCACAAGCCGCAAGATCCAAAGAGTTTTTACATTGAAACAGGCTCTATTTTGACGTTTCGTCAAAAAGAAGAATAACCAGGGAAGAATTGTTCGGAACTTCACGCTTCTAGGCATCGGCCAATCGTCTAATAACGTTAAAAAATTTTCAAATTAAAAATGCTCTCAATTAAAAAAAACTTTCAAATTAAAAAAAGCAAAAACAAAAAAGCTTTCTCGGTAAAAAAACTTCAGCACTCGACAAAATGTGTTTCGCCTAAACAAAAAACTGTCGGAGTCGAAATTAGCGTAATGGATTGGCCAGCGTTTTTCCGAATTTTTTAAGATGGTCACCGGCTAATGAACCTGGAGCCTACTGAATTACATGCAAATCCTCAAATTCGTAACATTCGTGAGATGAAACATTTTTTCAATGACAAAATTCGAAAAATTAACAAATAAAAATTAAATATAAAGAAGCCAAAGTTGAATTGCCATTTAAGGGACGCTAGAACGGGCGTGAATCAGAAAGAAATAAACGGGAAAAAGGAAGGGCCTGAAAAGTGTGTGTGCGAGAGGGCCGTCCGATATTTGATAACGACACCAAAAAAATGGCTGAATGGCCGAGGGGCGAGAGAGCGAGAGAGAGCGAGAGTGAGAGAGAGAGAGAGAGAGAAAGAGAGAGCGAAACGAAAAAATGACGGTGTGATTTCAGCGAATGGGCCGGGCAGAGGCTAGCCTGTGGACACACGCGTGACCGGATGCGTGCGTCTGCCTATCTGTCTGTATCTTAGACATCACCAAGTGATACAGAGACCTCACGGGAAGCTTAGGAAATACTTTAAGCACATACTGTAGCCTCATATTTGCCTTAACATTGTTAAATTTTCAAAATTCCAAAATCATCTTACTGTCGGTTCGGCAAAAAAATGTTTCAGAAAACTGGAATCACCAGGATGCCGGGCTTTATTCAATGTTCAATTCAATTCAATTCAATTCAATCGTTGTGTCTTATAAGTATCCGGAAAAAGTATAAGGTCCTGGTGTAAAAAGGAAAGCACGAAGGTAATCAAAACCAATTATTTTATAACAAGTAGAAGCTAAATATTCCTCACTGTAACGATTTTTGACGTGACATCTATCTGCTTCGATTTATGCTTCAATTTGTGGCTATCCTAAAATGGCTGTGCGCCGCGGGAAGTTGACGTATATTTTGCTCAAAATCTTGTTAAATTCTTGGTGCAGATTAACCATATTCTTGACGCTCTGGTCCCTTGACCCGTGTTTAATGCATTCCCGCACAGAAAAATCTAGTGGATTACGATCTGGGCTTTTGGCAGGTCATATAACCTTCGTCATAAAAGCGTCGATTTTCGGGCGAAAATGACGAATTGTGGTTTTTGGGCCCTAGCCCCGAGCCCGATACTGTTGAAGGGCAATACACGGATTATTTCGATTACAGAGCATCACATCTTGCTCCAGAATAGCATTTTGATAGAGGTTCACCTTGATTAGCGGTTTGATCGATGAAAACCTGTCGGAGACGCTAATTCCCCTTCAGACCTTATCACTTGCTGGGATAAGCCTTTTTGTAGTAATTTTTAACTACCTGGTATTCTTCAGACCGGGACTGAGAAGTTAGCGCGGTTTTTGAGGGTTTTCAGACGCCTTAACCCAGAAGATTTTCTCGTCTAAACAGTGACTACCCCAGGTGCGGCGCACCTAAGCTTAAGGAAATGACGGCTAAAGACAGCTTCTTGGCGCTCCGATATTTTACTGTCCTAAATCAACTCAATTTTAGTCATGAAATATCAAAGTTTATACAAGCACGTACACAATGGCTTTGAGAAAAGAATATAAAACTCTATGGTTTTTTTGTTACGCCATGTCAAAGTTTTTCCGGATATTTATCAGCCACCCTGTACATCCTTTGGATGATCAAGCAATCGTAAAATTTGCTGAAAAAATAGTGACGCTTAGGAAATAACACAATTTAAAGATATTTTGAGGTCAGTTGTGTACCTATGGCTAGAGAAACATCATAATTGCAAATTTTTAGTTTCTAAAAAATGTTTTGACAAATATCCTCAAAAATTTCTTGTTTTTTCACTTAATGGCCGAAGTAACCGTTATCATACAAGCGCCAACGGGTAAGCTTGGTAACACTCGAAGCATAATCCTGCAATTAGCCTGATTTTTAAATTTTACCGGGGGAGTTACTAGTTGTCGGGTTTGGCAAACATATCAAGCAA
The DNA here is from genome assembly GCA_038088335.1 of Mesorhabditis sp. LJ9110. NCBI lineage: Eukaryota > Metazoa > Nematoda > Chromadorea > Rhabditida > Rhabditidae > Mesorhabditis > Mesorhabditis sp. LJ9110. The sequence continues at coordinate 459,335 of JBBGBA010000124.1, read as the reverse complement.
GAACCGCGCTCTTGATTTTTGAGTCAATGGTCGCCAAAAATCCACCATTTCATTCAACCTTTAATTTTTGAACAATCAGATCAAGCATATAACCGATTGCAGGCATTTTGAAGTCAGACATGTAACAATGTTTACAGAAATAATTGGAGTAGTTAATTTTGAATTTACAAAAAAATGTTTTGGCAAAGACCCGCAAAAAAATGCTCATTTTTCTTTTAATTAATGTTCCTGATTAGCGCAATGATACAAGTGCCACCGTTTTTCCTTTTTCCCTACGTTCCTGAAAAGCGCCCCGAAATGCCGAAAATTACGTCGGCTGAGTTACGGCGCGAAAACCGGAGCCCTGTACGTCGCAGGCCTTTGTACACCCTGGGCCGCGGGAAGCTCGCCAGTTTGAAATTCCATGTTGTCACCTCGAAAACACGTTTTCGGCTGTTTCTGGGCCAAATTTGCTGATTAAAAGTTTCAAAAGATAAATAAAAACGGTTTAAAATTTAATAACGATTTCAAAAATGAGCCGATAATCCGTGAAGATGGTGTTTTAACAAAGAAATCGGTTCTTTAGGATTTTTTATAAATAGCGGATGCGTTTCTAAATTGTTTTTAACTATTCCTAAGCATAAAAAATACACAAATTTCATTAAAAATAGGAGTTTAGGTCGAAAAATCCTAAAGAACCTTTAGGATTCGCGCGGGGGGAAGAACCCAAAATGACCAAATTTTCGACTTTTTCTAACGTTTTTTGAAAGTTTTTACGTTAAATATAGTTAAAACTTACTAAAAACAATGTGAAAACACTTTATATTCGATGACTAGGTCAACCGGGGCGGCCAGAACAAAATTGGTTCCCCCCCCTCATTTCCCCCATTTCTGGAAATTTGTCGGAAATCAAAGAGCCGCCCCAACAGAGCTTTGATTTGGCAGTTCGGTGCCCCTTTAAACGTTAATTCCTCTTACGCCATTTTTCGCCAGCCCGAACGGGGTGTGAAGTGTGGGGTCTCGTGGCGCTGCTGGACGGTCCCGACGAAAAATGCCCTTATCTTAACCCGGGGCCACATAATTGACACGTCAATAACCTTTTCTAGTCCAACTGCCCGTCAGGAAGCCAAAAAAAAAACACGACATTTGGATGGACACGACGTACGGGGGGCAACTAGGAACAGCGGAAAATTTTAAATTTAGGAGATCGACCAACTAATCGGCTAATTAGTCGGAAAACAGTAGAGAACAATAATTTTGATTTTTGAAACATATCTTACTTAATTGATGGCAAGAAACGAGAAAACCGCTTGAAGAAAAGAGGTCCTTGCACAGAAAAGGTTTCATAAATTTTTGAAGGTCCAAAGCCCAAATTTAAAAATTCAAAACTTCAAGAACGCAAAAGCTATGTTTCAAACAACTGGAAGTCTCGTGAGAAGAAGACAGCATTGGTACTAGTAGAGTTCCTATTATAATGCCGCTTTCCAAAATATCGCCTTTCAATATGTCGCTTTTCGTAAGCTTTCAGAATACCGCTTTTTCATCCTGTCGTTTTTTAGAATGCCGCTCTATCAGAAAGCCGCTTTTGTACCGGGATAGTTGTTATCATAATTGCAAATTCTTTAAATATCATCAGTTTTTGTAGTCAGAAATGGTTTTTAAAGGGGCTCCGAACTGCCAAATCAAAGCCCTTTTGGGAGGCCTCTTTGATTTCTGACAAATTGCCAGCGGGCGCTGCGGGACGAGAGCCCTCACTCTTTCGATTTTGCGCGAAGTTGTTTTTGCCCGGTTTCTTTGTGAAAACACTATAATTTGCCAATTCTGAGCCCATTTTTAAATAGTTTGGGTGTTTTAAGCATCAAATTTGGCATTTCGTAGCCCCTTTAACTATAGCTGAGAACAATCATTTTGACCATGCCCTTAGGCTCTTAGCTTTGGAGATGGCATTTTTTCAGGGCAAATGGCAAACACTTCGTATACAGGGTGGGGCAAAAAAAAGTGCCGTAGTTTGTCCCCAATGATCTCGAGAAGGAAAGATATTTCACCGTGCGTTACCATGCCAGAATGCTTAAATATGTCAGGAATAGGGAAATAACTCAACTTGATTTTTTCGATTTTTGGCGACGTATCAATACAAATGACACCCGAAAACTGTGCGTTCCGGCAGAACTTCGATTGCATTTTTTTGGATTGCTGGTGGTCGAACAATTCCGATTTTTACAGTGTAGGTACCTAAGGACTGGCCCTACGCACATTCGGAATTTTGGAATTTTTGAAGGTCAGGTTGGCAAGTTATAGCGTGCTCAAATTTAATATGGAGAAATTTCGTAAATTTCGAATATTACAAAAACCTATGGCGGAAACCTCAAAATAGGTTGTTCTGGAATACCTACAAGCTCTGTACAATCGCACAAACACCTTAAAGAATTTTTTGAGATTAATGAATTTTCGAGTTTTTCAACGACCCCCTGGTCATGGATTCTTTCGAGGTCACGAAACTGAACTTTGGCAAAATATTTCTAAAATTGCAGATAGAATTTCCGTGTTTGCTTTGCTTCTTTGTGTAGGACTCGGTCCATCTATTATGTACACAATTTCTAGCTACCGTACTCCTTTGGAAGGCTGCTTTTAGCGCCTCCAAAACGGTTGGTTCGTGCTATTTCGCAGATCTTCGTGCCAGTCTATAAAATTCATTTGCGCGGCTAGAATTATTTTCATAATTTTATTTGATATTACTTAATTGGCGCATTCTAAGCTTATAATTACAAATTCATTGGGCCATCCGATCTTTCAAAAGAAATTCATGAAAAGTCGAAATATAACCGAATTCGAGGCGACGTAAAAAAATTCTCGAGGCTTTAGTAGCCTCGACTTTTTTGGCATAAACTAAGCTTCAGTAGTCAACTAGAACCCATGGAAATAAAAAACCTTTTCATGGTAAACGAATTTAGAAGTGCAGCCCAAAGTCGGCTTTTCAAAAAACGTTACTTTCGGGTTTTAAATCAAAATTAACCATGAACTTCATCCAGATCATTCCAGTGCTCTGCTCTCATACACTGTTTGATGCGTGCTTGAATTGTATCTACTATACTCTCCGCCCACCCTGGGTGGCCTGGGGACAGGGGACTGAAAGGGGAGGTGGGGGGGCCCCCCCCGGGCCCGAATGACCGTGCCCCCTACCCCCTGAGACATGAAGGTATGGCATCTACGAGTTCCATTCGCTATACCGAATTTTCACTATACCGAATTTTCGCTATACCGAATTTCGCTATGCCGAATTTTTGGTATACCGAATTTTCACCATGCCGATTTTCACGATACCGAATTTTCACCATGCCGAATCTTCGCCATACCAATTTTGATAAGCGGTATGTTCCCAATTTTTTTTACTGTTTTTTTCCAAATAGATGGGCCTAGAAAGTTAGAGTTAGCCTAGAAATTTCCAAAAACGCAGGCAGATCATGGGTCCCGTAGGCGCAGCAGATTTTCTGTTGCACCGCAAAGTCCCAGTCGATCTTAGTTATTAATATTAGTAGAGAATATTAGTAGTAGAGTAGCAAAAATTCGGCATAGCGAAATTCGGTATAGCGAAAATTCGGTAAAGTGAAAATTCGGTATAGCGAGATTCAGCATAGCGAAAATTAGGCACAGTGAAAATTCGGCATAGCGAAATTCGGCATAGCGAAAATTCGGTGGGGTGGGGGAGGGTGGGGTGGGAGGGGAAGAATCCCGGGGTCCCCCCACCATCCCCCTTTCAGTCCCCCTCTGTCCCCTAGGGGGGCTCCCCAGGTGGGGGAGAAGCTGTATCTAAACCCCGGTGTCTTTTTTATTTTCAAAAATTCGATTTTCGGGCCAGGGTGTCGGGTCCAAAATCGGGCCCCGAGGAGGGTTTTCTTCTTTCCTTCATAACTTTGTCATTTGCCACAGGAATGAAGTCATTTTTTGCATGTGCTCTTACAAGCACCCAGAGAACAGTCTAGAATCGAAAAACCGTCACTTTATGGAATTTTTTCTTCGCATGCTAAAACGCGCTCCAGGAGGGTTACTGTAAGAAACAGAAAATCGTCGTTTTCGTGATCTTTTCACCATAGAAACGTTTCGATCTTTCAGGAAAACAAATAATAGTAGTTTTTGGTCCGATCCATTAAAATATTTCAAAATTTCCGTGGCAGATCCAAAAATCAGTTTTTAGCATATTTTAAGAAAGTGTGTGGATAGAATGCCGCGATATTTGGCCAATAAGTGCCCCTTACCATTGTTAAGCAATGATAAAATTTTAAGCGAAATCGCAGCTTACAATAAAAAGAAAAACGCAAAAAACAAAAACTACAGTATCCCTTTGGGGCACGTTTTAGCAAGCAACATTAAAAAACCATAGAATCTGTTGGAAATTGGTGTGGTACCAAAGATCATCATCCGGAGACACCATTTGCAAAATATCAGCCATGAGCAGCGTATTTCAAGAAAGTTGCGAATTAAGATGAAAAAAGATGCAAAATAGTGAAATTTGTATTGTGAATAAAAGAACTAGAGCTGGAAAACTATAAGATTTGGGCATTACCTTTCTACAAATGTCAACTATTTTTAGGCCAAAAACCAGAATTTTCCCACCACCCATTCCAGAACGCACAATTTTCGGTCGTAACCAGCGTCAATAGTGACAGTTGCGTACTCTCGAAAAATCAAGTTGAGTTATTTCCCTATTCCTGACATATTTAAGCATTCTGGCATGGTAACGCACGGTGAAATATCTTTCCTTATCGAGTTATTCGGGGACAAACTACGGCACTTTTTTTTGCCCCACCCTGTAGTTAGTTAGTCATGCCGTAGCTGAAAAAGCGGCATCCTGATAGAGCGGCATTTTGAAAAAGCGGCATTATGACAAGCGATATTCTGAGTAGCGGTATACTAGAAATATCCCCTGGCAGTCACCACGTTTCTCCACATTTTCAGCAATTTTTAGAAAGCCTAAATTCAGCGTCTCGGCTAGCCTGGCTTCAAAAGTGCGGTAAATTCGTAACATAGTTACATTTTTTTTTGAAACATATATTTTTCACTACCGTCGAAAAAACAGGATATTCCTTGAAAATCAGGAAATGCTCGTGGAATTAATATTACAATCATAAGTTTCAAAAAAATTGGTTAATGGCGCAAGAGGAAGGAAACACTAATACTCCGGCGTCGCGTTACTACCTTTGCCATTTTGGAAGGTGGTATTCCTTTTTAATTTGTTATTATAACGCTGCAGGGGCGAATAGATTAAAAACCTTGCAAAAAATGAGATACAATACCGCAGTCTCAATTACGATAATCACGTCAATAAAAGCAGTATGAAGGTGAAGGTTTAATGTTTGACCAAACCTGCTAATTCCGCGAAAGTTGGACAGATCAATAGCGAGGCCATTTTTCTCAAAATGTAGTAAATCAGGAACAAAAATTATTAAAAAAACCTTATTGAGACTTTTTGACGGCATTTCATCCATTTAATGGACACAGCTATATATAATACAAGAAAGGCAGAAAAAATGTTTCAGAAATTTCCGCAGATCCGTAAATCTTGTATCCTTTTAATAGCTCTTTGACGTTAGCTTAAAAATATAATTTATTTCGCATTAATTCATCGGTTTTAAATCAGAAAATCGCTGCTAAAAACTAGCAAAACAACATGCTCAAATCGGCGCCCAAGAATTACTGGCTAGCCTCGGAGAACGCTCGAAATAATCGAATCCGCTGGGGCCTTTCTCTCTCTCCTTCTGGCTCTCTCTCTCTCCCTCTCGCTCTCTGTCTCTCACTCTCTCTCTCTCTCTCTCTCTCTCTCTCTCTCGCTCTCTCTCTCCCTCTCTCTCCAACTACTAATAAGTGCGCGCCGCTCAATTAGGCCGTTCCGGGCGGCTCCGCGGAACGATTTGGGTACTTTGTATAGTTATTAAGAGTTTGCGTATGAGCAGATTTATGGGACTACTGTAATAAAATGGTACACAAATAAAAATAACGAGTAATAGCCGATTTTTCAAAAAAAATACGGTCAAAGTCAGGAAAGTGTTTATAAAACCAAAAATGTGTAGGTAAGCGACCTCGTCTTTATTATGAACTATAAAACACCCGAAAGATGGCCGTTTTACGCACATCTTTTCATAACTTCTGGTTAGCAAAAAATACTTTTCCGACCCTAGGTTCTTTTGCATTATCCAAAGGGTCTATTATAATTTCGTGTTCAATTTTTCCGTGTTTCTAAAATGTTTCTCACCCCTACTAAACGCGAAACTTGACAAAATTGGATTGAAAAATGCAAAAATATCGTTTTTCCTACCAAAATCGCCGATTTCAGCCAAAATTTCGAATCTATCTGAGTTTTTGATAGTTTCTCCGCTTGAAAATTACCTGAATGTTACTAAAAACACTATCAAGAGACTTTCCATTATGTACTAGGTGCTTCTAGACTTAGAAATAAATTCGGTCCCCCCCCCCTCCACGATAATGCGAAAGCACTGACATTTCAATATGTATTTTTCTTATAATTAATTGAAGGGATGTATTGTTCGAAGTTTGAAATTATGTGTTTTGGTGATCCTTTACTAGAGCGTTCAAAGGCCGTCAAGGTTGGTTGTATTTGAAACATCTATTTTTTAAGGATGATACTCCACTGAAAAATATTATTATTATTAGTTTAATTAACGGATACAAACCTTTTTCGCTAGAACTAATTAATTTCGAAATTCCGGAATTATATGTTTTAATTTCACTGAAACATGAAACATTATTTTTTATCTCAGTCTCGTTCATTATATTGATTAGCAAAATATCATCAAAAATTATCAAAAATTATAATCTATTCCAGATGGAAGACAATATTGAGAAACCACTGGTTTTAGTCTTACGAAAAAATGAAACATTATGGTTTAGCCTTGCCTGGTTTGCCGGGAGGCTATACTAAAATGGCAACGTTCTCCCGGGGCCCTGGGCCCACATTGGCCTTTTTTGGGCCCCTCGCCTCGCTCTTTCCCCGGCTACGAAACACACCAAAAAACGCGCGCTTTCGCGGCCGGCAAACGCCCGCCGTGGCCATCAGATAGCATTGCCCGACGGAAGCGAACGTTAAAAAAGAAATGTTTCAGAAAAAATGTGGGCTTCTCGAATTTAATCGATTTTTAATGCAATCCCCTGTCTCGCGTGAATTAAAAGGTCGTTTGTGACAGACCCGAACAAGGCTTGGCACGGTTTTTTGACGCCATCTGAAAGAGCATGGTCGAATTAGTAGGGTGCCATATTTTTGAAACTTTAAAAAGTTTAATTTTGGGGTTAAAACGGGCTCCGAAGTTGCCGAGACGGAAAAATATCTCAAGAAGTATTTGAAAGAATCCTTTGAAAATTTGTGTCAATACCTAATTTCGGGTGGGGATCATTACTCTAATAGATCGCGGAGCACGAAAATGCTCGAAACGTAGGTGTATTGCGTACACAAAACAGTTTTTCCGTTCTGACCGGAACTGGGCGATCGGGCGGCGGTGTTGATTACTGTAGAAAGGTGCGCAAGAAAATTCTACGTCGAATGGTGTATCAAACTAGAGCCGCCCGATCGCCCAGGTCGCTCTATAAAGCATTTACTAGGCAAAAAATGGCCCAAAACAGGCTCCAACAATTTGACTGTTCTTTCCATTTTTAAACTTCGAATCCTATTTCAAAAAAATATTTTGCTTGTAGATTAAATATCTACGAAAATCTTGTTTATTTTAATAGGTATTTAGATAATTTAATATAAAGATTATGAATAACAATTATTTTAATAATTATTTTGATATAATGGAATCGTAGAAGTCATAATTAATCGAACGGTTTCATCGCATTGCTATGGCATTTCCAGGCGAAAAATTCGTAAAAAAAAATGTTTCAAAAAAGTGCCACCATTCCGATTTAGCTGAATTTTTAATCTTAGCAACTCAATTGTTGTCAATTCAGCAATGCCATTGTGAAAATTTTCCAGAAGCTTCCAAAAAATCGGACGATTACTAGCAAACTTTTCTATAAATAAAAATAACAATTATTCTACAGTCGCCGGAAACCAACTTCAAAAAGTGTTTCATAAAAATGCTGTTATCTCGCATTTCCGGGATTTCCAAATATCGTGCTTCGAAAATTGCTAGAAATTTTATTCTTGATATTGATGTTTCAACAAAACTGGCATTGAGCGTTTGCAGTACTGTATTACCTTTCGTGGTATCAATTTGTTTCTATTTCTATGCAATGAATTTTTTATTTTTAGAAAAATGTTGCGCAAAATTTCCAGCTCAATGCGTGCGAGGCCTCGTTAATTTCCGTCCGTCTCAGATAAGAAGAGTATAACATTTCTCCGGTGTATAACGTATTGTATTCGCCCGTAAATATTAATTGTATTCTTGTCACAATTAGGAATCTGCGCACGCAAAATCGGATTTAAAATTAAGTGTTGGATGTCAAATCAATTTTAGTTACCAATTTTCTAATATGTTAATGTTTCAAAAAGGCTCCTAGCCGGAGATGTAATTTCCAATAATTCACGTAATCGGCTGACGAAGTCTAATACATTTTTTAAACAAAAAAACCATGTTTCGGGAAAGAAAAGATTTACAGAATCATCGGGATAATAATTGATCGTGGAATGTTTTGCGGCCCTGTTCTGCTTGAAACACAGAAATTGAACTTTCGTGGAAATATGCAGCCTTTGGATCTAATTCCATAAAAAATATAAATTATTTTTAGGGTTTTGCACAGTTTTTACGTAGAAAAATCACATCTAAACCATTAAAAATGTTGATTTTTCTCTCAAAATGTATAAGAAGCAACAAAAAAAAAGAACAATTCAATTTTAAAGACATTTTAAATGATTTTTGAATTCCCCAGCGCTCAAAAACGACGAAATAGGCTATAAAAACTTTGCGTATATGTAACAGATCGATGCGGAAAAGAAAATTAGCTTCCCCCGTTAAGCAACAAGTACCCCGTCAATCCAACTGCATTTTTGTGAATATATGAAACGAATATAATTTTTGGTACAACGCTTGGCAGAAAAATAACAAGACAGGCAAGGCACGAAATCAAAAAACAATACCCTACCCAAAAAAATTTAATATTGAAAAATTTACGAAACATGTTTTCACGAGATATTTTTTCACTTAATTTACGTTCTTTGGCATTAGTGATTACCGTATTTTTCCGTTAGCTCGTAAATCATAAAACAGCAGCCTAAATTCTATACATCTCCCGCTAATGCCAAAAATCAGAACAATACCAAAAAAAACGCTCGGCTACAAATTACGGGTGTCTCCAAATTGCAGGCGGAACAGCGGAAAAAACAGCGTATGTGGGAGTGGAACGGAAATTGGACTGTTAATTCGGAGCTCCCTGGGGAGTATTCAAAAATTGGCAGGGGCCAGAAAGTATTCAAAAATTTTTAAGCTTAATCTAATTAATATTAATATTGGTAGGATTATTAACTTTACGGGCCATTTCAGAAAAAATGTTCCAGGGAAAATATAACAAAAAGGCATGAAAATCCCATTATTATAACAATCTATAATTTGAAAAAATCCTGAAAGGAGTGGAATCTTTCGAAATTAGGTTTTTTACCGGATTGCTTTAAAAATAGTATATAAAATTCTGATAATATGCCATGGAATATTCTACAACTTCTATAAAATTGAACGAAAAAACGGCACCGGAAAACGGGAAATTACTACCGAATATTGTCGTAGAACGCCCCGGTTTCTTGCAACATATTTTTTCTGAAACTCGTAACTCGCAATGTTCTGTAAACCCTATATTTTGCCTCTTTTTTACAATTTAAAATCTTAAAAAAACATATATACGATTAGAAGCACAAATCTATACGGAAAACAAGGCAGATTTTTAAGTGGTCTAATCCAGGCCGAGGTACGATTTTTAGTCACAATAAAAGCCAGCCGGGACGGACTGTAAATTTTCCACTTTTTCTAATTTATCGCATTTTAGTCAAAAACCCCAAGATTTATCTGCCATTTTGAAGGGGGGGGGGAGTAATATCGTTTCGTACTACCGCCCTTTTTGGGGGTGTAATTGGGTGTATAGTGGAACGGGCTGGGCTCAAAAAACAGCTGAGAAAATGCCGAAATTGCGACTGCAATTTGAAATTTAATATTTGAATTTATACTGTTTTTGCCTGCTTTTCAATGTCACCAAGGAGAAGCCGAACTAGAAGAGAAAACCCCATGCCAGAAAATTCATTAAAATGTGTTTCATAGAAGTCAGGAGCTAAAACTTTTTTTATGGTTGTAATTCCACGAAGCTTTTCATAGCGTAACCGGTTATACCTTATTCGTTCCGACCCCTTTAGATCATCGAAGCAGCTGAATATTACGATAATACCGTAGTACAGCTCATAAACAATAGCTGGAATGACGGGGGTCGTTCTCTGGATAGAGAGAGAGAGAGAGAGAGAGAGAGAGAAAGGGATAAAAAAATAGAACGAACGGCAATTATGCGCACCGTAATTTGGGCTAACATTTCACCGGAAATGCTGAAACGAGCCCTCCAGGGGCAGCGCTTTATACTGTACTAAAATGGGGAGGTAAAAACGGGTGGGAGAGAGAGCGAGAGAGAGAGAGAGAGACAGAGAGAAAGAGAGAGAGAGAGAGAGAGAGCGAGAGAGAGAGCGCGCGCAGAGAGAGGCGGACAATTTAGAACGAACAGGAAGTAAAATTGCAGCCCTGTAATTAGCCATGCTACGTTATATATCAAAGTTCCGTGATAAGGAAATAAACGGATATTAACCCGGTTTTAAAACTTTGCAACCGGCAAGGTTTCGAAACACATTTTTCTGTACCTTGAATAGGCGAGTACACGAGCGGGTTTCATGTTCTTAAATTGTTTAGCATTGTCTTGATATTAACCACGAACCGTGCTAGTTTTCTCGCTTTTTTGTGGGCTTTCGATAGGTACCTCAACCGTAAAAATCGGACGCGATTGCTGGCCGCTAGAGGGGAAACTATTTTTGAGAGATCCCGTTTTTTGAAACATTTTTCGCATAGTAATTGATAGACTTAAAATAAAACATTTTAAGTCAAGGTAAGAGTTTATTTTACCCCCCCCCCGCCAGTCGAAAGGTCTCGAACTTTTCGAAATTTTCGCTATTTTTTTCGGGATTTTCTCAACGCCATTCGATAGAGCGTCGAAAAATATATTTGGAGTTTGAATTTGAGCCTAAAATAATGCAAAATAAAAAATTCATAGGCAAAACTTTCCGGCTGGGGGGTTCTGTCATAGAGCCAATTTAACAGACAAGATATGTATGGCCAAATACCGAAGATCGCTCCGATAAATTTCCCAAATAACCCCAACTAGCCTCCCGCAGCTCTCCCGAAACATTTTCCCGAATACAGAGGAGCCAGACCGACTTTCGGAAAACAAAAAGATTTGTAGCGAATCCGGTGGGGGTGGGTGGGATCGGGCGAAAAAATAGCTTATCCCCGGGTCGGTTTAGCCTGGATTTGCTCGGCTTAACCTCGGAGACTGGGTCGCCTCGGCTAAACCCCCGAATTTGTAATCTTTCGCTCGAAAAAAGCGGATTTAGCATGTCCACAGGAAGATGGAGAAGTAGAAAAATAAAAAATCGAAGACAATGTAGTTTTTCGAAACATTTTTCGAATACTAATTTCGAAAGTTTAAATACAAGATTTTAAATTTCCAACGAAATCGACAAATATTGATTTCACTCGAAGCCATTTATTGTTGCGGCTAGCTGAAACATTTAATACTGACGGCTTTTTACAGTTAAATCCAGCACATATTCATCGACTATAGCGATAAAAAAACGTCCAAATGACGACGATAAAAATCGAACAAATGCATCAAATGCAGAAACTCCATATCAGCAATTTAGTATTGCGAATAAAGTAGTTTAGTATACATCTAATTTTTTGAATGACAGAGTATGATGCAGTAATATCGTACAAGTTTAATAAAACATTTTTAGATTCCAAACACAAACCGAGGAATATTTATTTCACCTAAAGCAAATTATTGTTGTGTTGGGCTGAAACATCTTATATTGACGATTTTTTACAATAAATTATCAAAATCTAATTCGCGGCTCACAAAAACCAGGAAAAAACCCACCAATTAGATCAAAACCAGAAAAGCCCATGAACCAATTTAGTATTTGAAATTGAGTAATTTGTAGTAAATGTAACATTTTTCTAATTACAAAGTCTTATGCAGTAATTTCATACAAATAAAGGCATCAAAATTGGATCTTCGAATCAAATTGGAACAAATCAAGGGTGGCTAAATAATATCAGCAAGAGCAATTTATTTTTGGGAAAGGCTGAAACATTTTTTTGAAAGCCTAATCGCATAAATTTTTACACGAGACAAGGATTTTCAGATTTACGAGGTAATTAAAACTGACCAGAATATTGTTTATTGGGACAGCTGAAACATATTTAGAAATCAAGGGTGACGTGCTTTTAAAATGGTATGCAGACCACTAGAATTCATTAATCAAATACACGAACCAAATAACTACACCAAATCCAGGCACCACCTGTCACCAGTTTAGTTGAAACATTTTGCAAAAAAAACTATAAAAACATGAAAGTGCGTAAGCTAGCTATAAAATTTTCATGGAATAGCTAATGCTACAGCAACAAAAGTGTTGGGGGGAAAACGCGTATCCTAAAATAACCCGGACTCGCATCAATTTTGCAAAATCGGGTCCTGTATTCAATTAAAAACGAAACATTTTCTTGTTGGCGGCACCTTCGCAGGCCTGGAATTAGGCTTAACGTGGCCATTCCTAAATTTTTTCATAAATGCGTTTTTTTATAAAAGCAGCTTTATAATTTCTTGGCCCGTTTAAAATTTGGCGTAGTTTCAAAATTCAACAATCAGGTCTATCTGCCTACGCCTCGAATTCCAGCCTTAACTTCTAATTTTTTGCCTTCCCTGTCCCTTTAAAATTGTCTTAAAAACCACCGTAGGCAAGCCAGCTTACAATGCCCCACCCTCCCTGGGTGCCACCCCGCAGAAAATCCGGCGGAATCCAGATTTGGTGAAATCGGGGGTGGAGAGCAGCTCACCCACACACACAATGACCCGCATCAAATCCGGAACACGCCAAAAAACATGAAAATGAATTGTCAACAAAACCGAGGGGGTTTTAAGGAAATTCGAGGTAAAAATCAGCGTGTTTCACGTGATTTTATGATGCAATGAACATAGCATCATTTTTCGGAAATTTGGAATCCATGATAAAGCGTCATTAATCGTGACGTAAAATACTAACTTTTGATGTTTTTTGAAACACAAAAGCTTAAAAATCCAAAAATCTGGTGCTTCTCTCTTACCGGTGGGGGAGGGGGTATTTTTCCGCAGTACTTCCTTACGGCCCTATAACGAGTTATAACATATTTTATCGCATTTTACACCGTTTTTAGATGTAAAAACACATAAAAATCAGAGAATTGTTTGAAAATTGTTTTTTTTGGCCAAAAATGCATGAAAACGACCAATAATGTAAACATTTTAGAATTTAGACAATTTTACAAAATATTTTTACAATTTTCTAGCAGCCAAAAATTTGTTAAAAGATACTGTAAAGGTATTATTAACAGCTAGGCCGAAACTGAAAATTCAATTGAGACGGGAAGGACCAACATTTTTTTAATTTAATTGGCCAGCTTCGTATTTACAACGGTTGCATGACCAGAAATTTCAGGGAATTAAACGCAAAAATTTACGCCACACCCTAAATCGGTTTGAAACATTTTGTTGTAATAATACAAACTGTAATACGATTAGTGATTTTCCTAGATTTGCGTAATTCTGCAAAAATACTGAAGGACATAACCAGGCCAAATTACTTAAAAAGATAAATTAAATTTTACCGGTTATGAAAACAATGCACGCTAACTTATCTTTTATTCAGCACTAAAAATAACGCAGAACTATTAAATTGGCTGAAACATTATTTTTCAAAACTCGCATGTTTTGTTCCAAGCCGTCTTACTGAAAGCAACTCCCAAAAAAAATTCACTTTGCGAATTTCGCACTTCTTTGAAGTCACTAGGGAATTCAGAAAATTAATGTAAAAAAATGGTCAAGTTCCAAATTTCGATTAGTTATTTACTAAAAAACCCCAGAGATTTATAACGGCACAAATCCCATTCCGAATCCATCAAATTGCTGTTCCGGCGACTTACCATTTATTATAGCACCCGGCTCACGTTTACAATTTAGTGTTGTATGAAACATTTTCAATTCTTTCAAAAAATTATTTGTTTCAAAAACCAGCAACAAAAAGATTAGAAAATTCGCAGTATTAATACGAAAAATTGCTTTCTGGCTGCTCAAAATCTTAAGATCTAAAGGGGGAGAAGCACCAATTTTCATTTTTTTGCATTTCAGGAGGGATGCAAAGTGAGAATGACATGGGGGTTAGTCGCGGGCCAGGGTTGAAAAGTCGCGAAGCGGCTTTTCAACCCTGGTCTACGTTAAATTCTTAACTCGAAGGACGTTAATATTTAAGTTAAATTCTGGTTTGAAAAGAACAATAATAAAGACGTTTTGGGCTTTAAAAGTAACTTTTTAAGAGTAGATGAACAAAATCATGGATTCTATAACTATCAAAGCCATTGCTGCGTGAGGGAGATAGAGAGCGAGAGAGAGGAGAGAGAGGGAGAGAGAGAGAGAAAGGGAGGGATGGAGGAAGGGGGAGAGGGAGAGAGCGAGATAGAGAGAGAGACAAAGAGACAGAGAGACAAGCTAGGCTTGATGTCACACTCCCTTTAAAACCACCAAAATTGCCATATTTCAGATCAAAGTCCCAAAAAATTATTTGAAAATTCCGCAATCCTTATTCGTGTGAGATTTCAGGGAAAGTTCAGCCGCGCGTTAGGTATTTGAAAATGTTCATACTAGCCGAAGCGGGCCGAGACCGGAAATCAGGTCCGCCTTTTTTCCCAGTGAATTCCCATGAGGTGCAGCTGCTTTTTTCTACGCGCCGTTTCCCCGGGCACCGTCATGGGCAGAGAGCAGCACAGCGACAAATTCCACAAGTATTTTTATTTGAGGGATCTGGAAGGAATAGCTAAATCCACTTCCGGGGTTTTTAAGCCAGCGTAGAAAATTCAGCGCCGCGCGCGGACGCGTAGCGTGTGGCGAGTCCTCTACGCGGGGTGTGTGTCAAAGCGTGGGACAGGGCCAGGAGTGACAGAGAGAGAGAGAGAGAGAGAGAGAGGCCAAAGTGGGAGAAAGAGAGGAGAGCGTGAGAGAGAGCGAGATTGAGAAAGGGAGAGAGAGAGAGCGAGAGAGAGCGGGTGAGGGAGAGACAGCGAGATCGAGAGAGGGAGAGAGAATCTATTCAACTGGTAAGCCTTAGAAAGCAAAAGACACCAAAAAAACATGTTTCAGAAATTTCTTGGTGGAGAGTCTCGCAGCCTCAAATAATCACATACACCGACTCTCAGGTACAAAAACTTTACAATTTTATTAAAATGAATACAAAAACTAGAGATTTGTCGACCAAAAATCGTCGATTTTCGGTCACAATTTCAATAACAAACGATTTTTCTAGGGTTTTGCTAATTTTTGTTTAACTGAGATCCAATTAAATTTTACTAAAAATACTATAAAAAGCAAAAAGGAATCAAAAATGAGAATTTTTTGGTTAAAAATTCATGAAAAATGGCCAAATGGCAAGATATTCGAATTTTTAAAATGTTTCAATTTTTGATGCCTTTCCAGCTATCATAAACTATTAAAAATAACGTCAAAAGTTTAAAAAAACCGTTATTATGCTTTACAAAGATGCACCAGAAGCCGATAGTATAAAAATGAAACGAAGAGAAAAAATTTTTCGCAACTTTTAAGGCCGAGCTACAAACTAGAAAACCGAGGTTTTACAAACCGGAACTTAACGTTATAGTAATAAACATTTTCCAAGAAACACACAAATTTCACTAAACGAGGTAATCTCCCGGAAAAAATGGCTGCAAAACCTCAACTGCCCCGTGTCGAGCGGGGCTAAAGTGAACTCTTTTTCGTGGGCCCGCCAGAGACGAGGCTAAAAAAGGGGGGCGGGCCTCGAGCTCGGGCCCCCCGCTTCAGCTAGGCTTATTCACGGGGTATTAGCGAGGAGGGAGAGAGAGAGAGAGAGAGACGCAGAGAGAGAGCACAGAATTCCAAAGCGGGAAGAACGAACGGGCGAACGCGGCGAGGAGGGCCCTCGGCTGCCACCAGCCAGCGAGGCCAGCCATTTTTTGGCCTTTCCAGGGGGAGAGAGAGAGAAGCAGGAAACGCGCCGTTCCTGCCAACCATTCCCCGCTTCTTCTTGCTTTTCTCTCTCTCTCTCTCTCTCTCTCTCTCTCTCCGGCCCCCCACCCGATCCCAGGCACGCCAGCCAGCAAGAATCGCTTTTGCCTGCAGAATTTGGCGCTGGAAAATGTTTCGAAATTACGTAGAGAACGTCAATTTTAAGGCTAGCGAACGAAATACCCTATTCGACACAGCAAAACCCAAAAAACAAATCGGTACTGGACCGTTAGTAGGGGGGTAGTAGGGGTAGCATGAGTAGCATTTTCATGATTTTTCAAAAAAAAAACTGAAAACCTTGAGCTTTTTTAGGTGATGTTTCATACATTTTTGTCCAAAAACTCAAAAAGCTGCAAAATTTTTCGAAGTTTTTTATGAGTTTCATCTAAACACAATGTGAATGCTGTAAAAATTATTTATATTTCGGCATATAGCCGTAAAAAATAAAACTCATCCTGCTTACAAGGAGATTTTTTAGCGTCTCCAGAATTTTTAGCGTTTCGGAATGCGACCAAGCCTATTTTGTGCAGAATTTTTCGCTGATTTCAATCGATTTTTCGGAATCGGCGAAACGACCCAATAAGAAAGTTCTGAAGCATTAAATGGGGGGAAAAATGGCAAAAATTGGCCATTTTGCGCATCCTTCATGCTTTAAAGCCGCGTAATTTTTCAAATCTGGCTGTTAGCGGCTTCCGAAAAGTGTGTTTCAACAAAAATTCTGCACAAGTTAGGCTCGGTCCCGTATGGAAACTCGATTGTTACTCAAAACGTCTTCCTGTGATTTCCTTATTGTCGCCGACCAGCCATGGTGGAAGCTAGGGGAACAAGACAAACCAGGAAAAAATCAGAAAGAAACAAGCGTTCGTGGCCCGTTCGTTTCCCATTCCGGCTGCCAGGGCCTGGGATAGCATTCAGCTGGCAGCTGTGTCTAGTCTCGACTCGCCCCCTTCTACCGCCACCAAACGCGAAAAGCGGCCCGGCGAAAAAATGCGAACGCCACTCCCGCTTGCCCGGACCCGGGCCATATTGGCATCTGGGGCCCCTGAGCGGGGGCAGGGAAACGTTGCGGGTGAATTTCGGTTCTTTTGAATTATTGCGGGGGACCAACTTTTCCTAAGCATTCAATTTTTTGTAAAATACCAAGAAAAAATATGTGCCAAATGCTTTTGCTATTCCTAAACGTAAAAACGTTACAAATTTGGATTAAGAAATGCAAAAAAAAATCGATTTTCCGACGAAAAATGGTCGTTTTTGACCAAAATTTCGATCTTTGCACATTTTTTGAAACTTTTAGTTAATTCTTCTAGTCAAAATATAGTTTTATTTTACTAGAAACACCATTAAAACACTTACTATTACGCACGCCCAGAATTTGCGGCAATAAGGACCTAAGCAACGCGACGCTCCATTCGTCAAGAAAATGTATGGGGCCAAAACTTTGTAGCCTTATAACTTTAAAACTAAATGGAATCTTAAAAAAAGCGATTTCCAACTTTGTAGAATGGGAAAAGGCGATTCCAATGACTAAGAAAACTGAATTCAAAAAGTATCGAAACGAAGGCGGTTTTTGTTGACGACTTTGTGAAAAGTGGTATTTCGGAGGGCTAACTTGCTGTCTTTGGTATCATTCGAACCGTAAAATTCTACTCTGCAATAATTGATATTGGGTTTTCAATATTAAGTCGGTTTGAAAAAGTTATAAGAGCTTAAACTTTTTGGCGCCCGCTACGTTCCGCTCCAATCGACGCTTTTGCCCCTCCCGGCAGATTGCCGTTTTTGGCCTGTTTGACTGGCCGTGTACGTTACCAGAGGTATTTCTTGACGCGCAGCGCGGACCCAGCTTTTTTCGGCGCAGCCTGGATTTTTTCGTATTTTTGAGGATGCGTTTGTACGTTGTCTTTAGCTATTCTCGGCGAAAACAACAACGCCTTTTGTCAAATGCTCCTTTAGACCGAAAAATTGAAGTTGCGACCAAATTTCGACTTTTTCAAGCACTTCTCGAACCTTTTAAAAGTTTTCCACTTGAAATCTGGTTAAAACTTCCCAAAAACAATATACCAACAGTCTGTTATGGATAGCTAGTCGACGCGGACCGCCAGCGAAGGACTTTTTGGAGTGCTTTCGTCGACTTGCTTCTTTTTCGCGCGTGATTCACAACTTTTTATAGTTTTAAGGATTTAAAACGTTTGTAATCGTATGTTTTGTACCTATAAAACAGCTAGGCCTAGCTCTTCTATAGGATCACTTTATTTACGGCTTCTATCCACCTATTGGACCGTCACGGCGCTGTAGAATAGAATCGCTTTTGGTTCCGCGACTTCTTTCTTGCGTTCCCTAATGATTTTTTCGTAGAAGCTGGCCTTTTCTAATTTGTATTTTTCCAGATACGATGCCCGCCAAGAAACGAAGGGCACCGGTGCGAAGCATGAAGCCGACAAAGCTGCCAAAAAGAGCCCAGCCCATCCCAGTGCACAAGTTACCGCCGAACATCTTCAACACGATCGTCGGATTGCTGGATTCGCCATCCCTTCTACAACTCGCCAAATCGCACGCGCAACTCGAGAAGCTTGTGCGTGAGTCGGAGAAGCACTGGAAGGAGGTGCACGCCTATTCGGATTGCTACTTCATCGACTACAATTTCTACGACCGCGATGATGCCCAATTACTGCTGGCCAACTCAAAAATCGAACATTTTGGCCGGGACGCTGGCGTGCCAGACGCTCGAGGATTGATCGATTTGCCGAATGAATTGATTGATCTGGTTGTCGCACCACTCGATGCACTCAGTATCTTGGAGCTGGCTGCCGTGCACCAACGTCTCACAGGACTGAGTCAGCGCGTGAAAATCGATCGTTTGCTGCACAAGCGCGGATGGTTCAGTGTGCGCGACGACAGTTATGAGCCTGTCTGGCATCGGATGGACGATAGCCCTGATGGTCTTGGCGTTCCCATCAAAAACCCGTCGGTGCTGGATGGCCTGCACGTGCGGAACGTCATCTACGAGTGCGGTGACCGTCTGAAAAGAAGCCCGCCATTGAAAGTGAAGCCAACTTTCACCTGCCAAAATTTCTTCTACGGCATAGACCAACATCGCCCGACCCGCTACGGCGATGCGGTCTACATTGATAAGGAAATCGTCCAGGATGTCCTCAAGCCGGCCAACGTCTACTCGGAGATGTTTATGGAATTCATGGTCGGCAACAATTTTCCGGAGGGCGTCCTAGAGATTGGCTGCGTCCAGCGACAAGATCTAAATGATATGAAACGGGTGTACGCGCCAAGGATGATGTTTGGCACCCGCAATACCGGCAGGCCGTTTTTGAGGCTGCTCTACTACTACATTGACGAGTGGATGGCCGGAAAGCGGGAGATCGGGGCATTATGTGCTGGATATGAAAAAGTCGAAGCTGAGGACTCGGATTCTGACGGCCTGCTTGACATGGGAGACCATGTCTTGCCGCGGTTGGTCAAAAGGCTCGACTTGGCGAAAGGAGCTGACGGCAGCTTTCACGGGCAATTGAAACGCGATGATGGGAAGGTGCTGGAGGTGGAAGCGCATGGGGAAGAAATTTCATTTTTGGCCGCCGGGGCGTCGTTCGATTCCCTTACAGCGTTTTCTAAATTGGCGAGGGAGATGTCTAAATAAGCTTTTTTACCTTGTTATTGGTGTAGTTTGCTCGATAAATACTTGTTACGCGTTAGATTTCTCATGTCTTTATTACGAATTATATTGACGAGACACGCCAAGAGCATTACAAATCGTCATCACAAAACGCATTCTTCAAGTGACCATTTATTGACGTACATAGACTTTAAATTCAATAGAACACATAGATGAAGACGTTTAATATGGACGGCGGTTAGTAGGGACGAGGCGACGCCGGCTACTCCATGACTTCGGCGAGCTCGTCGAGAAACTTCTTTTGCGTCGGCTTGTGGGTGATGTTGCGCGTCTAAATTAAAATTAGGTTAGAAAAGTTTGAATTTAAAAACGCACGAGAATAAATTCGAGGACGGAGCTGTAGATGTAGAGGTACTGGGCAGTGTTTTGGACGCAAGACGGCCGGCAGTTGCGCAAATCCTTGAAGATTTCGACAATCTACAACAAACTAAGTTTGTGCGTCAGAAAGAAGCCTCGTACCGACACCTCCCTGCCCTTCAACAGCTTCTGGATGGCCATCTCGATGGCGATGTACGTGCCAGTGCGACCGACGCCCGCCGAGCAATGGACGACCACAGTTCCCGTGCCGGCTTCCTGAATAGAAAAGGTTTTGGAAGGTTATTTTGCAATTTTGTAAATCAGCCAACTCAAAGGAGCTGCTGTTAGGTGTTTTTGGAGTTTTTCCATGTGGCATAGCTTGCAATTCTGAACAATCCCATCTTTCAAAAATTGCGGAATGACCACTGTCTTCGAAAAAATTCGCTCTGAAAGGGCCGATCTCGTTCATTTATCCCGCGGTAAACAAAATATCAACGCTGAGAAGGGTTCTCTGGAAGGCCGTAACCGAAAAGCCCTTTTTGAAAAGAGGTATCGTTCAAAAATTCAATCTATCGAATTGGCTATGTCACATCGAAAAAGACAAAACACAAAACCACTCTGTCTTGTTTTCACTGTTTTCTAAATCAAATTACCAATTCGAATCACTAAGGGTTTATTTATAGTACGTTAAAAATCACCCTGGTGAGGCGGCGCAGCTTTAGCGGGATCCCGCCCTTCGACGGCATCCCCTTGTCGGGCCATTCGGTGCAGAAGATCAGCTTGGTGATGATGGAATTCGAGCAGCCGTCGGGCAGCACTTCCAGCGTGTGCACGATGTCGTCGACCTTCTTGTTGTTGACGAACATCTTGCCGTAGTTCTTGAAGTCACCGGCCTTCGCCGGGAAATATTCGGCACATTTCTGAGTTCCCTCTTCGACATAGTCACATACCGAGATGATGGCCGCCACGTTTTCCTGGAAATGAAATTTGAAAGTCAGTTGAAAATTAAATGGAGTTTGTAGTTTTGTTTGTTATATGAAAGGTAACAAATGGCGGAAGCTAAAAAGATAAGGCGGCAGATACACTCCAGCCGAACCCCAACTTTTGTATCTCGGCTCCGCATTGGCGAACAGGTGTGTAAAGTGTACCAAAATGCTCGTCTTTGTCTGGCGCGTCTTTTGGTATACCTTACAGCCCTATAACGCAACACAGAGTCGAGATACTATAGGAAACTACCGTAAGAAACGTACCTGAAATACCATCCGCCAAAAATCTTCGATGGTGTTATCTTTCGGGCCCTGGGTAGCGATGAATTTGCGCTCCATGTCTGGAAAACGCCAATCTGCACTGAGGAATAAAATATACAATCATAGGAAATCCAGTTGGCGTGGATGTAGTCGCCGTCGGCCGCTGTGTAGTTCCCGAAATCAGTGTTCAGCACAACGCGGGTCGCATCAAGGCAGTGAATATCCTAGATCGAATAAAAAAAAGAAAGGAAAAGTAAACTACCCCGTATCTATTCTTGTCGGCATTCTTTTTACATTCGTCACGTTTGTCATTTTTCGTGCAGTACGTCTTCAGCGTATCGAATTCACCGAGAATCTGCTCGGCCGACGTCGTATTGAGGAAGTTGCAGAACTTAACTTGGCGGCGACCGCGTCCTGTTCGGGGGTGAACTTGGCGACGTTCGTCTTCTTTGCATGCGCTGCTTTTGCTTTGTTGTCCTTCGACAGGGCGCCGGCGGCCGTCGCGCCGCTTGCCTGAATTAGATATTATATATTTGTAACCGACAAACACGACGATACCTTGCCCTTTGAGGCGCTTTGCCTTTGCGTGCCCTCCTCGGTCAGCTTGTCATCCTCCTTGGTGCTTGTGCTCGCCTTGCCTCGGGGAACCGCCGGTTGCTTCACTGAAAGAAAGGGAAATTTCTTGGTGGCTAAAAAGCCGGCTTAGGTGCATTTTGGACATATTGTTTGCTGCCCGTGTGTCTACAGGAGTGCAAAGTATACCAAAACCAAAATGATCAGCAAACGAAGAGGAACATTTTGATATGCTGTACCCCTCCGCTAGGAGAGAGATCAGGCATATATACAAAAATTGGCGGCGCTTTCATAGACTTTGAAAAAAGCTTTTGGTTTCGAGAGCTAAATTAGGGTATCCCAGAAATGTGCCGAACCTTTTTTGCTTTTGTAGCTCTTCGTGCTCTTCGTCGGGTCCGCTTCCTCACGGGGAGCGTGTTTCGCCCGAAACTTCCTGGCGGCTGCTTCGGTCATCTTCGGGCGGCGGAGGAAGACGAAGAAAAAGGAAACGCAGCCGGCGTAGAGTGGAGCGGGTCAGCAACCCGCTCTTGATGTAGTTAACGGCCCATGCAGATGTACATCGACATCCTGAAAACGAATAGATTGGATTCAAATTATTCTCTTGTTGATGCGGGGGAAACAGAAATTTTAAAGCGCACGTTCGGATATCCGCAGAGTAGATCCTATTTACGCAGAGAGACGTAGACGTAAATAGGCGCTCACGCATTATAGCGCCGATCCTGAACGCACGCTTTACAGAGCACGGCAAACCCAACCGGTCAAAAACCGCAGTTAGCGAGAAGGCGGCTATGACTGATGCGCAAACGATGTCTGAGCAGGTGGGGAAAAGCGGCGTTTGAGCGACAACAATCCCTTAGAAAAGGCGGGAAAACGGTGAATCTCGCTCAAATTTTTTCGCGCTGGTCACCAATAACCACCTAATCCAAGGCTTAAAACTTTATTTTGTATTACAAAAATCAATTTCAAAGTTGCAATTTGAAAGAGCGAAAAGTACGCCGCGCTCCAAATGGCGTTTTGCGTTCATAGGGGGCGTTCGTTGTTTTTTTCAAAAAAAATTAGAAGGACAGTAAAAAAGTAAATAATAATTTTTGCTTTTGAACATAAAAACGGTAGCGATATCGAGGGCCTGCACGTGAGAATTTATTCAGACGCTGACGATGATGATGAGGGGAGAGATGGATGGACCACAGAGAGGGATATAGGCAGGGGACAACTACAGGAGACGTGCTTGGTGTTTTTCATTTCATCGTACACAGTACGGGATGGGGGGGAGGGGATGAGAGGGAAGAAAAGAAAAAGAATGGCGATACAGGGCGGGGATCAACATCATCATCATCATCACACCTCAGATGCGCATATCGAAAGGAATGAGGCGAGGGGGAAGCGGTCGAGTAGGTTGTGGCGTGGTGTTCCTTCGTCAACACGTCGTCCACACATCTTCTCACTCGTACGCGTATGCAGAGGGTTTCGTGGCGGGACCCGAAGGTGAGGCGAGGCCGCCGAGGGCGCGCATCGGCGAAGTCTGCGGGGCCATCTGAACGGGGAGGAAAATTTGGCCGTCAAAGATCCGATGGGGGCCCCATTTCGGGTACTGGACTGTTAGTCGGGTGACCAAATTTTTCCCAGTAATCCCGTACGCCCCTTTAACCAAATATAACTCATTTTCTAGCACAATGTAAAATGCATGTCATCTAGTTTTTAGAGATTAAAACCTCATAAAACTGATAAAATTTTCGAAATTGAATTTTGAGCTTTTTGAATTTCGATAATTTCGAAATTCTCCGTACCTTTAGAATTGTTTTTAACATTTTGTACAACATTTTCGCAATCAAAAACTACTAAAAAAACGTGTTGTTGGGGTAGTCAACATACCTTCGAGATGCCAACATAGCTGAGCGGAAGCTGAACAACGGCCTCGTTTGGCTTCAGGCTCGGCTGCAACAGGATTAGGATCTTTCGCATTATCGGGGGAGGAACTTTTCCTAGGAACGTGTTTTTGAAATACAAATAGAGGCAGTGTTTCTAGACTGTTTATCCTATTCATAAAGGCAAAGATTTACAAATTTTAATTAAAAAATACGAAAAATCTAGAGTTTTCGACAAAAATGACGGTTTTTTACCAAAATTTCGGCTTTCCGAAAATTTTTTCATTTTTAGATAGTTTTTCTAGTTTAAATTAGCTTTATTTTTATAGGAAAACATTCTATTAAGTTACCAGACATATCTAGATTTATGCAAAAAATGTATCTCCCCCCCCCCCCCGATAATGCGAAAGAACCCATCAATGGAAAAGAGCCAGTTCGAATCATTCTACCCTGGGCGCCGGGGTGTGCACATCAGCGGTGAGGGGAGCAGCAGCGGCTTGGTTGGGGCGCGGGGTACGGGGGCCCTTCGGCGGCACGATGGCGGTCACCTGAAAACATTGAGAAAACGCTTAAAGTACGTCGTGCTCCCCACAAAAACGGTGCTCGTTCGCTCCTTACGCACGCACACCGACCCGTCATCCTGGTTCTGCACCTCGTGCGTCGTCGTCTCGGTGCGCGTCTGAAAAGTAGCCATTTAACGGCGGACAACGGTAAAGGATTACAATCTTCATTCGTTAGCTTTAAAAGTTTTTCTAATTTCGGCTAAAAGCAATATTTTCCAAAACTTTCCAAGTAATAGCAGTTGACGAAACTTTGCTCAAAGTGTTCTCCAGGGTTTTGTTCGGTTCTTTCGCATTATCGGGGGCCCTAACTTTTTTTGTATAAATCTAGAAATGCCAGGCAAGTTAAAAGAAAGTATTTTAATAGTGTTTTTAGTAATCTATCACTATATTTAAACTAGAAAAACTATGGAAAAACTTTTTAAAATGTAGAAAAATTCGAAATTTTGGGCAAAAATCCGCCTTTTCTAGTCGAAAAATCGATATTTTTGAATCAAAATTTGTAAAATTTTACGTTTAGAGAAACTAAAAACCATTTACAACATCTTCCCAATTTATATTTGAAAAATAAGGTGCTAAAAAGTTGGTTCCCCTCCCCCCCGATATTGCCGATTTTTTCATTCGTAAAGTTTTGGATAAAAAGTTCAAAATCCTCTTTTCGATTAGAATATAAACAAGCCGGCCATAAACTATCCTATTTTTTAAAAAGTGCTGAATGCACAGAATACGGACATGACGACTGCCGATGTCCCCCTTGTGGGCAGCCTCCATCTGGCGTTTGATCGGATTCTTCATGTCGAGGATCGACGAGCTCTGCCGGGGAACGCGGGCCGACCTCGTGCTGCTCTAAATTCAAATATAATCAACTCAAAAACTTCAAAATTACCCTATTCGAGCGGGCGGCCTTGGGTGTTTTGGCCGAGATCTGTTCCTGGGGGACGATCAGTGGCGGCGGCGGGCCACGCTTTACGACGCGGATGGCGCTGGAAAATGGCGTTTAGAAGCCGTGCAACATCTGAATCCTGATGTTGAAATGGTTATAACCTCGGGTCATCTTCCGGCAGGCCCTGGTGACGGCGGCGGACACGACTCAGCATCATACGGCCTGAAAAAACGGTGATATTCGTCTCCGAGCCAATCTTTCCCTCACCCTCCCTGCTGTCACCAAGATGGGTCAGGCTGCCAAAGTAGAGGACGGTACCAAACTGGAAAAGGTTGTGGAAATTATATTTTCAAAATATTAGGCAAAAAAAAGAGTTTTTTGTATTAACGCGGCAGGGAAAACCATTCTTCTAAGCGCCGAATTTTTCTTATAAAAAGGTTCCCAAATCCTAAATCCTAATCCGATTTCCAAACGTAAAGCTAGCGCTTTTTTTGACCTAATAAGGCCGGTTTTTGTCCAAATTTTAACGAAAAAATTTTGCCGAAGCTTTTCCACCTGAAATTATCGTAAATTTCTCGTAATCTCTTACCAGACACAGGAAAACAGCCAATTTGTGGCCCAGGAACGACCACAGGTGGAAGAATAGCACGGCGGATTGGCGCAAGTCAGCCTAAGTGGAAAAACCGTTAAAAAATTGATCCAAACATCAAATACCCGCTCCGGAGACGACGTGCGCCACTGGAAAAGGGCAGCCTCGCCACATTGGTCCCTGAAAATCGTCAAGGAGCACTTTTTCTTGCTGGCTATATTTTGAATACGGGGTAACTAAAGCATTTTGCCCGTTTTTTGGTATGCTGATCAGGAGTCGAGGAAGACGGTGGCCGTACCAATCAATTCCATCGCAGAATCCACGCCCGTTGTACTCGACGATGGCTAGCCAGATGGACCGGATTGTCCAGATCACGTGAGCCGCCATCAGCAGCACGAAAATTACTGAAAACGCGGATTTTTTCGGTGCATCAGCAATATCGGGGGTGGGTTTATGGGCAAACAAAGTTTTTCGCATTAATCCAGAAATGCCGAATCATTTCACAAGAAGTATTTCAATGTTTTTGGTAAAATAAGACTATCCTTTAGCTGGAAAAACTATCTAAAAGCCTTGAAAAAATTTATTTAAAAAAATGGAAATTTTTGTCAAAAACGGCCATTTTTTAATGCAAATGCGAAGTTTTTACGTTTAGGAATAGAAAAAAACACTTTCTAGAAACACTTCCTCCATTTAACTGCCTCCCCCCCGATAATGCGAAAGAATCCGAAATTTTCCTTTACCCCACGTGCGCAACAGAAATAATCGTAACCGTACTGTAGTGGGGCCAAAGGACGAGGGCGAGCGTGATGACGGTGACCATGCAGACGAAGATGGTGTGGATCAGGAATGGGAAACTGCAAAAATGGTCACTTTTCGTCGCCTTCTTCCAGTCACATACTGCTGAATGGCAATGTCGTCGTAGATGCTGGACAGCCACGCCCAATATCCCGCATACGTCATCATCGCCAGCTGGCCGAAGAGCAGCACCAGCGTCAGCGCCATCAGGATCCCGTCGTACAGCTTCCCCTGGCTGTACATCTTGCTAAAAAGGGAAACATTAATGAGGTAAGCCGCGCTAAATCGTACTCCTCCTGCTTGATCTTGGCCTCGTAGGCCTTGCGCAGCTTCTGGCGCAGCACATTCCGCTTGCGCAACAGCGGATCCGCACGGCCACTGCTGAAGAGGAAAATTGGTTATTGGGCTGCAAAAAAGCCGGGCATTTAGGAAACTGGCAATAAGCAAATTTCGCACGATTCGCACGCTTGTTTTTATAAGGACACTCGCTTACGAGATCTAAAGTTTGTTTCTATTTCCATAGCAGAACAGGCGCGCGAACCGTGACAAAATTTGCCAACAGCCTAGCAAGCTTTTCCCACCGAGAAGCCGATGAGCGCGAGCCGCTGCGCTGCGACGAGCGGGAACGGCTGAAAAACGACAAAATTGTCCGCAGAAAAAGGTGTGCAACCTTGACGCGGCTTTGCCACGAGCTTTGGAACGGGCGGCGGGCCGCGAACGGCCGGAGCGACTAAAAAAAGTGAGTTATTATTGGGCCCAGGAGTTATAAAGCCTTTATAAAGCCGGAACTGGCACGAAAGTTTGGCAGCTTTCTAATGAATTACAGGCTGTAATTTACAGCTGACCCCCCAGCCGACACCGACCTAATGTATCTCGACTACCCTCTGTCCTACATGGCTGTAAGATATACGAAAATACTCGCAAGATCAAGACGAAAATCTTGGTATACTTTACAGAGACATCGGCCAATGGGGTGACAAGACACAAAAGTTGCCGGGCCAGCTGGGGGAGATCATCGGGAGTTTCGCCCCCGGTTCTTCGGTGTGATATCCTTTCCAACGGCTAGAAAGCAGACCTCGACTTGGTCGAGCGCGGGTTGCGGCGCGGGGCCGACGAGCGGGTCTTCGATCGGCGCGAGGCGCTGCGGGACCTTGAAATGCCAGGATTGACCGAAGTAATTCAATGAACCTCTTGCTGGCCTTGCGTCCCTTCTTGCTGGAGCGGCGGTGACGGCTGCGGCGCCTATAAATTGCAATTTGTCATAAAGTAATGGAATACAGGAAGATTTGGTTCTTTCGCATTACCGGGGGTTGTTCACTTTTTGCACGTCTAGAAATGTCTAGTAGCTTCCTAGGAAGTGTTTCAATAGTGTTTTTAATACAATTTAACCACGTTTCAATTAGAAAAATATCTAAAACTCGCCGCACTTTTTGAAAAATTCGAGATTTCGATAAAAAGCGGCTATTTTTGGCCGACACGCTAAATTTCCTCTTTTTTACATTTGCAAAGTTGTCGCGTTTAGGAGCGGTAAAACAGTTTAGAAACCCTACCACCGTTTTTATTTGCCAATTGGATCCAGCGAAAAAAAGTTGGTCCCCCCGTTAATGCGAAAGCCCCGAAAAATTCAAGTACCTTACCGAAGCGCGCTAGCGACAGAAGCGGGCATCTCGGCCGAGGCGAGGCGAGAACGATCGTTGAAGTCAAATGCCCAATTTTCACGCAAGAACTTTCCACAGACATTTATTGAACATTTTTCATGCAGAATTCACATTCGGAATCAAATTATTTCATCGATGCAACGCTTTTATTCACAGAAAAGTTGTCAACTTGAAAAACCCAATCGATCAGATGCAATGTATATGTACAAGGATTAATATTTCTTTCCGGCCGGGTATTTGTTTGGAAGGGTGCGACGACGGGCGGCGATTCGTCCGGCCTCGGCCGAGTGAAGGGGCAATGGCAGCTCGCCCATTCCGGACGCCGTCTCACAGCGCTCGTTGCCGCGAGGCGGCTTGCGAACCTGGAAAACGCACACGTTAACCACATGAAAATGTGGCGGGCAGGAAACGCTGATGATTTTCGGGCATAAGCCCACTCTTTAGTATGCCATCCAAACGCTAGAATCTTCAATTGTCAAGCGCTTCCTTGCCATTTTTGAGCATCAAAAGCTTCCGCAATAAAGCAAACAACCGCGGAATTCGGCAAATTCCACGAAAATCAGATTTTACTCACACGAAAAACGAGGATTTTTATAATTATGGGTTGGTTTCCTTAGAAAGAAAAATTTAGAAAAAGATCTAAAACCATATTACGTTTTGCTTGAATCTATCGAAAAATGGACTAACAATAATAATTGATAGTTTGGGCTTCTTAGAAAAAAGTCCCCGCCAAACAAAACAGTAGCGACGAAGACAATTCAAAAACGCACCTGCTTCAGGAGATCGGGATCGACGCGCGGGCTCAGCATCAGATGGCCGGGCAACTAAAAAATGGATGTATTTTTTTAACGGTAAAGAACCGGCTCGTTGAAGTCGAGGAACATGCGGCCGGCGCGTCGCTCCAGCCATTGGCGGTAGTCCGAATCGAAGAGCGGAATCTTGCCGATGATGCCCTCGAAGAAGTGGGCCACGCAGCGGTGCACGTAGATGTACTAAAGACAATATAAAAAGGCTTAGAAGTAATTGCTGACCTGCATCGGGGTTTCAATGCAGAAGGCCCGCTGCGAGCGCACAAATTGGACGGCTTTCTGGATGGCGTGCTGAAAAAAGGTTATCGCAGAGTTGATAAAAGCGTAGCCAGGAGAAGCAGAGTGAGAGCGAGAGAGAGAGGGAGAGAGAGAAAAGAGAGAAAGCTAAAATGTACCTTGTAAGTGGGACCGCGGATCAGACTGGCAATCGCCGCCTCGATGGTGACCAGACATCCGGCACGGCTGATTCCGAGGCAATCGTGCACTAAAAATACAAAAAATAAAAACGATTACCAATTATGTCAGCTATTCAGGGTCTTTTGCATTATCGGGGGGGGGGGGGGAGAAATTTTTTATTACGAACCATTTTTCAATTCAATATATGGAGCGGAAGTGTTTCTGACGTGTTTTTAACTATTCCTAAACGTAAAAACTTTACAAATTTTCGTTAAAAACATATCGATTGCTCGACCAAAAATGACCGTTACTGAGCAAAATATCGACTTTTTGTAGGGAAAGGATATTTCTAGATTTATACAAAAAAATTGTTTCACCCCACGATAATGCGAAAGAACCGCTATATCGAATGGACGCATTGCGACCGCTAGGCGTCGGCGGTCTCGAAAAAAACCCTCACCGATGACGGGCTTCGAGCTGTTGCGTGCGAGGTGCAGCAGACGGAGCGGAGCCTAAAAAAAGTATTATCAGAAAGAAGTAAGCGTCACCGTACCTCCAAATTATTCGTATTGTTCATGTCGGCCTGCCAATGCTCGAGGCGCAGCGTCTGCCCATTGTCGTGCACAACCTCAATGTGGGTCACCTAAAAGAGAAAATTGGCCGCGCGGGGGCGATTTTCATTTCTGTTGAAAACCCGGTACTGGACTGTTAGGGGGGGGGGGCAGCGGGCCAAACATTTTATTCACCAACCCCGTACGTTGCAACAACAAAATATCCATTTTTCCGCATCTTAAAGTTTCTAGATATGAAAAGCCGATAAAAAATTTATGCGAATGCTCAAAAATTTTTGACGGTACTGTAAAGATGGATGAAAAATTCTTGCAGCTTTCTAGCATTCAAAAACTAATAAAAACACTATACACAAATTAGAGATTATCAAAAGGAGGGGAAAATCAAATTTAGGTCCGCCCGCCAAGAGTCCACGACCGAAAACCCTACAACCAACGAAAAAGTTACCCGAAACAGCGGGTCCCGCTCCTCATCCACGCCACAATGTCGCACGTTCATCTCGGTCAACCGCAGCAGGCCGTCTTGTTCCCTAAAATACAAATGTTTTTAAATAACAAAAACATATCATACTTTGGCCAATAGCGGACACATCGCTCCGGCTGCTTGCGGCTGATGAGCATGAAGATGTAGGGCACCTTCTCTTGCCACACCATCCGCCAGAAGTCTTCTAAAATCGGAAAATACAGAGGGATCAAAAAAAGCCCTCCGACGCCCTAGCCATTCGTAGGAGTATCACATATTTATTACGTAGGTATCAACCAAAAGCGCGCGGAAAAGCTAGTAGAGAAGTGCCGTCCACTTTTTTTGCAATTCCGCTGATCTATGCTCAAATTTCGAAATTTGTTTAGTCGCGCTCGAGACCTGCTCAAGCAACTTGCTCGATTAGCTTTCAAAAACACTGCCATAAGATTCCGGAACGCGTAAGATGCTTCTATTCATCCTGTGCTCTTTCGTCTGCTCTTGAAATTTTCATTCAAAGAAACTGTTTGGCTAGAAATGAAGCGAAAATGGAGCTCGTTTAGAAAAACTTCGTAAATTTAGCAAAAAAAAGCAGGATTTTGAAAAAGGGAGCGAAATCTATCGCCTCGGCGAGCTCTTGATCGCTGGCTAGGACGTCAAATTTGACATCGCGGCGGAGCGTTCGGGGGTGCTTTCTCGGCTTGAAAACTGACCAACAGTCGTGTCCATCGGCGCCTGGGTGAGGATGAATTCGTTGAAGAGGGGCCCGCCGCGAACCTATAGAAAAATAGCATAAACATATCGCCCGGTATAAATACCCAGTTGGCATGGATGAAGGACGTCTCGCCGTCGTCATCGGAGCGCAGCTGAACACGGCTATCGTCAATGCAGGAAACCTCTAAACAGAAAATCAGGCATGAGTGAAAGATTTACGTGGATTCCGGCATTTCGTCGGGTTGCGATCGGACCACAGATGGGTGAACGATTGGTGGTTGACTTGGCTGTCCAGGAATTCAAAACTAAAAAAAGGAAAATAGGCCGTAAAGCTATTGCCGATACCGTCGCTCCATACCGCCGGTGATGGTGCTGAGGAATTTCTGCTTTTTTGCCGGGCCGAACATGCGTTTCCCAAGGTAGATGTTGTTATAGTCTAAAACAGGGGTTTACGAATCGCGTGGCGGGATGAAAAACCTTTACCTAGCCTTTTACGGCGCCAATTTGGTACAGAAAGTCCAAAAATTGTCACAAATTTCAAATTTCGTAATTTTGCAAATGGATTGTAAGTCCTCAAAAGCTGCCGAAAACACCGAAACGCTCCAAAATATACAAGTTTCATTTTGGGTCTAAAATGAATGAAATCGGCAAAAGTTTGCGGTTTCTTAATTTTATAATTAGGTTAGGAGCCTTTTTCGCAAACAAAAGTCATCGAAAGGCGTAAAAGCCAGGCTTATAATTAGGCTCGCTAAAAGGAAAAAAGGGAAGCAAACTGTTTTGCCACATCCCCGTAACAAGCTTGCCAATTTAGCTAAAACAGTAATAACAATAGAAAAACCCCGGAAACGAAGAAATCCCGTTCCGGAAATCCTATCAAGCCTTTTGGCGACTGCACACTCATTACCCACATTCCCCGTGCACTCGCTGCTGGTCCTTGTCGTTGGAGATGGCGTGGATGAACGCGGCCAATCGCATCATCATCCCCTTCACGTGGATCTCGTCCTGCAGAAACGTGACTAGGCGTTCATTCTTCGGTAAGCTGGCCGCCGCCGGCTTTCGTACGGCCTTGACGTCGGGCTTGCCATGGTGGTCGCCGGTGTGCACGCTGCGCGGGATTTCCATGCTACTAAAAACGGAATAATTGACCAGGAAAATCAACCCAACAGGCTCCTCTTCCTGGGCGGCGGTTTGGGCGTACTGCCGTCGCCGAATTGATCGAAGAACTCGTAGTCGCTGTTGATGAAGGAGGGCATGTCGAACATTCTGAAAAAAACTAAATTGGATCATATTTCGTAGATTTTCCTTTAAAATTTTCTTATATTTTAAAGCCCGGTTCTTGGGTATTCACAGGGACCAACAAATTACTTTTTTCGACCTCAGATTACCAAAATGTCAGCCTTTCTAACTATTTTTGCTTCTAATAGCACTGAACCTGACTAAAAACCGTATAAAACACGTTTGATTCGATTACTAGATCAGGCCCTGCCACTCTGAATAATGATGACCTAGAACCTATTTACAAGATTATCGAAAAACCAGACTCAACTGGCAACTGCGAATCCCCAAAACTCAAAGCAACGCTTGTGGTAGCTAAAAATCACCGCGCAGAAAAAACACACAATAAAATCGTCTAGAAAATGCATTTAGAAAGAATAAACGTATTTCAAAAAGACCTGACAATCCCAAAAGAAACTTACGAAGCCCGACGCCCAATCTTCACCTCAGAGTCGCTGATGAAGCTGGCGATGGACAGGGTGCGGGCGTGTGTGGTGCCCATGGTGCGGCGGTTCTAAAAAAATATTAAAGAATGGAGAGAAAACCAACAATTGTCCGCAGCTGCTCCTTATTAAGCTTCATCCCGTTCAACGCGTGGTACGACATTGCCCTGAAAATGAAAAATTATCCAAAGCTAATAAAGTTTCAAAGCTCGCCAAAAGAACAGAAAGCAACAAAGATCAATAATTTGCGGCACAGGATCGTAAAGAATCTTTAGGAAACGGGAATGAACCTCAAATAGGACGGGGGAAAGCCAGAAGCAATTGTTGGGCGCGAAAAAATGGCGGTTGAGCTTTTCTGAATGCTTTTGACAGAATTTTTCCACGCGCCGAACGACTATTAATATCCGCTCCTATCTAATTTGAGCAAGCAAATCGATAAAAATACGCCTATTCTAAACGTTTCCTATGGGCCATTCAGTAATGATGATAGGTTTCGAAGAAAAATAAAACAGAACCAAATTAGTGAGAGTTTCTGATACATATTCCCGGGTTTTCTTTCAAGCGAAAAGAATCAACATCCGCGCCTTCAGATTTTAGCAAAGAAATTGGGCTTGCTAGCGCACGATGGGAGTTTGGAATAGATTTTGACGGCGTTCTTCTTGACGCGAAACGAAAGCGTCGTCTGCCACGCCTAATTTGAGCAAAGAAATGGTGAAGAAAAGAGTGATCAGGACAGAATTTTCGCTATAAGAAGATCTATTACTCCTTATTCGAAAAATGTTTTATATGGGCTAGCGGGAGTTTGTGACCACTTTTGCTCTAGCTTTCCCCCAAGTTCAACAAAATAAAAATGGACACCTCAAATTCGCAAAAAGACTCGACAGCGTGAATTTTCGCTGCGGGACCCGGCGTCTGTAGTACCGCGTCGGAATTCTGATGGGGTTTTTTAGCTTTTTCGAAACTTTCCACCAAGAGGGAAATTAAAAGCATAGAAACAAGCACATTCTTGTAGCGAAAAGTGGCAGTAGGGAATACAGCTAGCAATAGTTCGCTTTCGCCGCGCCCCCTTTCTTTCTTTTTGCCATCTTAGGCGGTATTCCCAAAAAGATCCATGTTGGCTAGGTTGTGTTGTGTCATTTCAGTGATTTCCTCAATTTTCCCCGGCATTCTTTATTTAACCATTCCACAATTTTAATCATGCACAATCTGTTCCGCGACGCCACCGTAGATGACACTTGACCCTTCTCCATCTTGAGGCTCCGGTCGGCGCCCTGTGTCTGAGCAACAGCCGTCTTCCCTCCTCCTCCTCCTCCAGCCGCCTTGTCCGTCTCCCGCTTGCGCGTCTTCTTCTGCCGGTCCGTGTGCTTCTCTTCGGCTCTCTCGGCTTTCTCCGCTCTCTCTCCCTTCTTCCCCCCCCCATTGTACTCGGGTCGCCCTCAGCCTGTTCCGTCTCGATGTACTCCTCCAGGATGCGCTCCTGAAAATCGTTTCATAGCGTAATCGGATAATTTTTTTGGCTCTGGACTTTTAGCGGGAGGGGGGAGCAATTCCCTGCATTTTCTAAGCATTTTGACATTCGGTCTGCTTCTGGACTGTTAACGGGGGAGGGGAATTTTTAGCGTGGGGTGGGCGAAAGCTCAATCTTTCCCTGTGATTCTCCACGGCCCTATAAAAAACGTAACCATTTTTATTGTCAATGATCCCTCACCTGGTCGGCACATTCTCATTGTCGATGCACGTCTTCTCCTGGTCCTTCTCCTTCTCCCGATGCCCACCTGCTCCTCTTCCAGCTCCTCCCTCATCCTGCGTGCCCTTCTCCATCTTGAGGCGCCGGTCGGCGCCCTGGGTCTGAGCAACAGCCGCCTTCCCTCCTCCTCCTCCTCCAGCCGCCTTGTCCGTCTCCCTCTTGCGCGTCTTCATCTGCCGGTCCGCGTGCTTCTCTTCTGCGCTTTCAAGTTTCTTCTCTTCAACCCTCGTCTCGTATTTTTCTGCTATGGTACCTCTTCTTCCTGAAAATGTCAGGCGGGCAGATTGTTTAAGAAATAGCTTTTAATGTTTTTTTTTTCATAAACGGAGAGCGTTGACGTACAAATCAATTCCATCGCAAAACCCACGCCCGTTGTGCTCGACGATGGCCAGCCCGATGGCCCGGATCGTCCAGATCACTTGCGCCGCCATCAGCATCACGGAAAATCCTGAGAAAGAGCGAATTTTCCTTCAGTTATCGTTATTATAGATAGTTTTAGTATATTTTTAATCGATATAATTTTAGTATAAAAGTAGGATTTGTAAGTACTAAAAAAAGATGGTAAATTTTACTTTACTTACGGAATAGCAATGTCATCGTAGATGCTGGACAGCCACGCCCAATATCCCGCATACGTCATCATCGCCAGCTGGCCGAAGAGCAGCACCAGCGTCAGCGCCAGCAGGATCCCGTCGTACAGCTTGCCTTGGTTGTACATCTTGCCAAACAGGCCGGAATTAATGAGGTGAACGGGCAAAATCGTATTCTTCCTGAAATTTTTGGATTTTCGTAAAAATTAAAAATAGAGGCGAGGTCATATCAATCGAGTCTATTCCTTATAAGGAGCGGTTTCGGGTGATCTTGGAATTTTGCGATCTGAAAAAGCTCATTCGATAGCGATTAAAATTCTGAACAAGCCCCATCTCTGAAAAATTGCTGAACGACACAAGTTAACAAAATGCGAATTTTGAGAAGCTGATTCTCGAAGGCCGTTATCGTTCAGCAAGCTTTCAAAGATGGGACGTGTTCAGAATTTCGAGCTCTAACGAATGAGCTATGTCATATTGAAAATTCCAAGATCACCTAAAAACCACTCTTTGTTAGACAATCATCCTCAACATGGTTTTCCCCGCTTCTCCTGCTGTGAATCGTAACCGTTCCAATTTCGTAACAGTTGTGTTCTTTATGAAGACGTGGTAGTCGATATTTTTAATATCCGGGTTGCCGGCCTAAACATCAAAAATCCACCTTTATTGCCTGCTTCTTCCGGGATCCGAGCTTGTTCTTTCGCGCCAACGGCTGACACTCGTCGTGGCCGCCAGGGCTCCTCATCACCGCCGATGGCGCGTCGTTGGAAGTGGCCGAAGGGGCCGAGCAGGTTGGCCGCTTTGCGCATGTCGGTCGGCTGCTTCTCGTGCTGCTTCCCATCTATCGTCGTTGCAACAGTTGGCCATGTCCTGTGGGATCCCGGGCGGCGTCTTGGGCGCAGCGCGGCGTTGCACCTAAAAATAAAAGTTACGGAACAATGCGATGCGTACCAAGCCCTCCTTCACTTCACCGTTCGTCTTTCCGGCGTGCGGGAGCTCGCCGTTCGAGTGAAAAATGAGAGAAATCGATGAAAAACTATACCAGCGATTTTAAAGGGGTTGGCAAGGCAAAATACTGGAATAGAAAATGAGAGAAATCGATGAAAAACCATATCAGCGATTTTAAAGGGGTTGGCAAGGCAAAAATTGGTGGTATAGAAAATGAGAGAAATCGATGAAAAACTATATCAGCGATTTTAAAGGGGTTGGCAAGGCAAAAATTGGTGGTAAGAAAATTGGTGGTATAGAAAATGAGAGAAATCGATGAAAAACTATACCAGCGATTTTAAAGGGGTTAAGAAGGCAAAAAATTACTGGTTTAGAAAATGAGAGAAATCGATGAAAAACTATACCAGCTATTTTAAAGGGATCAAGAAGGCAAAAATTACTGGTTTCGAAAATGAGAGAAATCGATGAAAAACTATACCAGTGATTTTAAAGAGATCAAGAAGGCAAAAATTACTGGTTTAGAAAATGAGAGAAATCGATGGAAAACTATACCAGCGCTTTTAAAAGCATTTTTAAGGGGGCAGGCAAGGCAAGCAATTCGATTCGACTGTTCGCATCCATATTTATTCGGGGCACAAAATCCACGGACAACAGCAGGCATTTTATTAAGGTTTTCTGGATTCATGCTGTCCGGTCGTTTTCACACGTCCTCCATCACGTCCTTCTCGTGGATCTCCTCCGCCGTCAGCATCGGCAGCCGGTGTTTGCTGGAAAAAAGTACTTTGATACCAAGAAACGAGGCTAATTTTATTTCTGCCAAATTTCTCAAAGAGTCTCTGCTAGCCTGCCTCTCATCTCTCTCTCTCTCTCTCTCTCTCTCTCTCTCTCTCTCTCTCTCTCTCTCTCTGTCTCTCGCTCGCTCTCCCCAATTCAGCAAAGACACTAGTCTACCCCCTCCCTCCATTTTCGCAAAGTATCTATGCTAGCTTCCCGAATTCTCCCTCGATTTTTCAAAGAACCAGTGCTAGCTTGCCCCTCTTCTTCCCCGATCCACAAGAACATCAGCTAGCCTGCCTTTTTCCTCCAAGAATCTCAGCTAGTTTGCCTTCCAGTGCATCAATCCTTGAGGAATATCTGTTAGACTGTCTCAGTTCTTATTCCTCAAACCAGCCGATTACAGCCGCTTCGCGACTGTAATCGACTGGCCTTCGGGCTACCCTCCATGTTATACACTACCGGTACCCTCGCTACTTTCATCACTACATATGCTGATGTTTTCAGAAACCCGTATAGCCGAAATCCCCTTAAAACTAAATACCTTCCTGATGGCTTCAGATACCCCCCATAGCCGAAATCCCATTCAAAAACTACCTAAATTAACAACGACTGGCTGAGCCCCACCCCTTTTTCACTGTGGCGCAGCTACTGGGGCAACCCTGACCGGGCAGGGTATTCGTGGTGGGACCCAGAGACCTCCTTGCTACCCGAAACTGAGACCTCAGTTCGCTGGTTAAAACCTTATGTAAAACTTTCAAAGTTAATTTTAATAATTTAAGTCAAAACTTTTTGATAATTTTTTTTTTATCAGTTTGGGGGTTTCCGACCACCCTCTATCCGAATCCGAAGAGAGCTAAGCTCTAGCTCCTTTCCCCTTCGAGTTGAATTAACGACCTGACACACACACACACACTGACGCCTCAAGATTTTTATTATAGTTGATAATCCATGCTAGCCTGTCTCTCATCCAATTCCTCAAAGAATCCCCCTCCCCTCACCTGGTCGGCACATTCTCATTGTCGATGCACGTCTTCTCCTGGTCCTTCTCCTTCTCCCGATGCCCTCCTGCTCCTCCTGCTCCAGCGCCTCCCTCATCCCTCGTGTCTCTCTTCTTTTTCTGAGTGTCCTCCTCCTCGTGCTCCTTCTTCTCGTCCCCATCCACCGCATCGTACTCGGGATCACCCTCAGCCTGTTCCGTCTCGATGTACTCCTCCAGGATGCGCTCCTGAAAATCGTTTCATCGCGTCATTGGACGAATGTTTTTTTGGTTCTGGACTTTTAGCGGGAGGGGGGGGGCTCCACGGCCCTATAAAAAACGTAACCATTTTTATAGCATTTTGCATAGTTTTTAGATATAACAATATAATATAACAATTTTTGCAAAATTTTTGAGATCTTGGTAAAAAATCTATGAGAAATGACCAACAAGGTCAAAATTTTTTTAATATTTTTTTCGACTTTGGAGCGACCAAAAACTACTAAAAACACTATATAAACATACAATATATATCTTCAGCAGGTAGAATCGGTGGTAAAAGCAAGAAAAACGGTTCCCCTGCTAAACCCTCCCCCCCCCCGCTAACAGTCCAGAACCAGGTTTGCATGGTAGTTTCAGCTGCTTTAATTGTTTTTTTCAGGGTCCCCGCCCACCGAGAATGCGATAGCCATAATTTTAGTAAAATTTCAAGTGGATAAACGATCAAAAAAAAATTAAAAAAGTGATAGTCATGAATTTAGGCCGACATCGGCCATTTTCCGTCAAAAAATCGGGCTAAACCTCAGATAACCCCAGCCGACCCCACCTACCGTATCTCGGCTCCCTGTTCATCTACAGGGGTGTAAAGTATACCAAAATACTCGCCACGGCAAGACGAACATTTTGGTATACTTTACACCTGTAATGAACACAGCCGAGATACAAAGTTGGGTGCCGGCTGGGAAATATCTGACCTACAAAATCGGTGCTTATCGTAATTTTTAATGACAATTTGTGACGTTTTACTCTTAGGAATAGTAAAAAAAGTTTTTGGCTTTACCCCCGCCCCCAGCCGGAAGTTTTTGGCTATAACTTTTTTATTTTACATTATTGTAGGCTCAACTCTTCTTTTTCGACGCTCTATCGAATGGCGTTGCAAAAATCCCGACAAAATAAGCGAAAATACCGACAACTTTGAGACACTTCGGCTGTGGGGGGTAAAGTAAACTCTTACCAAGTTTAGAAACACTTCAGCTATATCTATATTTCAAAAATTAGAGCCTAAAAAATCACAAACCGGTGCACACGCTAGCTAAAAATTTGGCTAGAATTGAAAAAAATTTATCGAAAAAGCGGGCTTCTTGGCTTTTTTACTCAACAAGGGTAAAGTTTGGGCACGAGCACCTTTTCCACACCCTTGATTTTGCGTAGTGTGTGGTTTCACCTGTTCCTCGAGCACATCGTGCCGCATTCCGCGCTTGGCCCTCGGCAACTTGGAGATGCTGGCCACATCGTCCTTGTCGGATGGTCCCGTACTCTTTGATGGGCCCGTCGACGGGCCGGCTTGCGTGTCCTTTTCCTTGTCCTTCTTCTGGTTCGCCTTCGTGATCGCCTGAAATTATTTGAATCAAAATATTAATAAAACATTTCTTAAAGGGACCTTAAAACCCCGAAAAAAAACTGGCGCTCACCTCGATCAGTCGGCTCTCGACATTCCGGCGGCCCTGGTGCTTGTTCTGTGAGTCGGGCTCGCTCTCGGGGGCCTGCTGTCGCGGGTCGAACACGGCCTCTTTTTCCTGAAACGGGAAGTATCGGTGTTTTCGGAAAAGCAAATGATTTGCCGGTTGAATGGGCTAAAGTCGGCCACCGATGACTTGAACTTCCACTGGCTAAACTCTAGTTTACCCCCAGCCGTAACTTTTTAGCCATACGTCCTATTAATGCGCCGAGTATCTCAAAATGTTCCCCGTGGTCGAATTACTATAAAAAAGTTGTTTTCTTACATCCAAAATTGTTAGAAATTTTTTTATAACAATTATAAGTCTGGGTTTTCTTTAGTTAATTTTTGCTGTTCCAAAGTGAGTTTTCGTATCTCGGCTATCTTTTGACGTACAGAGCTGTCAATGGTACCAAAATGTAGCTCTTGCTCTGTAGAATAAGCCTACAAGTACGTTTGAGTCGAAAAAATAGCGGAAAATAAAAATATTGGAGTTTTAGTCTCCTGGTACATTGAAGCACAGCGGCGTAATATTTTCAACTTTCAAAATCTTGTAAAAAAAATTCTAGCAATTTTTGCCGCAAGAAAACAGCTGTTTTATAGTAATTCGACCACGGCGAACATTTTGAGATACTCCGCGCATTAATAGGACGTATGGCTGAAAAGTTAGGGCTGGGGGGGTGGGGTAAACTAGAGTCTTACCCTTCCACTAAACTTGCAAAAAACGCACCAAAAAAAAAGTTGAAAACCGGACTTTCGGGCTGTTTGGGCAAAAAGCAAACGATTTGCCGCCAGCAGGGGTCGAATCTGCGACCTTGGGCTTATTAGACCCACGCTCTAACCAACTGAGCTATGGCGGCGATGTGGTGTGAAGGGGTGGGAAGGGCTTTGAGGGTCCGGGGTTGCGGGTAATGCTGCGGGCGGGGGGCTGACTGACCAAACCATGGCACGTAAGACTAAGCACCAGGTGAAGCCGAACAAGCCTAAGCTAAGCCCAGCGCCAAGGATAAGCTAAGCACGCTAAGCCGGGCAGAAGCCAAGCAAAGCAATTGAAGCCCTAAGCTAATCCGAAACTAAGCTTAGGCTAAGCCACCCACGATTTGATCGGCCAGCTCGCAACACTGCTGCACGTAGTTGGCTTCTTCTTCGCGCAGGCGGCGGACGCTAAAACGGGCTAGAGCGGCCAGAGAGCGAGCAGGGGTTATTTGTGGAATTTCCGGAATATATTTGCTTTATGGAAATCACGTATTCAAAATTTCGGCAAGAGTCTAAACTCAAATATTTTCACTTTCCGCTATGTTTTTTCTAGTCAAACGTACTATAGCTTTATTCTACAGAGCAAGTGCTACATTTTGGTACCATTGACAGCTCTGTACGACAAAAGATAGCCGAGATATGAAAACTCACCTTAGCCCAGGAAAAATTAATTAAAGAAAACCCAGACTTATAATTGTTATAAAAATTTTTCTAACAATTTTTGGTGTATGGAAACAACTTTTCTAGAGTAATTCGACCACGGCGAACATTTTGAGATACTCGGCGCATTAATAGGATGTATGGCTGAAAAGCTGTGGCTGGGGGGGTTTCCTAGACTTGAGCCCTTTTACGATCTAGATACGGCGCTTCATCACGCACGCGTTGCGATGGTTCCACGTGGTGACGACGAGGAGAATCGTGTAGAGGCACAGATACAGCACCGACGCCAGGTCGAACGTGTCGATACGCTTCCACGCGTCCGAAGCCCGGAACCACTGCAAACACCGTGGTGTTGATGCTTCATCCAAACTATCGAACCTCGCTTTCCACAATCGAGTCCTTGTCGTTACCCGTGTAGATGTCCATTTCAAGAAAATATCCGTAGGTAGAGCACGAAAACGTAGCAAATGACCCAATTTTCCAGTTCCAGTTTTGCGCAAGATTACTTCCGGTTTTGACGCCGCGAGATGAATGTAAATCGATTAACCAAAAGCTATTTCCAAAGGTGAAGGAAGAGGTTAGAGTGCAGTTTACCCCCCGCCCAGCTCCTCAGCCCAGCTCCATACGCCCTATTAAGGCGCCGAGTATCTCAAGGGGTTCGCCGTTGTCGAAAAACTCTAACCAAAGTTGTTTACTTGCGCCAAAAATTGTTAAAAATTTTTTATGACGATTATAACTCTGGGTTTTCTTTAGTTGATTTTTGCTGCTCCAAAGTGAGTTTTCGTATCTCGGCTATCTTTTGACGTACAGAGCTGTCAATGGTACCAAAATGTAGCTCTTGCACTGTAGAATAAGCATACAGTACGCTTGGGTCGAAAAACATAGCGGAAAATAAAAATATTTGAGTTTTAGACTTCTGGCGCATTGAAGCACAGCGGCTTAATCTTTTAAAATTTCAAATTCTTCTAAAAAATTTTCTAGCAATTTTTGCCGCAAGAAAAAAAAATTTTTATATTAATTCGACCACGGCGAACATTTTGAGATACTCGGCGCATTAATAGGACGTATGGCTGAAAAGTTAGGGCTGGGGGGGGGGTAAACTAGAGTCTTACCGGAAAAAATTGCCGCTGGATTGGATAGCCGGATGCAATTTTTTTTCTGAAACAGCTTTTTCGCAAACGAAACCTTTAGCGGTCTGTTCAAACTAGCTGTCTTTTTGAAAATCTGCCGGCAGGCTCGCAGAGATCATTTGCGATACGAATAGGAAAACGAGCCAGGTGGAAAACTTTTAGGAATAAGATATACTGTTTGACTTTTTACGGGTAGCTTGTCAGTTGTCCAGCGCAAAAGAGCATATTACTCCTGGTTTCGAAAGCAAAAAGCAAGTTTTTGCTTGAAACATGATTTTTGACAACGAGATGCTTTTGGCAGCGGCGGTTCGTGGTTTCAGAACCCTCATGCAAACCAGCAGAAACTTTTCGACAACAAACGGCAGACCAGCACAGATCATTTGGGGCATAAAGCGTCTGCGCTATTTCCAATGGTGAAGGAAGAAGATTTGCCGTCGAGGCTACACCGACACAGGTTCTTTCGCATTATCAGGGGTGAGGGGCAAGCTTCTAAAATTGATACAAAGACGCAGCTCTAAGGCTTTACGCATTTCATAGACAAAAACACGCTTCCATTTTAAAAAAAGTGGAAACCTCCCCCACCCCCAA
This sequence comes from Mesorhabditis sp. LJ9110, assembly GCA_038088335.1. Lineage (NCBI taxonomy): Eukaryota > Metazoa > Nematoda > Chromadorea > Rhabditida > Rhabditidae > Mesorhabditis > Mesorhabditis sp. LJ9110. Next base: position 416,335 of record JBBGBA010000124.1, on the reverse strand, counting down.
GATACTGCGAAAGAACTCGATACATTCCACCATCGCTCCAAGGGAAGTGCACGACCGGCCCACGAGAAATCGACACGCGACATCGTGGATCTGATAGAATCGAACACGGTGATTCCGAATCTGTAATCAGGATCTGCTAAATAAAAAGGAGAACAAAGTTTTGAAGCTTCAAAGTTGGCCAAATCGCCAAAAACGGTACCTTTACGGGCCCGTAAAAACCGGGGAAACGGAATTGAGCAGAAAAGGGTTAGTGCATCTTGTTCAGCAAAAAAAGCGCTTTCGAATGAGCTGTAATACGTACCATTTGCAAGCAATTCACCGACAAAGGTTTTTTTGATTCACGGGCAAGGGTATGGCCGCCAAGTTCATAGAAGAGATTTCCGCGAAATCATCCTAAACTTAAACTTGAAGTAAGACGGCTCATTCGAAAGCGCTTTTTCTGCTGAACAAGATGCATTAACTCTTTTCTGCTCAATTCCGTTTTTACGGGCCCGTAAAGGTACCGTTTTTGGCGATTTGGCCAACTTTGAAGCTCCAATCTCTCTTCAGGGACGTTTTTGGGCAAGAAAGCAAAGGTTTTTGCCGGGGGCGCGGGTCGAACCCGGGCCTCCCGATCGGGAGACGCGGTCGCATGCCAGTCAGCCACAGGTGCAACCTCGCGAGGGGGTGGGGCACCCCACCCCGGAAAGGAGGGGAATGGCCTTCCACGGCACGGGCAGGCAGCGCGCGTGGTCCCAACGTCCATAGGGTGTCCGCGTTGGGATGAGTACACGGCCCCTCCCTGAACGTGCGCTTTAACAGTCAAGTGCCAGGTGTACTGTAGTATTCAGTGTTCGCAACTAACTGCAACGATTTGGAAACTTTTATTCCGGTGGAACGTTGGGCGCGACGCGCCGCGCTCCAACATCAAGTGGTAATGCTTTTTCGGGAGCCGGGAAATTCATTCTTTTTGATATTTGTGGGGCGAGAGCCACTTGTTCCACATGTTTTCTCGGGGCGCTTTTTGATGTCGCTGCTCCTTTCCTATATTTTGCGAGACCGCGGCGTTTCACCTTCACCCCCATTTTTTAAACCTAAAGTGGTGCTCTGGACGGAAAGTGTTTTATTCGATTTTTTCGGATTTCTAGAAAGGCGAAGAATGTCGAAAACAAAAAATTTAGCGGTTTTTGTTTTAAATGGTTCTCGATTTTCTTAAACAAAATTTAAAAACACAAAAACCGAATTTTTTTGTAGAAATCTGGAAATTCTTGGTAACTTAAAAGGATCTATTTTAATACTGTTTTTAATAAAAAAAAGCTGTATTTCGACTAGAAAAACTGTCTAAAAACTTAAAAAGAGTCGAAATTGGGTGAAAGACGGCGATTATGGTGGAAAAATCGGTTTTTGGTTGTATTTTTTTACATCAAAACTTGTAAAGTTTTTGGGTTTAGAATCTTAAAGACAATTTATATTTATGTTTTTAAATTTGGATCCTAAGAAAAACCTGGTCCCCCCGATAATGCGAAAGAACCTAAGAAAAATTGCGCTAAAAATTCTGTAGAAATTACGTCGATAAAAGTTCCGCCGTGCTATTTTATCATTTAGAACATTTTTTATAGAACTGAAAACTAGAAAAGAAAATATGTTTCTGTTTTCAAGGTATTTCAGGGTTTTTTGGATGATTTAATATCTTTTCTCGCCTGCCTTGTATTTCTATTCTTTGTTGCGGGGTCGATTTCGAAAGGACAATTGCTTTTTTCGGGGTCGATTGTGCGCCCCGGAGGGCATGTTTCGGCTTATACGCTACCCTGTAAGCTGCTTTTCTAGTCTACGAAGTAGACAGTCAGACAGACAAAATGACAGAAAGTTTGTCGGTTTATTTTTTACCTTTATTTCAAAATCCTGTACTTACTTTAAATACGTAGATACTTCAATAGATGGTTTTCTTCTTGCTACACAAAATTATCTGGATTTTTGGTAATCAATCAAGTTTCATTTCCAGAAGAATGTTTCCTTTTAAAATGTGATGGGCACGGGGCAGAATTGCATAATCAAGGATCGGACCCTACATGGGCTACTCCACCACCTCCTTCCCTACCTCCAACAATACCCACGCTAACGGCTTCAAATCCCCTTCAAAAACTGCCTAGATACCCTCCTGATAGCCTTAGATACCTCCCCTAGCCTCTATCCCCTTAACAACGAAAATAAAAACCGACCGGATACGTGGGAGAAATACAAGAAATGAAATGCTCCCGTCAATCCACCAAACGCGCGCCACCTGGCTCACTGTCCGAAATCACCCGAACCTCCGTCCCCAACCCCTTTTACTGAGGAAAAAACTTTCAAAGCTAATTTTAATAATTAAACCTAAAAGTTTTTCATAATTTTTTATCAGTTTGGGGCTTCTGACGGCGCTCTATCCGAATCCGAAGAGAGCTAAGCTCTAGCTCCTTTCCCCTTCGAGTTGAATTCGGGACCTGACAGACAGACACCACTACTTTTTTATTATAGTTGATTCAACTCGCAATTCGCGATTACAACTTTACAAATTTCATAAAAAATACCAAAAAGACCGTTTTTTCACGAGCTAAAAAATAGAATTTTTTAGATAGTTTTCGAGGATAAATGTAGTTATGTTATTTTTATATTGCATCTCACTAATAAAATACTTCCTATTAAGATACTAGGCATTTAGACCTAGAGGAAAAATTCGATCCCTCCCCCCGATAATGCAAAAGAACCGTCGTTTTGGCTTACAACTTCTAAATATCCAAAATACAGATACATATTTTGTAAAGTTTTTTCAGTTTTCATCAACACTTCCAAAAAAAACTTTTCCAGGTTTCGAAAATAAATGTTTCGATTTTATAATTATTTAAGGGCTAGATTTGGCCGGTATTCCGCTGATGTTCGAAAAAAATATGAAAATGCCAAAAGCGCTGGGGAAAATTAGTTATGAAATTTTGGAATTCTGTAGAATTCATCAAAAAAGCAAAACCATTTTTTACTATTTTTTGCTTCGTATGAACTTTTTCTTTCATTTTTTGCACGCATCTCTAATGTCGATCTATCCGTGTAAATCCTGGAATGGCATTTTTTCAATGTCTTTTTTCTTGCGCATCCTTCCCTGTTGCTCCTCCTCCTCCTCCTCCCGTCCATTCCAAGGTCATCCTCCATCCCTTTCGAGTGCCAAGAACCAGGCAGAGGAGGGGGGATTGTCCACTCAATAATATCTCTTTGTGGACACACAGACAGACACATAGGTAAAATTCCAATTATCCGCTGACCGAATAAAGGCGAAATTTGCGCGCTCTTTTTAAAAATTTATGAAACATTTTTTTTTTTTGAAAAACCAGAAATCGCCAGGTTCCGCATTCATTAGTTTAATATGGCTAGTTTGGTGCTTTCCTGTTAACGGGGGGTGTGTTAAATACTATTAGCTTTCTCACGATGTCATAAAATGTATTTTTATAGCGTTTTTAATAGTTTCTGATTGTTAAAACGATTATAAAAACCTTAAAAATTTTAGAAAAAGTAAATGGTTTACTTTTTTGGCCATTTGTAAAACATGCAATTTTTTAAAGTTTTCTTAATAATGTCTTTTTATTTTGTATTTTTAAAGCTTTACCTTGCAGCTCCGGGGATATTCGAATAAAAATGGACAATTAGTACCAATATATCGCCTGTTGATATCAATAACCACGGATAAATTACAATTCGTTGTCTGCAGAAGTTAATTAACCCAGCTCCAACTTTCTTAATTTTAAGATTTTATGAAACATATCTTTTTGAAACATTGCTGGGATTTCGAAAATTTTTTAAATTGCTGCAACTTTAATGCATGAAAAATTATTTTCGGCTTTTGCGATATTTTGCGTTTTTGGTTAAGCCAAGAAATTTAAATAAAATTAAGTTTCAACAGTCTACTTCCGATTTAATTCATTTTTTAACGATCGATCAAACATATTTTTTCTCAAAATTTTTGTAGGATTTCTAAAACAATTTTGAAAGTGTGCAAATGTATTTAAGCAAAAATAATTTTGGCTTACGCGATATTTTGAGTTTTTAGTTGATTATAGCTATTGAACTAGAAAATAAATTAAAAAATTACTTTTGTTTTGTGATTTTTAATTTGCTTTTTTTTGTGTATCCCTTCAATGTTTTTATTTCCTTTTCCCGGTCCGGACAGCTCCATTTTTCCGTTTCTTCCCTTCCCCCCCCCCCAAATAATTGCATCTCGATTTCCTTCTCCACCCTTTTCTATCTCGATCTCCTCACGTGTCCCTTTTCCCCCTTGCCGAGGATCTCGAAAAACAGTACTTTTGGCATACATCAATCAGTCAATAACGCGACTGTACAGAGCACACTTGCGTACTCGCGACTGTTTTGTGGACATTCTCGTAGTCTTCTTCCGCGTCTCCTTACCCCTTTCCCACTTTCCTATTTACACCCACTTTTCAAGGTTCTTTAAATATTTCGCTGGCTGTTTTCCCGGTACTGGACTGTTAGCGGGGGGAGGGAAGTAATTTTGATTTTTTTCTTATTTTGATAAAAAAGATTCTAAATTTTTTTGGAATTTCGAAAGTTTGGCTTTGCTGGCCAATCGTCATCCATTTTTGCCCAAAAAGTCCAAACCGTTACGAAATTTTTTATAATTTTTGCTAAATTTTTTTAAAAATCCTTGATATCGAAACACTGTGTAAAATGGTATGAAAATGGTTTAAATTTTAGATATAGCTGTATTTAGTTTCTCATCTGCTAACCTCCACCCCCTCCCCCCACTAACAGTCCAGTACCGAAAAAATTTTATGTGATTTTTAAGGTAATGTGCAAAATGACGATGCGTTTAAACATGCTTAAATCCAATGATTCGCCCAGTTTCACCAAAATAATGTTTCGGAAACTTTCATAAATGCCTGTTTCAGAAAATCGATATTCGGCGCGGTGTTTATATCCTTCATTTTTCGTGCCAACTTAATTTTTTAGTTCCTTCTCGCTCGCTTTTTGATAGTCTTAATATTTCTTTTTATGCTTTTATCAAGAACTTAGATATTTTATCGAAAACTATTTTTCAGGACCACGTTCGAAACCATCTGATGAATTGGAGTGTCAGTGTAGGTAAATGGATAATTTTAAAAATATGTTTTGTAATATTACTACGTGAAACCCAAATAAGCATGGCTAATTGTGCCACCATTGGAGGAAAAATTTGCCGATTACAGTAAACAAGTATGATTTTTAAAAGGCGTCTCCCGCGTGATAATTAAATGTTTTGTAGCTGATTAATGTGGGCGTGAATTTATAATTTATTCGCTGTTTTGTTAGCGCTCTTCTCACGACCGACTCACTTTCATGTTCTCTCTCTCTCGCTCTCTCTCCGTCTCTCTCTCTCTCACTCTCTCTCCGTCTCTCTCTCGCTCTCTCTCCGTCTCTCTCTCGCTCGCTCGATCTCCCTCCCGTTCTCTCTCTCCGTCTCTCCCCTCTCACTCTCCTCTCTCTCTTTCTCTCTCTCGCCCTCTCTCTCCCTCTCGCACTCTCTGCCTTGCATTCCCCTTTAAATACCCGTTTCCGAATTGTAATGATGGAAAAAAAGGAATCTTGGTTACGCAATATTTTTAAGCGTCGCGCGACTCCCAGCTTATCCCCCTCTCCAGGGCTCAACGGGATGGCGTCAAAATTCTGATCCCTCCACGCCCCGTCAGCCCGTATTGTAATGGAATTTGAGGGGAATAACATATTTTTCCTGTCATCGAAAAGCTGGATCCACCCTTCTTCGCTCGTTCAGTATAAATTGTAAATTTTCTCACATACCTAATTTTTTGAAACACTTTTTTGCAGTTTTGCACTACCGCTTTTTGAAATTACTAAAAGAGTTGGAATCTACTAAATTTTGAAACAACCATTTTCTAATTTAAATTTCAAATTAGCCAATTTAATGAAGCTTCGATTTTTTTTGAAACCTTAAGTAGAATTTATGCAATTTTGGAAATCCTGATTTTCATAAAAAAAATGGGGATGCGCGTCATAACTATAGCATTAACTTTTCGGGTATACCTACTTTTTTGAAACATCTAATTTCTGCAGTTTTATTTTGTCCTTCAATTAAATAGCCCTGATTTTTTGAGACAAATATTTTCTACTTTTTCTATGGTCTATGTCTATGTCTTAGATTCATCGAATCAAAACACGAGCAAGTAATAGAATTTCGAAAAAACTGTTTTTATGAAGCTAGGAAACAGCTTCATTAGGCGCTCAAAACTGTCCAGAAGGACCCGAGTTTTTGAAACACTGCCTTTTTAAAGGTTAAAATTTGCCCCGGCGAGTCCAGCACGTCTCGGCAAACCTCAAAGTTTGTGAATGTTTTCGAAACGAGCGAATTTTCTGATACGTTTCTGGCCTGGGGGTTTTACAAAAAGCACAATTTAAGGATTTTTACGCATTTCCTGGCAACCCAACGGCAGCTCTTTGAAAGCCACTTACAAAAACGCAGCTTGGATGTAGCTTATACCTTTTAAATTAGAGTTTTTTACAAAACAAAGTGGCCTTTAGGATAAAAATGCCGAAACCTGGCACAAAATTCCGAATTTTTGAAAATCAGTGTCGCGTGCTGGACTCGTCTTTCCGAGAGCTTTCGATAGATCCCTAAATCGTAAAATTTGAACACGACTGCGCCTTGCTAGGTGGGGGTTTTTTTGGGACAGCCTGCCCATTAAAGGACACGAATAACCCACAAAAATTTTCCAACGTTCTGCTTAGCTTCGAAACACATGTTTGTTTTGTGGTTCTTCTTGTTTCCACCTTCAAACTCTTTACGCTTTTCATTATTAGATTTCGACGCCGATTTCTGTGCATTCTACAGAACAGAACGCAGCGCACCGCCCCGAATTCAAATTGTCACATCTCCTAACCGACAGGCCCATTCAGCTTCCAAATTCTCTCCGGGCTATTTGATTCTGTGAAACATCAGATCTTTGGAATTTTCTGTCATCGACTTCTATTCGTTCGCCATGGCGCCAATTTGGGGCTTCACCAGCTTTCACCTTTACAAGAGCAGTAAGTTCATTAATCGCATTGAGCGCATTATCGCGTATTCTCTATTTAAAAATCTTAATAGCAATGGAAAATTCAGAGTTTTGGCTGGAAGGATGTCCCAAAAAAATACCCCCTCTCGCTTCGCAGTGACCGCCAATTTTTACGGTTTAGGTATCTATCGAAAGCTCTCGACGAGCTGAGGAGATATGTTTTTCCGATTTTCGAAATTCCCGAATTTTTAATTCGTTTCCACCTTTTTTTGGGCATAAATTATTCAATTTTGTGCAAAAACCGAATTTAATCGGCTTTAGTCCCAGACAAGCTGTGTTTTCTCAAATGCCATTCCAAAAGCCGATCTTGGGCTGCCGAGGAAGACACAAAAATTTGAAAAATTTGGTTTTGGTTAGAAACATTTTAATGTGAAAAAGCATCGAAAATTCAGCCAGTTTCGCAAAAATGTTAGTATGGCTATGTGGAAAAAGTTTGGAAAAGATACTGAACCGAGAAATGGAAGATATAAAATTTAGAAGTTATTATTATTTTTCTGCAAAATTTTACGCTTTTCTTGATTTTCTTACTTTTTACTAATTTTTTCAGCCCTTTTTAACGTCCTTTCGCAATTTTAATAAAACTTTTTAGGGTTTTGTAGCTTTATTGCGTTTTTTTGCACTTCGAGAAAGCCCCAAAAATGCTGAAACATATGAAAATGTTAAAATCTTGAGATTTTTTTATCGATATTTTCTGTTGGTATTTGGATGTTTGGCCGGGTGACCATGGCGTGGCGGCGGGAATCATCCCGAAATGGGGGAAATCGGTGGGGGAGAAAAAGAGGAAAAATGTGATACCCACAGCTGGGGGTATCCCACAGAGTACGAAAGGATACGGCCGGGACGGGTGGATACTCCGTTGGTAGAACAGTATTCCCAATTCCCCCATTTGAAATCTAAGCGTAAATTGATTTCAATACATCTTATTTGACGGACATTAGATTGGAGAAAACTTTTCAAAACTCGTTAAGTTTTGGAACATGCTTTTTAAAAATTATGTTTCGTGAAATTCTGTTATTCTCTACACCGATTCCATTCCATTCCAATTCGAATTTTGCCAAATTACCGAAAATATGTTTTTAGATTTTCCATTTTTTTAAGACTCGTCAAGTTTCTAAGCCTACCTTTTTTAAAAATTTATGTTTCGGGAAATTTTTTTGCCAGAAATTTGATTTTTCATGAAATTTGATAGAGACCGCGTGAAAGAGAGAGACTGTGTGAGAGAGAGAGGGAGAGAGAGAGAGAGAGAGAGAGAGCGAGCGAGAGAGAACGCCGAGAACCAGAGACAAATATTTTGAAAAGTGCCAGACAAATACAGGGGAAGGTGAAGGGAACTGTCTTTGCCCTGCCCTTCCCCCATTCCCACGATTTGGATACGACCATTTTTGAGCATGAGGAAACGATCCATCGTTTTCTCTCTCTCTCTCTCTCTCTCTCCTCTCTCCTCTTTTCCCTTAAATTTCTTCTCAAATTCCTTCCTGCCGGACCTCGATCCACCAAAAGTTTCCGTGCCTGATTTTTCGTAATGCCGACAGATGCGAAATCCCGAAAATCATTCAATAATGACCAGGGTTGACAAGCCGCTTCGCGACTTTTCAACCCTGGCCCTGTTTTGGACCAATGAAAGTTCACACTTTGCATAATTCGGTCCGACCCATGCTAAATAAATGAAAAAGCCGTTCCATGCTCCTTTATATAGGCTACCACCACTTCCGGTGTATGCTAATTGAGTCGTAACAAAGAGGGTCTCGGATTTTTCAACAAAAACTAAAGTTCAATGTCGAAAATAAGGGATTTTGATAAAGTTGATATGCGTGCAGTCATCTCCAGCCCATTACGCATCTAATGACGTATCAAACATGCCCCTAACTACTCTCCTTCTTGAGATACGACTGGAACAACCTGACGGAAGTTGCATGCAAAGTGGCACACACACACACACAAACACTATTTTTTTATATATAGTAGGATTAACGAACATTAGATTTTAATTGAATTTAAGGTAAACGTTTACTTAACCCCCAAACCCGTAGACCCCCAAAAATCTAAGTATTTTAGCTATTTTTGAGGTAAAAATATACTAGGTGTGTGTAATTACAGCCCAAAACAATGCAAAATAAAAAGGTTATGCCAATTAATTTTCTAAATTTTAAGGTTTTATAAAAATCTGTCCATTTGGGTGTTTTTTGAAACTTAGCAATTGAAAAAAACTAGCAGGCTTCCACTTTTTTGTTGCATGTTTTCTTTGGAAAGTTATTTGGATGCCTTGTTTGTCTGTCTGTTCGTCTCTCTCTCTCCCTCTCTCTCTCTCTCTGTCTCTCTGTCTCTCTCTCTCTCTCTCTTCCGATAGAATACAATAGCCAAGAATCCAACCCCCTCCCCTCTCACTTTCTCTCTCTATGCCCTCCGACCCCTCGGCATCATTTTTACGTTTTTTGTACGATTTTTCCAGTGTTATTGGTTGTCGGAATCAAGACGTAATGAAACTAATACAAATTTCTGGATATTTGTAGAAAGGTGGAACATCTTTTTTGGAACGCTTTTTCGATAATTTTGTCAAAGAACCACTCGCTTCAAGCTCTCTGCAAAACTGAAACAATTATTTTTGACTTATCAAATTATTCGATTCTTAAACGGGGTTGGAAGTCAAAATTCGTGCGTACGGCGTCTGACCCTATTCGTCAAAAAACGAATGGGTTACTGCCGAGAAGTATCACAAAAGTGATTTTGTTGCGAAAACACGTAAAATATTTGAGTAAAACGGAAAAATTCTCGGAGCGAAAACGACATTTTGAGTGGGCGGCGATTACATGTCCTAATGCCTTGTACGGCCTCCTCGATCTTTCTCTCTCTCTCTCTCTCTCTCTCTCTCTCTCTCGATCTCGGTGATTCACTGATCAATTTCCTCATTAAAACGTCTAAAATGATCAAAATACTGTGATGATTCCAGAAATAGCGTCAGAATCCTGAAATTCAATCGTTTTCACGTCCAGATAGGGGCAAAAGATCATGCGACGCGGTCGCGTTGCGGCGCCATCTGGCTATTTGCGAGGAATCAAAGCTAAAGGGCGTGGACGAGATTGCGGAGCCCCTTTAATTATCAAATCGATCGAAATTCTTAAATTGAGCTATTTGGTGTCTCGCGGTTAGTCGTACTCCCAAAAACTGAATAACTCTAAAACCTAATTGCAACGAAACATCATAATCGGAGGGGAAATTATTATGCTTTTTTTTGATTCGAGTCTTTCACTCGGGCTCTGAAGAATGACTATTAGCGGTTATTTCAATTTTAATCCAACACCCCATAAGACACATTTACAAAAACGAAAGTTAATCCTTTTATCGATTTTCCCGCAAGATATTTCCAGTTTTTGTTCAGGTCTAGCCGAGGTTTATCCCCAATTTAGCCCTCGTTCTCAAGCCCGAGCTTTTTCATTTTCCCCTTTTTCAATGTTGCTCTCCCCACACAGGCCGGCTCACCTGTCAATTTCTATGTTTTGCTTTTAACCGAGGATACGGACGACTTGTCCAGCCGATCCGATAAAATGTTTTGAAAATCAGCGAAGAAGGAGGGAGGAAGAGAGAGAGAGAGAGAGAGAGAGAGAGAGAGAGAGAAATGGAGATCGAAAGCTTTTCAAGCCAATGGCGCCATTTAAAAAAAGATATCGGTGACTTCCGATGCTAAAAAACACGTTTCCTCGCCGCTGCGGCGAGAAACCCATTACAATTGTGTTTCCGATTAGCATCGCTATTCTGCTCAAAAAAAACTAAGAAAAATGTTTATTTATGTATAATGAAATAACAAGATACAGATTGCTTAAACATTTCGAATTTTTGAAAAAAAAGCGATTTGTGCCATCCCAAATTTCGATTTACCTACATAATGCCGATTCACAGAATGCCGATTTACAGAATGCCGATTTACAGAGTGCCGATTTTACAAAATGCCGATTTACAGAATGCCGATTTACAGAATGCCGATTTACAAAATGCCGATTTACAAAATGCCGATTTACAGAATGCCGATTTACAGAATGCCGATTTTACATAATTTGGGTTTTACATCCAAAAATACAAACCGGATCCCCAGAAAAAACATCATCCGACTTGGCCATGGCGAATTTTTACGAATTTTTTCCGCGTAGGGATCGGGGATTACGAGAAAATCGCAAGCCTCGCGACAAGTTTCAACGCATGCCTTTTTCGCTGGTCGCCGACACCTCCAACGTGCTCAGCCGCAGCGACAAAACTCAACGATTCATTATTATTTCTTGGTTGACAATGCGTCGAGAGGAAGGGAAAACTGTTTGATAGAAGAATTTAATTTAGTAGCCCATGGGCGGCCCCTTGGTAACGTGGAACTAGGGTTTCTCTGAAAAAAAAAGAACATAGTAAAGCCAGGCCTCAGGTCTGGCGGTTTCGCCATGTTCCAAGTCGGATAATGTTTTTTTCTGGGGATCCGGTTTGTATTTTTGGATGTAGAACCCAAATTATGCAAAATCGGCATTCTGTAAATCGGCATTTTGTAAATCGGCATTCTGTGAATCGGCATTTTGTAAAATCGGCATTCTGTAGATCTAAAGTTTCCTCAAAGGTTCTGATCTCGCGTATTTGCTGTTTCTCTTCTGTTTTATAATTACTTACCTCCCTAGCCTCCAATTTCTTTAAAAGATTTAGATGTTTCACTCCAACAAGGCCTTTTCTGGTTTCTCCCGTTTTGATTCAGCATGAAATTGCCAACATTGAAGGAAAATTCCAGATTAAATCCGAATTCTGCAATTTTTATGCTGCTTAACTTAGCTCTTACTTTTATGTAAAATTTCTATATTTAATACAAAATAAAGAACAGAATTGTAAGATAGTCCGTCATCTGCTTAAAAGGCTAGAATTAAGGCGACTTTTATTGTGTTTTTCCTATTCTTTTTATGAAACATTCAACCATCAAAAACTCACATAAAGCCATAATTTTCCCGTTTTCTCCTGTATAATTTCTCTCTGCATTTAATATTTCAATTTATAATCGAACCAGCGCTGACCCCCCGCTACGCGGGGATTCAGCGCTGCCCCCCCCAAAAAAAAAATTGAATTTGGGATTTGAATGTAAAATTTGGCTGAATTCCTGGACGGGCGGACGTACGGACATTAGAAATTTAGATATAGTAGATTAGTAAATTAAATAATAATTTAATTTATATATTGTTATATTTTCAAACAGCTCCTGATAAAAATCGTTTTTAAGTCGCCGCAGTACGATAATGGCATTAAATACCCGAAAGTTTCTAAAAAATTTTTTGAAACATGAAAATTTATCATGTTGGGCAAAGATTACTTTAAAAGTGTAATTATTTTAACAACTACCATTTTAATAAACTTTCGAGCAATGGTAAAACGGGGTTGCGCACGGCGGGAGTCGAACCCGCGACCTCCTGTTTTCCGTACAGGTGCTCTTCCGCTGAGCTACGCGCGTCCCGAATCACCATCGCTCGAGGCCGAGGATGAGGGAAAGTATGGGCTGATTCACGCCATGGCACTCAGCCGTTTCCGGGGCTTTTCCCCTCTCTTTCCAATCCTTTACAATTTTAATTTTATATAGTCTATATTTCAACCAAATTAAAAATTATTAAAACGTCGAATATTTAGAATTAAGATATTCGATATTTTAATGACGTGTTTTCAGTGGCTTCGCATGCAGCTCGACCGCCCGACGTGCCCTTTGATATTACCGGGCTGAAGGATCAGCAACAACAACCCGGCCCGTCTCGATTACCGTACCCCCAGTCACCGCCACCATCTACCGTAGACATTTCGTCGCCTGGTACGTTTTTATTAATTTTTAGGTATACATTTTTAGGGACTGTACTGTTAGCGGGGGGGGGGTTTGGCGCGGGAAAGCTAGCTTTGATTTTCTTTTTACCTATTTTTCCATTTTTCATACATTTTTGACCGAAAATGCCCAAAATTTTCGAAAATTATGCTACATTTTTGGTGTACTTTGTTAGACATATGAAGGCGTAAAATGCTATAATATGGTTATTTGTTTACCGGGATTATTAAAAAATTTTGGTACCCCCGCTAACAGTCAAGAACCTCGGTTTATTCTGAGCTTTTGTTATACTTTAAATGCAACAACACGCCAGGATTCCATAAAATTACTTTGTAGAAAAAATTATGATTGAATTAAAAAATTTAAATTTATTAAAAATTTGTATACTTGAATGTTTCAAATTACCGTTAAGAACAAAATTGACGTGACGAAATTAATATATACTTCTTGCGACCAAATAACTTTAGCAAGTGAAACATTTCTGGTCTAATTTTTTAGGTTGGTCTTGACTCTCATTCAGGGGCGTAGCCAGAAAAAAATTTCGGGGGGGGGGCCCCCAAAAAAATTTTCCAAAAAATCAAAACATTGCCGAAAAAACAGCGCCGCAGGCAAAAATTTTTGAAAAAAAGGTTGCATAGCTCTACAATAAAAAATCATAAGGGTCCCCCCTTATGAAATTTTCAGGCCCCGGCCGATTTCGGGGGGGGGGGCCCCGGGCCCCGGGGCCTGTATACGCTACGTCCCTGCTCTCATTCCAAGGGTTTTTTGAACAAAAGCTCAACTTTATAAAGCTACAGCTAATTTTTAACATTATTGTGTTTTAAGGTTTTTTACAAACCGAAAACACATTCACCTAAATTTTTAAAATTTTGTTGTTTCAATTTTTCCGACACCTCGAAGCTTGATTTTAGTCTTTTTGGTTACAAATGCTGACAAAAGTAATAAAGTCTATCCCGCATTCTAGCCTCTACCAAAAGGATCCCGGAGGACTAGAGTAGGGACTTGCCACACTTTATACTTCTGCCTTTGCCCCTTGGGCCCGTTCAGACTCTCTCGAACCTAGTATCCTCGACATAGGCCAAGAAAGATTCACGAACCCAAGAAGCCACAACAAGGAGATGAAGCTTGGATTGTTCAGTGGTAGAAATCTTGTAAAGAGTCCCAAATGCATTTCGGTACGATTGTCTAGAGACAAAAGGTTTATCGGCAATGAACAAAACTGAGATACAATTGTACTCATCGCTTGGTCACAAGGTTCTGGTTCAAAACATATTGCACAAAGCAATACAAAGGTTTTGGCTCAACTCTGACGATATTGGGCAGCATGGAGGCTTGCTCCCAGAAACTACCCAAAAGGGCAATCCCCAAAAAGGCAATGTACCCAATAATCGGAGAGCGCGGCTCTGGGGGGCGCCGGGGACTACGGTATCACAGGCAAGGGGCGCGGGATAGGAAACTCCCTTCGAACCTCTGCAATAAGCAGAAAGGTTTCGACACTGCCGCCCGAGTTAACGGGGAAGTTTTCACACTGGCTTTCGCCAACTGAAGAAGGTATGAGTAGAACCCTTCGATTCAGCAACCGGATGTTTTTCTCTGAGTGCCGGGAGGCTCCTCAGAGTACCAACAGGTAACAACGGGAAGTGTGGTTTTGGGTCAGTGTCGTCCTTGCCTATGGAACGTAGTGCCAAAGGCCTTCCGCCCGGAAAAAGGTTTTGGTTCAAAGGCAGGGGTAGAGTCCGCCACGTGGGCGGATTACAATACATGGGGGAGTGACCAAACGAAAAAGACACACATAGAGAAAACAGTTTGAACATTGTTCGATGGTTTGCTGCGCTTTCGGTTGGTCGTGGAGGACGTGGAGCGTACATGGTCTGTAGAGTCCTTGTCCTCGTTCGTGGAAGTCTTGTGACGCCAGCAGATTGGATATGATCTGGGGGCCAGCGACGGGAAGTGAAGACTTTCCACGAAGCTTTGCTTTCCCATGTATTGGATCAAAACTTTTTACTTCCATTGGAAGGCAAGGCTTAAAAATTCGTAAATTTTTAGGACCTTGGGTTTTGAAAATTGCGAGGCAATGAAGCCTGTAAGGGCTTGGTTCAAGTCTTTGCTCGTTGACGGTTAGTCAATGAGCGGGTTTTGCTTAACCCGAATCACCGGCTCAGTTCGGGCCATGTGATTGGGTAGGTTTTGAATGAGGTGGACGTAAGTCCTACGCGTCGTGCCTACGTATCGTTTTCCCCGGATCGAGTTGATCTGGTTCAAACTGATACGGAAGCCGTCAGCTCCGACCCATTTGAGACTTGCTCAGGCCGGTAGTTTTGAATGTGGATGTCAAGGTATTGACTACTTGCGAGCTTTGCTTGCATTAATCAAAGCATACCAGGACTTGGTTCAAAAAACGACTCGTCTATAGTTGCACAGTAACGACGTAGTAGTCGAAGCTGCGAGACCAGACGAGTGCAGGTTCTGATTGAGCCCCAGATGGGGCGGTCTTGGTATAAAAGCACGAATGCTTATTAGTGACAGAGCAACAACCGTAGTTGTGTCTACCAACGAATGCATTACGTACCTTTAAATTTCTTCAACATTGCGCCCGACTCTCCACAACCTTCATCGACAAGATTCAGTCGCATCCCGCACGTTCTCACGGCGGGACAATACGGCGTTCGTCTTGGCGGCGGTCGGTTGTGTCGAGACGGTGTTGCTGAAGAAAGACACTGTGCTGTTTCCAGAATGCTGTAAGCTTGTCCGTCGTGTCAGCGAGCCAAGCAAAGCATTAAGGTCTGGTGTTGGTTTTAAACTAAATGACGTCACAAAACAACTGCATATATACGGCGTTGTCCTGGTTGACGATGTTTAGGTTCTGGGTTCTGCTGAGAGCGGTCAATATCCGCGTGGCTGAACGAGCAGTTCTACATTCGCCAACGCAAAAGATGACCGATGCATCTTGGTTATGGTTTAAAGGCAGAATTAGCTGTCCGAATACCCTTAGCGAAAAGGGTTGAATCCACACCGAAAGTGCTATGACGGCATGCATCTTTTACACTGGCGGGGGCGACTCGCATTTGGACAGCAAATGGGTGTTGGAAAGCGACCGAACCCTGTTGAGCCACAAGTCGAATGCCGAACGGACCTGAGACCGTTGGCCGAAACAAGGACTCAGCAGAGTTCCAATCACTAACTCCTGCTCCTGCCGCCACTCGCTCATCTTGATGATGTAGCGGTTGGCAGTGCTGGGTGTGTGTTAGACATCCGAGCCGGAACAGAGTGGCACCTTGGTGGATTCGACGCCAAAAATGTTTTGGCGGAAGGTGCGGTTTTGGATGTACGCAATCAGCTTGTTCTCAAAGCATAGGTATGCGCTGCGAAGATTTCGCAACAGCATTCGCCTTATGCTGAGAGCGGACTTGCGTGCGCGGTACTGGTTTGAAAAACAAACAACGAAACGAGACCCACTGTACACGAAGTTCGTGCTTGTGGGAAACGTACGTGTAATTGAAGGATCCACGATCTTGATCGCCTCCAGATCACCTTCTGATTGATACGCGGCCGGCCTTGAGGAACTGATGAGTGCAGTAGATGGGCATGAGCTGTTGGTCAGCGTCATAGCAAGGCGTCGTGGCTTCATCTAGGCGGGCTTGAGTCGCGTTGGCGTCGAGTGCGTGGATTGTTTCAGGACGTGGAGCCCACAGGTTTTGGGAAAAGCGCTTTCTGATCACGCATGCATTTCGCTGAACGAGCAGTCGAAAGCAACGTATGCAAAAAATGCAACGCACTTCGATCAGAACGTCTATTGGTTTTAAATGCCTCGCTTAACTCAAATAAGTTAAGCGAGGTTACATTTGAATTTGTTCTCCGTGCGAGATTGACACGGAAACCAAATACAAAGGTTGTTTGATCTGGAGAGATCTGTGTGACTTCTGCTGCTGTCCATCCGATCCAACTGTCGTGGCGTTGATTGGTACTGGGAGTTTGAGGAACGCATGCAGTGCATGCCGCGAGGTTTTTGTCACGTATCGTAACGTTCCCTCACTGTTCCCCAAATGGTACTGGTATTCCATGTGCAAAATGAGGCGCGAAAACGTGTTTTCTAGCCTCAAGCTTCGTGTTGCATGAAATTCACAAGCGCAACGAAGCAATTTTGCAAGGAAGCGGTTTTGATTGAAATAATTAAGCAATCGGAGCAAACAATATGCACACATTGCAAAATTCTTTGAATTTTGGCCGGCGTGATACGCGGAAACCCAGCGTAATTCACCGATCCAATGGTTTTGGCTAGGGAGTTCAATGCTTCTATTCCGAGAAATAGAAAGGAAAGACCAATCAGTAAGTGCAGTGAATTTCTGCATGCCTGAATGGCTTCACATCGAAATTGGTACTGGTTTAGCAAAGAAAAGGTTCGCAAACAGGAATACTGTTTGCTACAGCCGCCAGTAACCGGCGTAACTGTGAACCTGCAAGAGAATGAACTTAGAACACTAACTATATTACTCTCATTTCGGAAGCACCGTTCTAGTTTTTACCGAGTAGCTATCAGAGCACGATCACGCTCTCACCGCATTGGGCACTATTGATAGCAAGCTCGGCTAACCGTCACGCATACTATCCTCAAGTCGAGTATAAGTCAGTGATCTGCGTCCAAATCTTGTCATTGCATTGCTGGGGCGAGTTTCAAGCTTTCCCAAGTATGCGTTCCAAAGCGAGACGCGTTGACTTTAGTACTTGCCTTCGACTCTGAGGTACTGGTATATAAAGCGACGACTAAAGCTTGTACAAAGGCGGTACAAGAGGCTTATTCCCCGCTAGGTGAAAAAGCTTACTTTAGCATCTGGTTTTGGTGCAAAGAAAATTAGCTCCCTTTGGAATCTAGGGACGAAAGGGAACACCTTTCGTATAGACTCCTATTGGAGCAGGTTTTGTTTTGTTGCGCAAGCAACATGTTGAACAAATATATGCCGTTGTTCATCGGGCTGGTACTGGATTCAAAACAAAGCAAATGACAATTGATAGACTGCTCACAAAACACGGAGTTCGTGTCGGTAAGGCAATCATATTGTCAAATGCTTACGGAACTGGGCGGGCAGGTTGGTCTCCGGCCGCACTCGCACATCCCCGTCGATGGCCACGAAGAGGCGAGGGAATGTTGGAAAGCGTGGCGCTTCGGGCTTGAGCTTGAGCCATTCGCCAGCTTCGTCTTGACGTCTTCTTCTGGCTTAGGGCGATGGAAGGTTGACGAGACATACTGCGCCGCGGTATTGCTTTGACTTATTTCTTTTATACTGGCTGCAGGTTAATTCCTAGCTCACAAGGAAAGAAAATGGTTTTGGATAGAATTTTTTCTCGATGTTTCTGTTTAGAACAGAACTAAACATAACCATCAATGTAATTCGAAGAATTTACACGGATAATCACGCTACATCGAAGAAAGGTTGGTGTGGATTTGAGAAAAGGAACCAAAAATTAAAACTTCAATTTGTTTCGACATACGTCGATAACAAAAGAAATTCTAATCTGGTAAAGGCAAAGAAAGAAACTCAACTCGTGTTCAGAATAAAACCACTGCATTCTTCGTCCATTTGTGATCGGCGCGCGCTCTCACCGCGGCTCGAGGTTGTCCGCGCTGTCACCGCGGCTCGATCTTGGTGTGGGACTAACGAAGCAGACAGCAACATCCTTGATGACTTGAGTAGATGAAGTCCTTCTTCTTTGCCTTCGGTCTTGGGGATGGTTTTGATTATTATCGAGGAAATAAAACTTTTCTTAGAAACTAAAAAGAGTTAGCTCTTTTATTTTAGAGAAAAGCCAATTCGCTCGAGGTTTTGATTCTACAATTGACAAAATAAGGGTTGAAAACAGGTTTCCAATCCTCAAATCATCGGCAGAGCACGTTGATTCCATGCCGCCAAAGAAATTTTGTCAAAAGTAGTTACTGAAAGGAAAATCTAGCGATGAGGGCAACCAATATAGCAATCGCCACAAGCACCGCTAAATTTCTTTCCAGGATTTGTCGTTGACAGCGAATTGAATCGACTGGCATTGACAAGGTTTTGGTTTAATAAGTGTTCGAAAGCAGATAGCACACAGGATGTGGCTCGAGTTTTAATACCAATGGTAATAAACTCTTACTCTTACTTCGAAAACCGGTTTTGAGTTGATAGGAAAGCTTGTTGAATCATCAGCGAGTCGATTCGAGCTTCTTTGTAGTTGGCGTTGAATTGTCGACGAGGCTGATGGCGGTTGCTTTTGACGGCGGTTACGTTGTTGTCGCCGCTGCGTTGAGGCTTGATAAACAACCTTTACAAGGCCGCTTTTCTCCCAAAAAGGGTAGAAAAGTGTTTTGTTTAAAGAATATCCAAAGGTATAACACACGTGTGCAGCTCGAATTTTGTACACTTGGTACACGAAACTCTTGCTTGACCTTGGAAATGTGAGAAATTGGTCTGGAAGCTTGAGAATCGCACGCAAAAAGCATGCCGCGAGCTTCTGTCCACGCATTGATGGAAACTACGCTCACTGATTCTCAAAGGAACTGATTGATTCTACCGTGATAGTAGGACCAGAGGGAAATTCAGTAAAATCTTACGACGCGGACAACCAATATAGCAATCGTCAGCAGCAATCGTAAGACCTGTCCTGATGAACTCATCTTCGAAGGCGAGAAAGTGTCGCTCAACGTTGATAAATTCGTTTTGGTTATGAATACCGGCAAAGAGGGCAACCAATATAGCAGTCGCCACGTTCAATGCCGAATTCTTGGCTTGGTTCAAACTTTCTGACATAAGGAAATAGTATTTCCCCAGTTAATGGGCAATCGGAATTCATATTGTTGCCGAAAACTGAACAGAAAGTGGTTTTGGGTGAGAAAACAGCTTCAACGCTTTTACAAACGGAAGCGGGTGTTGGTATAAAGGCGTTTCCAAAAGGTAAATACTACACGAGCGTGTAGCGCGAGCATTATTTCACACATGGTGAAGGAACTCTCGCTTTACCTTGGAAAATGGACTTATCTGCCTATCATCTAGGAGTTGGCGAAGATGTCGACAATGAGCGGGAGGGGCTGGCTTTGCTTGCATCGTTGCACATTCATGACGAGGAGTCGATCGCTCGTCGGAGCTTGCTTGTTCGGTTCCTTGCTTCCTCGCTCCATGCATTGAGTAGATGCTCGTAGATGACTGGCAGATTGCTTTTCAAAAAGCATAAAGGGTGCTGGATATTTGAGGATCACACGCCGAAGCATGCCGCAAGCCTCTTTTCGCACGTGGCGAAAGTTAGCTCGCTGATCTCCAAAGGTTTTGGTATTGAAAACGGAATTTAGAGTGAACACTTGGTTCGTTTGCAAAGAAAAAAAGTTAGAAAAAAGAAAAATTTGGTAAGAAAGTTAGAAGGAAAAATATGAAAAGAAAAGTGTATATACAAAAAGAAGTTAGTTTTTTGAAAAGAAGGGATTAGAAAGGGAAAAAGGGATTATGTACATTGGGGAAAGTTCCGGGAACGCGCCAACAATTTGCCGTAACGAAAGATTTGAAAACAAAAAACTTTGAACTAAAATGCGCGCAAGTTTTGAATTTAACACTTGTTTTTTGACCAAAAAATGCGAATTGGGCGATGCGAACGACGCACGCTTGTATACAAAACGGAGAAACTATACCTTACTTCTGCGAATGTCAATTCCAAAAGGTCCAGTGCCTCAACCTGCATGATTGCATGCAGGGCATCCCATCGTCACATCGTCGTCAGCAAGCTAGAGCTCGGTCGACGAGCGTAGACGAGAACACGCAGCTGATCCTTCTATTGGCCGGGTCTTGGAGTGTGCAGCACGTCCAGGACGGGGCGGCAGCCTTTTCAGGCGCCACATTGCGTTGGTTTGGTATTGGTTTGGTTCTGATTTCAAAGCCGATTTTGACCGAAAATGCATTGGGAAACTAGACTCGAATTCGTAACCCGAGACGCACCATGACAAAAGTAATAAAGTCTATCCCGCATTCTAGCCTCTACCAAAAGGATCCCGGAGGACTAGAGTAGGGACTTGCCACACTTTATACTTCTGCCTTTGCCCCTTGGGCCCGTTCAGACTCTCTCGAACCTAGTATCCTCGACATAGGCCAAGAAAGATTCACGAACCCAAGAAGCCACAACAAGGAGATGAAGCTTGGATTGTTCAGTGGTAGAAATCTTGTAAAGAGTCCCAAATGCATTTCGGTACGATTGTCTAGAGACAAAAGGTTTATCGGCAATGAACAAAACTGAGATACAATTGTACTCATCGCTTGGTCACAAGGTTCTGGTTCAAAACATATTGCACAAAGCAATACAAAGGTTTTGGCTCAACTCTGACGATATTGGGCAGCATGGAGGCTTGCTCCCAGGAAACTACCCAAAAAAGGGCCATCCCCCAAAAAGGCAATGTACCCAATAATCGGAGAGCGCGGCTCTCCGGGGGGCGCCGGGGACTACGGTATCACAGGCAAGGGGCGCGGGATAGGAAACTCCCTTCGAACCTCTGCAATAAGCAGAAAGGTTTCGACAAATGCAAAACTATTGTGTTTTTTCCTGAATTCTTTATTCAATCTTTTTTTAAATGATTACAAAAGGTCACCTGAAACTATTGCACAAACACCCGAAATCGTAAATTTCAGAAAAATGTGTTTCATCTAAAAATTAGCTGGTGTCGAAATTAAACGCCGTACTCAAATGTAGCACTTCATCTATTTTAAAAAAAACTAATTTTATTCAAATTAAGAAAAAGCAAACGGAGCCTTTTCGAAATCAATCCAATTGATATTCATTAATAAACTTAGCTCCAATTTTTTTCCTAATTTCAGGTATGCAGTCGCTGTGGCCGTACCAAAACTACAAGCCGGTCACCTGGGACAAGTACTACGAGCCCGACGGCGCTGAAAGTAAGCTTTTGAATGCGTATTAAAATAAGATTTATATTTCTTTCGGCGTATTAAATCCCTGCACTCAAGCTGTATTAATATTCAGGCTTATAATATGGTACTTTAAATGTATTAAAAAATGTCACGGATTTAATGTTTCATATAACAAACTGGAGCGGTGGGATTCTAGTTGCATAATGACATGCGATGGATGTACTTGTGATTTAGCTTTTTACGGATTTTCGGAAAGAGCTGTTAACTACGGTTATAGTCCATAAAGAGGGATTTTTTAGTGTTATAATTAAATTTTAGACCTAAATGGCTATTCGCAAATTATTGGCATTGTTAAATATTTCCTTACAATATAAAAAAGTAACCGTACAAATGGTAAAAATTTTTTTCCACATGTGGCTTGTTACTAATGAATTTGGCTTTACATTCCAGACACATGATTTTCCATACAATTTAACTTTAAAAATATATTATCTAGTTTTTGTCATTAGTTCGTTTTAATTATAACTACAAGCTCTATTTATAATCCCTATTTGATACCAATAGAAAAAATACCCGCGATCCCCAGCCTAGTCTTCCCTTCCCTTTCTGCCCTCCCTGTCCGACGGCCCCTGTGTGCTCTCCGCATGCCCACTGCTCCTTCCCCACCCGCCCCCCACCTGGCCCACCTCTCTTACAGAAATCCCCTCACCTCACCGGCAAATTTGAAATCATACTTCATAGGATCATTTCTATAGTATGCATTTCACTATACCCACTAATTTGCGACACCTCGCACCCACCGATGATTGGGTCTGAGGCGAGTGGAGAGCGGGAAGAACGGTTTACCCCCTTTCAGGGTGGTACTCCGCTGAGGACCGCGTCCATTTCCGGAAACGGATACGGACAGCCACTTGCCTCCCTGAGGGGGAAAGAAGCGAGCAAAAGCGAATTTTGGACTTGGCTCAAGAGCCAAAATTTCAAAAAGCACAACTGTGGCAAAAACGTTTGCTTTTGATTTGACTGACTTCAATAAGCGAAATTTTGTAAGGTTGTCTAGACTTTTATAGTGGGTTTTGGAATTTAGCGTATTGGTCGTGTAACATATTGTATTTAAATAAACAAGACGGCGCTACCCCTTCGCATGGCCGCCCTAAAAATCGGGATGGTTACCCAGAAAAAAAGGTGTTTCGAATCCATCTATACAAAACGTTGTAGAGAAGACCCTAATCGATTGTTCCATCGGCCAGATCTGATTTTCCTTCCTTTCGTCCAACCCATATCGCAATTTTCGAAAACTGATAAAATTTATATTTTTCTTTTCTTTCTCACTTCAAAAGGCAGTGTTTCACGAATCTGGCTGGTACAAAAGGCCAAATTTCGAATCTTCGGCGGTGTGGCGTACGCAGGGGCGTAGCTGGCCCCAAGTTTCGGGGGGCAGCGACATTTCGGAGGGGGCAGCAAGAAAATTTTTTCGAAATTTAAGCGCCGCAGGCAAAAAATTTTGCTAAAATAGCAGCGCCGCAGGCAAAAAAATCAATAAAAAGTAATAAAAACAGCGCCGCAGGCGAAAAAATTTTCAAGATGAAAAATCATAAGGGGGGACCCTTATGTTTTTTTCGGGCCCGCCCGATTTCGGGGGGCAGCCTGCCCCGCTGCCGCCCTTCTACGCGCCTGGGCGTACGTATTAACCAAATTTGTGACAAAACTAGACAGTTTCCTTCGGCATAAATAAAAAATTTAACTTAAAAGTGACTCTAAAATAATCTTTCCATTTCCTTGCCTTAAAATGGCCTAAAAATCATTTATTACAAGCTCAAGCTACGGTGGTGTCTAAATGCTTCTTTTTCCAGGACAACCAACGGTAACTTCCGGCGTGGCGGCCGGCGTGACGATTGGCCTATTTTTCGTCGTATTTCTCATCACGTTCGGCTGCCGAATCTACAGCCAATATGTGGACAGCGTCAGCGACACGACTACGCGACGCTCCAGAAGTTCCACGACGCAAGGTGAGTTAGTACCCATAGCGAGCTAAACAATAAAAACCCGTGAATTTTTAGACTATTGTAATGTATAAATTCTTTTTTGAATTTCGCGGAATGGATGTTGATAATTCCTTGAATAAGAAATTAATAAAAATTGTGAGTGGTGGTTTAGTAAAAAGAAAAGGTAGCCCTAGAAATTATGGTCAATACGAAAACAATTTGGTTAGGTGCATTTTATTTTTGGGAAAGATAAGGAAATGTAATATGCTGGTAGTATGTAATTTAGTTAGAAGCGCCAATAAAGCGGTACTGGATGACTGGCCGGGGTGTGATTTTATTTTCTCTAGGTTGATAATAAAAATGTATTTTTCGAGTGTTTTTCCGAAATATATAAATAGAAGAGTATATAAATATTTAAAAACGTTGAAATTAGCAACTCGATTTTTTGGTAGTTTTTTATACTTTTTTTATCCAAAAAGTTCACATGTTTCGAAAATCTTGATAATCTTTCTGAGCTTTTGTATCTAAAAATTGCTTAAAAAAAATGGTTTAGATTTCGTTATAAGGCGGAATGCTATTGAATTTTATATTGCTTCTGTGCCCCCCCCCCGCTAAAGGTGCAGTACCAAAAAAATATATTTTAGCAAAAAGGGTCAGCTCAGCAAGTAAGGGGTTGACATCAGTGTCTTCAGTCGAAAGATGGTAACGAATCATCGCTGGACTGGGAAGGGCGGAGCCGCGCCCTTTTTATACCCCCTGTCCCCGGGGAGAGCCAGGTGGCGCGCGTTTCGGATCAACGAACGTCAGCAGCCCATTAGGCTGCCGAAAACTGCCTGTAACCGTTAATTTTTTGAAACCTACTTTTTTAAAAGCAGTGCTACGTATTAAAAGCAATATATCCAGCTCAATTAATAGAATTCTGTCGATAAACAGATGATAAATCAACCCTGTTATTATCGGAAGATCTGTTTACAATCCAAAATTACAAAAATACTGTTAATAAATTAAATAATATAAGAAGCCGGGCAACAAACCAATTAAGAACATTTAAAAAAATCATATTCAAAGCGTCATAAAGCTCTATAACATTTAATTCAGACTCGATGATGAGCGAGACACTAGCCGCAGATCTGTGGATTTGCGGTGTCCCGTCCGATCCGCCTCCACCCTACGATGTTGCCATCAAAATGCCGACACACAACCCATTACGCACCGTTGAACCGACACCGATTTAGCGGGTTACTGTAGAATGGTCGCAACTTAATAATGCCGAAATTCATAATGTCGACATTTGTGGCTTTCCAGAATACCGAAAACCGAATTTCGACTTTTTAAAAAAACGTGTTTCTCGCAAGGATCCAACAAAATTCGTTATCCAAACTGAATTACGACTTTCATCAGGTTCTTTAAAATGAATCCTCCACTTTTTGATGTTCCAAAAATTACATGGCATAAATTTGGCTGACCCAGTGATTTATTTTCTATTTTCTCCGAAAACTGTAAAATCCTACCGTATCGATTTTGTCGCGTTTAAACGAGGTGCCGTCGGGTGCTAAAATCTCTAAATTTTTGAAAACAATTCGCGGCAAAAATTATGTTTCTAAAAATCAAAAATATCGCGAAAAAATGTTGTCTCTAATTTCTTTACTTTTCGTTTTTTCATGATTTTTGACAAATCTACCGGATTCCCGTTGAATTTCTCTAAATACTTTCCTTTTTCTATATTTTATCATTTGTGCTGGATTTTACACTGATTACTGTACTTTTTTATTTTGCTATTTTTCTCTATTTTCCGTATTTTGATTTTTTCCAAGAATTTTAAAAGCTACCGTATTCCCGTTATAATCCTCTGAAAACTACGTTTTTCCGCTTTTCCCGGTGCCTAATTCTTCAGGTGTTTGCTCAATGTTCCCCACTTATTAATACCGGTCCCAAAACATTTACAAAAAGCTCAAGTCTTCATCAAATTTGCATAAGCTTTCATTTCATCCCCCGGTGCCTTTCAGGAATTTTTTTAATTTACTAGTTTGTAATTTTCGATATTCCATTACATACTTTTTTATAGTTTTTTGTTTGGATTTTGATCTCGTTATTAAAAATAATAAATAATTCATAAAAGGGCTGTTACAGATTAGTACATTTAAATGTAAATGGAGCTAATAATGCGCCCGAAATCCTATTAAAATACAAAACATATAAACAAAAATAATAACATCGAATTAAATGAAAAATGCTAAAGTAAAAAAAGCTAAACACTGGTCACATGCAAAAAAGGAATGTTTTAACTAATGGTGCTAATGCAGGTGAACTGGACTGGCTTAATCGGTGATCCAGTGATGCATTATAAATAAAGTACCAAAAATATAGTAATTACATAAAAAATATAGTCATAAATAACTTGCAGAGAGAAAATATAGTCATTAAAATATGTCTTTATATATATATATATTGTATACTTTATTCATATTATTGAATAAGCGGTTTGAAATCAATTTAAAAGAAAAAGTTATTAAAAATTCTGGAAATACAAAATACTGAAATATATAATTTAGTTAAAAGATATTTCCTCGGAAACAGTTTTACTGTTTCAATCAATTACAAGTCAGAAGCTCCAGTGGCTCACTCAATATCACGCGTTTTTCGGTAACTTTTCCTTTAATTTGCTATTTGCGCTTGACACAAACATTTGTCTAATCTTGACGAATTCTCAAGGCCAAAATCACTAACTTTTTTCCATTTTTTTCCATTCCAGTCATTTCAATTCCATTCACCCAATTTCCCCAGGTCCTTCCACCAAACTTTTCAATGTTTCGTTGAATGGCAATGCTAGAACTCGCGCAGCTCAATTAATTGTTATCCAGCCTTTCCAGTAATTCCATGGACTTTTTAGGTTTTAGGTTCTTGAGTATTCCGCAGGGCGGGGGGGGCACTTGGGCCCTAATAATCAATATAAAGTCTTTTATACTGTTTTGTAAGTTTTACCGATGTTAAAAGCAGGAAAAGTTAAGAAACTGTTTGAAAAACTCGAAATGTTGGTGATTTTGGGTCTAAAGACTCAATTTTTCGGCCTAAAACCCGATTTTTTTTTTCGTTGAAAGTTATGTTTTTATGCTCAAGAACAGCTAACAACCGTGTACAAACGCTGATTGATATAAAAAAACTGGGCTTGCGCTGAAGAAAGTTATTCCCCACGAATTTTTCCGTTCAAAACAGGCGAGAATCCTACTTATGGCCATCCGGGTCCATTAGATTTGAGAAACGATTGTCTGCTTCTGCTGTTTAATCTACTCTTTAATTTTTTATGCTTTTTTGCGTTTTTTAGTTGAAAACTTACAAGTTTATACCATTTTTATTGAAACGCTCTATAGACTACGCCGCTGTCCGCATTACACATCGTAACGCTGATCAGCGCGTGCCAAAACAGTTCCAAAAACTTTTCCAGTTTTCGACTCGAACGACCCTTCGAAACGTATGAAAAATGTCGACGACAATTGGCAGCCTGAAGGCGGTGGTGCTGAAGAGGGCTGGGATAGTTGTCGGCGTCGGCGTGGGCGCCTACATCCTCCGCCTCTTGTTTCGACGATGGCTACTCGGTAAGCTTCAGGAATTTGATGAAAATTTGTTTTTTTTTAGCAATTCGAGCCGGTGCAGCGTGTCAAGAACCCTCAACAGAAGCCATAACGACGTTTGTGAAGCAACCTCCGCTCGCCACTTTTCGCCCGCTCGACGACGTCGCCAGCAGTAGCGAGCATGAGGTGGCGCGCAGCTTGCAGTACTGCCAAGGGATGGTCTCCGAATTGACAAAGGTAACTCTTGGGTTTATTTTCCGCTTTTTAGAGCTTGATCTTCACGTTCACTTGGCTTTAATTTCGTCTCTTTATCCCAGTTTTAAGTCTTATATTTAAATTTAAAACTGTGGCGTTAAATCCTCTATTAACCGATATGAAAGAATGCTCCACAAAGCGGAAACTAGCGATATGAAATAGCAATATGCTTTCGTAAAGTTTTTGTGCTTATTTCCAAAAAGGAAAAGCCTTTGAAACCATTTTGATTTATGATTTTACTTTTTCGACGACAAAAATTGACGTTTTCATGGAATTTTTTCTAGTCTGAAGGAGTCTGACTATGTTTTTTTGTATTTTTTTAGGTTTAAAAATGATTTGTAACTGTATGCCTAATTCTTTGGACTCGCTTACGCCTTTTTGAGCCAAATTTTATGGAAAAAGCTTCATTTTCATGGCAGTTTCGGCCAATTCTAGCATTTAGTATGAGACTTCTATTACATTATGCTTTTTTGTGTGTTAAAAATGATCTCTATATTATGAAAACTTGTTAGTATGCTTACTGACGTACTAAATCTTGCTCTCGTTCGGCCAAATTTTACGAAAAAGTCTAGAAAAGTTTTCATTTTCGAAATTTCAGGCTATTTTAGGCCAAATCTATCATTTACTGCCTCTTTTCAGGCCATCCAATCATTCGCCGGCCAAGATCGCGAAAAGGACGAGCTGCTCAGAAGCATCCTGGCCCGAGTCCGAATTCTGGAGACCGATCTGGCGCAGGTATTTGGAATTTTCCTCCAAAATTGATCTGCTTTTTTAGATCGTTCCCAACGCTCCAGCCGGCTATGCGTACGAGGCCCTCTCCATCGACAGCCACTTCCACGGCGTCGCGCGCGGACGGTCGGGCTCGCTGTCGGTGCTGTCGGATGACTCGTTCATGTCGGCGCTCGAGGACATCAACGTTGCCGACCAAGATTGGGAGAAGAAGTGAGGGGTTTTGCGCTTTTTTCGCATTATCGGGGAGATCTAATTGTCTCCTATAATTCCAGAGATGTCTAGTAATGTGCTAGTAAGCATGTTCATGGTTTTTACTAAAATTTAACTCTATTTTAAATGGGAAAACAATTTAAAAACTTAGAAATAGTTTTTAGTTGACATTTTGGTCGAAAAATTAAATGTTTTGTGTTTTTTATAAAAGGTTGTAGAGTTTTGACTTATCGTTAAGAATGAAAAGTTGCAATGCAAAAATATATTTCTATATAAATTTAGATAAAACAGTTATTGCCATTTTCTATCGATAAAACTTATATATTTTTACAGGTACGACGTCAACAAGAACGAGCTGATCCTCTACCAGACTGGCCTCAAGTTGGCCAGGGATGGAAAGGTGTGCAGTGTTTTTTAAAACTTTAATTGTTTTTAGATTCACATCCGCCAGAATCGGTTCGAGGACTGCCACTGCGACAGCCCGGACGACTTTGCCGCCAAGGTCTACTGCATCCGGAAAGCGCTTAAGGTATAATTCTTGTGTACTTTTCCGACTATGTTTCCTTCTAGATAGTGACGGCCGATGAGCGAAAAGTGATGCGGCTGGTGAGCGCGGGCCGTCAGCTGCTCGGCGATCTGCTCAGCAGTTGTGGCCAGGATCCGGCCGCTTTTTATAGGGTAAGGAATGGGGCGATATCTTCTGCATCAATTTCGCGCATAATTTGTCATCCATCGAAATTTAAACCGGAAACCGGAAGGAACCAACCGGGAGACAATTTTCCACTAGGATTCCGAACGGTAAAACGGTGAAAAGTGCTGAAAAAAGCTCATGTTTGGCTCGAAATGCTGCGTATTGGCTGATCGCATTAAATTTTATACCGTTCGAAAGCGCAGAAAACTTTCAGTGAGAAGAGTTCTAAGGTGTTTGATTTAATGGCGGTTTTTGTAACAATTTTTAACGATTAATTTTTTTCAGAAATTGCCTGCTGCCAAAAATGCGCTTTTTCTCATGATTTGTTGCTCTTTTTACTAGTAAAGACGGAGAGTTGGTAAAAGTTTGAGGTAGCGTCGCCCTTTTAACGCCTGGAAATCTAAGATTTTTTAAATTTTTAGTTTTTTAGAACAGAAAACTCTTCACTAGAAACAAAAATATTCTGACGCAGGTAGACGCGCCGTTTTCTGGACTTTCGAATGATATAAAAATCATTAAAATCCGACCTAGATGCGTCGGGATAAGGGGCTTTTTTTAAATCCCAGCAAAAATGTGTATTTTTAGGCCTACGACAAGATGGTGACGTTCCTGGAGGACGAGGACAACTGCAAGGACGCCGAGGACGAGCTGAAAACGCGAAATGTCCACGAATTGGGCCTGTGGGACGTGCTGATGGATTTCGTGCTGCTCGACGCCTTCGACGAGCTCAAGGTGGTTTTCGCTATACGAGCTTAAAGTGCGTTTAGAACCCTCCATCATCCGTCTATTCGGTCACGCGGAATAACTGGCTCTCGGAAAGGTATTTCGCCATTTTATTTTAATTTTTGCATATTTGTTACAGTATGAAGTACTCCACGATCTCGACCGTCATTTGGAGCCTCTTGAAGGCCAAGCGACAACGGCTCGTCCAATCGGCCGGCTTCATCGCCCATTTCTACGATATTTCGGAGGTAATTTATCGTTATTGGCAAATGTCGATCATTTTGATAATTAATTAATAGAAAATGGTGTTCTTTCGCATTATGGAATTCAATTTTTTTTCTTGGGATACAATTTTTCAAAGATCTGTATCTGATTTTTCACTCGTAACTTTTTTATTATTCAGAATTTCAAAAAAAATACAAATTTTTATTGAAAATACACGAAATATCGATTTTTCAACCAGAAATGTCCAATTTTTCAATTTCAACTAGTCAAAAAGTTTTGAAATGGTTTTTTTAGTTTAAATCTAAAAATACTAATAAATTACTGCCTACTAAATTATCAGGCGTTTCTAAATTTAAACGAAGAATCGGCGTTGCTAATTGCCGTGGTTTTTTTTGCGGGTTTTTCGTGTGCTAATTCGTGTTTTCAGACAGTCTCCCCGGCGCTGACCCTCGGCCTGCTGGGCACAAATCAAGAGCGCAAGGAGCTGTGCCACTACTTTAAAGAACAGGTATGTAATTCTGGCAGTTTTTAGTAGATATTTTCAATTTTTAGATCGCCCAACTCGTCTGCGAAATCTTCAGCGAGGAGCGCGTCCGTTTCGGCGACGAGGTCGAGCTGGCCGAGGATATTTGGACGGTATGTTTCTTCGTGTATCTCGCCCAGGAAATCTACGATGGTCGAATTTTTTTTGTCCTTGAAAAGCATTTTTTTACTATTATTGAACTCCAAAGTTGAAATTTGTTTTTGAAATCGACAAAATACAGATTTTTTACCCAAAATGGCCGATTTTGGATTTCAAATTTTTTATTAGGGTTTTAGATAGTTTTTCGTTTGTAATATAGGTCATTTTCGCTGAATACAAACTCCAAAATGGATAAAAAATGCGCCGAAAATCGGAATTTTTAACGCCACGTCGGGATGTTAGTAGATATTCCTCACGGGAGCCCCCGGGCACAACGCGCGAACTCCGGGATTCCTATGGCGCGCCCCAATGACAGTACCCCCGCCCCCCGGGCCCATCCCCTTTTCCCTCGCGTAATGGCCCGTTTAGTTGGTAAAACACGGGCGGGTTTTAGCCCTCAGGCAGGTTGATTCGCGGGCGCGAATAGCAGTGACAGGCTTTTAGGTCGCGTAATGGAACTGATTACTCGATGTTTTGTTGAAAGAAAAACTATTACAAGTGTAAGAAACTATATTGCTTTGCTCACAAGTTTATTTTAACGACAAGATTAGTATAATAACGTGCACAACGGCCAATTGTATATATGCCCAGGTAGACGCTTTACAACGCGGCGCTAAATCATGGCTTGCATGTACGTATAAGACCAAATATCGTGGAAAAAGCAAGACGCATCTGTAGGGAGACATTATCAAATAGATTTCGTCGAGCCTTCTAGCTTCTCGGCTCGACAGCACGAGTGCAGTCGACGGAAACAATTTCGAGCCAAAACCATGACTATGTATGCGTCGCGCAAAATTTGATCGATATCTTTCCGGACTCGACGATCACTGAAGATAGTATTTCATATTTGTAAAAGTATGCTCTGTTGAAACCCGAACCAAGACGGTCCTGTTGTTCAGAATTGTCAGCTGCTGCCGGGCAGCGTAAGAGCAGCGCTAAAACTATGCTTACAGGAAGTTCGCCTTAGAAAGAAAGAAGCGGTTTATTTTTGGATAGCTTTGGTCTATTTGTTGAAATTCAGCACGAGCTTGGCTTCTTCTCAGCCCTATATCCAAGCATAACTCAGCTTAGCTTCGCTAGAAGCTTGTGTCATTATTACTAGGCTTAAAAGGCCGTTCGCGAGGGACTCGACCAACCCTTAATATAGCTTGGCACAGTTTTTTTCGACCCTGTTTTTTTGACGCCATCGGAAAGAGCATAATCGAATTAGTAGGGTGGCACTATTTTGAGAGTTTAAAAATTTAATTTTCGGGGTTAAACGGGGCGCTAAAGTTGCCGACAGCAAAAATTATCTCGAAAGTTACTGGACCAAATCAGTCGAAAATTTGTGACTGGGCCTGATTTTGGGTACTGATCATATCTCTAATACATTGCGAAGCTCGAAAATGACCGGAACATAGGTGTACCGCGTACTCAAATTCGTTTTTCCGGAATTGCCGGAGCCTGCCGTTCGGGGGGGCGATGAGACTAGCATAGAAAGATGCGCAATAAAATTCTGCATCAGCATTGCTAGTAGCAAAGAAACTTTCAGCGCATCATGCAAAGCGAACCAGCTTTCTAAATGGCTAGTATAGTTTTGTAAATTAACTTTGTAATAATGGCTTCACCGGTTTTGTCAGAATTATCACGTTATGGACGCCTTTTCCGACCCGAGGAGACTAATTTTTAACTGCAAGAAGGCTAGCTAAAAAGGCTACTTATACCAGGTAAGCTAGCCATTCTTCCTAGTCTTTGTATGACCAAGTCTAAGCCTTGCTTGAGCCATGCTATGAGCGGTCGTACGCGAAACCCGCCAACAAACTTTGTTTTTGAGACGACCGGTATCTTAAAGCTAAGATCCGCTACGCTTGTGCTTCAGTTGCACAGATTAAAGCTAAGCTAAGCCTATGCATCAATTAAAAGCCAAGTAATTTAAGCAAAACGCCTAGTACGCTTCTACCTCCCAGCGCATGTTCGCCTACGTCATCTACTGGAGAGTATACATGGCAAAAACTATCCTGTAAATGTATTCCACTTCACTTTTCTATTGTTTTCTTTGTAAAACGACTTCTTTTTGTGTTTTACCAACTAAACGGGCCATTACGCGAGGGAAAAGGGGATGGGCCCGGGGGGCGGGGTACTGTCATTGGGGCGCGCCATAGGAATCCCGGAGTTCGCGCGTTGTGCCCGGGGGCTCCCGTATATTCCTCGCCTTATACAAAAATTCGGTTTCCCTGTTGCCCCCGATAATGCCAAAGCTCTCGATTTTCCATTAAAGCTTTTTATGTAGTTTTATTACGTGCATTTTTCATTTCCAGGTGATCGAGTCGCGCGCCGAGACGATGGTGTCCCGGCTCTCGCAACGATAATTCGACTGCACTTCCCAAAATCCTGCCGTTGTTATAGTGTTGTTTTCGTGCCTTATTCTCCCATTGTTTTTCACCGGCTTTTACCGTTTTTTTAGAATAGATTCTTTTAGAGAGCTTCTAGTGTTTGTTAGTTGATTTTTGCCCATCCCCCCGTTATTCACTTCCTAACCCCTTTCAGAAAGGTGGTGTACATTGTGATGTGTTCTCGCGCGCCGTTCGTCGAGTTTTCTTCAATTTTCCGCGCTCCTCAAAAACGTGATCTCCCCCGATTTGCTCCTTCTCCTCCTCGGTCATCACCCGTTGCGTGTTTCCTCTCGTTCTTCACTTTTTTATATCAGGTTTTTCGAGCGCAAATAAATGTGCAATTTGTTCATTGCTGATCAATCTGCTTGGTTCTGTTTTCAGATAATATCTGGTATTTTTGGATTGGTCTAATATATGCGCCGTGCCGATATTGGCACGACATCTCCATGGAAATGCAATAGGCCTTACCAAATGCTCAATCCTTTAACGAATAAGGAAAAAAAGGGGTTTCATCGAAACAACGGACTATCCAATTTCAAAAATTTCTTAATCACGTGGACTGTCTGTAAGTATCCCTCAAATTCGTTACAACACCTAAATTTAATCGAGTTCAAAATATCCAGGGTGTCGGAAAAACGACACCTATGGCGCTCCATAGTAGTGTCGGATTCTAGCGATTTAGGTATCAACGAAAGCTATCGTTAGCGAGCGAAGCAGATGCGTTACCTTCGATTCTCGAAATTCGTCCATGCGGAAAGTCCTGAATTTTCGGCGTTTTTATACAAGATGGGCGTGTTTCTACAATAGCCAGTAAATTTACAAACTGTTTTTTAAAAGGTTGCTAAAAACCTCCCGCCGGGCCGCCAACAAAGGGTGAAAATTCAAAAAGTGTGTATTTTTCGAAAGGCCTTTATGGGGAAAGTATCAGCGATTCATAAAAAATCTTAGTAAATGGACAAAAATGCCGGAATTTTGAAAAATCGGATTGTACATTTGAACTCGTATTTCGGAAAGCTTTCGATAGATACCCAGATCGTAAAAATCCGACATATCACGGCTATTTTATGATTTTCAAATGATTATGAAAAACCTGGCCCAGCCAGTTAAAACGGAATGTTTATCCAATTAAGCCAGTTGTGAGGATCATTTTAGGATTAGTGATGTCGCGTCAGAATCTCCATTAATGTCGTGGTGTCATGAATTGTGGGCGTGTTGGGCCCGGGGTGGCGAATTGCCGTGGGCCGGGCGTCATCGACGGGTGCATTTTTGGGCCTGGAATTGCTGATATGTCGATTTTAATGCGTTTGGGTGAATTTGTATAATAAATTTAGTTTTTAATTTGTTTCCATGCGTAAAAAGTATAAAAAATGAAGTAAACGCTTCAAAAATTCTATTTTTTTTTGCCAATATTTTTGTAAAGTCGTAATTTTGGTAATTTTTGACTGGGTTTTTTAATGCTCTATACCTAGCTAATCGCTATTCAGAAGAGTAGATTTTTCACTATTTTTATCGTTTACAAGCGTAAAAACTATAAAAATGCAAGTAAATACTTCAAAATTCTAATTTTTTTTTGCCAAAATCTTGTCAGTTTGTATAATTTTAAACGGTTTTTGGTCTTCGATATCTGGCTAAATGCTATTTTAAAAGCTAAATAAAATAATAAACAAATTACTAGGTTGATTTTATTAATATTTTATCTGATTTTAGACGGAATCCTACCGATTTTCTGCGCAGTGGGCGGCCCCATCATCGGATGGGCTGGGGTCATCTGGGGCATCGGCTGGGGCGGTGTCTCTTCTTCCGGCTGAATCATTTCGTTATTTTTATTGTTTTATTTTTTATGAATTTATTTTATTAGTGAACTTAATCATTGTAGCATATTCACCGCGTAACTAATAAGGTTCGATTATATCTCTTTGGACCGTGCCTAGACAAAACATTTTTTCGCAAGAAAAATTTAATCTGTTGGGGAGAGCTAACCAATTTTGCTGTTCAAATATGGCTATTTTGAAGCTTTTCAATGCTTAATAATCGGTAAAGGCTAATTAAATAAGAGTATGAAAAAGTAGCAAATTAATTTTTCGTCTGGGCCCGAATGTTAATTAGCCAAAAAAATTTTCTTCGCGGTTGAAGCGATTTATTAAAACATTGTTTTTGCAGTTCGTGTTTCGTCGTTTACTAAATTAAGTAGGTTTAAAAATAGGAATCAATAGGTTTAATTAATTGTAAAATAACCGAATTCACCATCTAATTATAATTTACGGTTTTTATTTAGCTAGATTTTGAATGGGAAGGATAGCGATTTAACGCGTTATTTGTTTTTACATGTACTTTGTTTTTTTTTAAATTAGGAGATTTAAAATATGGCTATTTTTACCTTGATAATCTAAACGCTGATTAAATTAGCTAGTGTAAAAAATGGGGGAATTAAATTTTCCTGTCTAATCGCTAGACCGATTAGCTGAAACAATGCTCTCCATAGATTTGCAATTCATTAAAACATTGCTTTTGCAGTTTGTGTTGCGGCGTTTACGAAAATAGTTAGTTTTACAAATAGAAATCGAAAGTTTATTTAATTTTTGTTAATTAAGTTTATATATATATATATATATATATATTAGGTCAATTTTTAGCTAGATTTGGCCCTGGAAAATAGCTATTTAACGATTTTAAATTCACCGATACCTTTGGCGTGATGCGCTCAAGCGTTCTATTGTAATCCTTTTCGTATTTTTCCTTTTCAGCCTCCGGTAGCTCGCCGAGATTCTGCAATGAAAGTAAAATAAAAAATAAAAGATACTGAAATTAATTTTAGCTAAAGCTTTTATAGTTTTGTAGATACCTCCGGGGAAATCTGCTCCATCAGCTCGCTCGATTTTTGCATGCCCAATTGGCCGTGTAATTGGTAGACGATACGCAGAAGATGGTATTTCACGTTGGGTTCTTCCTGGAAAAAGATGTTTTGAATTTTTAGAAAGATCGGATGAGGCGGCAATAGATATTGGAGCGTTTTTTTCAAGAGCTAAAATTCCATTTGAAACTTCTTAAAAATAAATCGGACAACAAAAATAATGTATTAAAGTATAAAAGTATTAAAAAATTACATTTTCTAATTAAAAAGGTTGATTAATATTTTTCCAAATCGTTAGTTTTATTTAGGCTCGATAGCGTATTTCAAATTGTTTGTCCGAAAAGAAATATGTTTTATAGCCTATTAACAATCGCAAAAGGGTTGAGTAGCATAGTAATGCAATCAAAAAAATCCGATTAATAAGAGCAAATTACAGAATCAGCTAATTAGTAAAATACTTTATTAAATGCTAATTAATAGTTAATTTTATTTTGCATTACAAACGCTAACTTTATTGGCCTGTATTTGGCGTATTCGCGTTGGGTCTCCTATGACAAAAACATGTTTCAAAAATTTTCCAAAGGCAACGAAAGCTGGAAAGCGATAATGCAGACACATCGAAAACTCATATTGCTATTTCAAATTGCTTTCTGAATTTATCTAGTGAATTTAATTTAATAAATAATAGTGATGTTTACACCAAACTTTCAAAATCATGGGAATTAAGTACGGGCAGGCCCGTACGGGAGCCGATTTCGGGATCAGATTCTTAAAAATTTAATCTTTCAGGGCTGTGAGCAGTAAAATAATTTTTGTGTAAGGGAATTCGTGGAAAGAAAATCCGAAAACTCCTCAAAGATCTCTGCTAGCCAGCTTTTAATAGTTTTCACAGTTTTTACAGCTTCCACTCCTTTTAAAAGGATTTCCTGGAAAAAGTAACAATTTTCACGTGAATGACTAAACCAGAGGTGGCTAAATTGCAGGCCAGAAACATTGGCATGCTCTATGATTTTTTGAAACATGTGATTTTTTTGCTACCCTCATGCTCTCTGCCAAAGGGGTTTCGTTTCTCCGTGGAACTCCATGACATTCGGCCCCATTTTATTCCTTTCTTGCCGTCACAGATTATTCACGCGATTTCGATACCTTTAATGAGAATATAGGAAACATTTTTCCGAGCATTATGTGGGCTGCGAAAAGTTGCACATCGTTGCACGCATGCGTTTGACTATTTGGGTTTCCATATAGGTATCCAGGCCCGTACGGGAGCCGAGATTTCGGGGACACCCAAAATTTTTCATGGGTGCCCCCCCGGTCGCCACTTGCAAAAATAGCGACAATAACAGCGCCGCAGGCGAAAAAAATTAGAAAACCGCGTTCGTAACGCTTAAAGGCCTCTGGAAAGATGGGATTGGTCAAAAAGCAAGAAGAGGTGCACCGGCCGGGGGTCGAACCAGGGACGGTCCGCTCCGCAGTCCAACGCGCTACCCCCACACCAAAGGGGTCGAGTGGGTGAGGGCGGCGGAGGGGCCCCAAGTACCCTAGGGCCGAACTGGTGCACGTTACTGGGCAACAATTCAAAATAAAGCTATTTACAAATAATAATAACGAAAAAACCTACGGAAAAGCTTGCTAAGGGCAAGGAAAGTACTCCCTGAATTTCCTGAAGTGTTTTATACCCTTTCCGACAATTTTTTAACTAAAAAGCTCCCCAAAAACCTCTTTCCGCTCAGAACATGGCTGCCTTCTATCCAATCAGCCTCAAATTTTTATCACCGATGGGGATGGCTAAAAACTATTTTTATGGAAGTTTCCAGCCAAAGATATCGTCAATCAAAAAAAGTTATGGCTATCAACCCGTTTTCTGGAAACCCAGTCGGGGGTTTCGGGGGCCCTTACGCGATGGAAAGCGTGCATGGTATCGCCCCGTCGGTCCCTCACCCCTGGGGACGCCCGGCCATCTTTCCAACGGTCTTTAAAGTCGTGTGAAAACACATCGGAAACGGCGCGCGCAAGCGAAATTTTGGGCATATTTGTTCAGCAAAAATGGTGCACAAATGAAAACGAGCGCCGCAGGCAAAAAATTTTACAAAAATAGGTTTTCTAGAAGCAAAAATTGTTTCGAAACAGTGATAAACAGCGCCGCAGGCAAAAACATAAGGGTCCCCCCTTACGAACTTTTCGGACCTCGACCGATTTCGGGGGCACGTGCCCCGGTGCCCCCTCGTACGGGCCTGAGTACGGGCTTCCCTATGGTTTTGCTGCCAATTTTACCAGCAAAAAAATGTTTTACATATTTTTAAGATTCAAAATTTTTGATCGAGAATTAGTGAGTCGCTCTGAGATGATGGTTGAAAGACACTTTTTAGATGTATTTTGTATATGTTTTCGAATACTGTGAAAGACATAATTTACAAAGAGTCGTGTTATTCTTAGCATTCTTTACGTAATTTTGTTTCAAATGAACCACCTTAATTCAAAATCACATTTCTAATTTATCTTTATCATGATTTCAAATTTGTTTTACTTTTTTTTGTACTTTTTGATGGCTTTCGTTAGCCAAAAATGTTTCAAACTTTTCGAAAGCAAAAAAAAATTCGAATTTGGCCAATAGGAAGTGGTCACTTAACCCTCGCTTAAATAAGCTATTAATTATATTTTTCAATATTTTTAAATAGACTTTGAAAGGCCGAATTCAGCGGACATCTTTGAGTTTCAATGGCTACCATAAAGCTAAAATAAGCGAAGACATGATACCTTTAAGTTCTCGATTAGCAGCCGATCGATCAGGATGCGGAAACAGGCGTCATCGGCGAGTATTCCCTCGGAAATGGCGGCCGATATCATACGGTGGATCAGGAAATGCCCCCACGGCCCGTGCACTGCTAACTGAAAATTAGCCAATTTTCTTTTAAAAAATGAGTTTCAATAATTTTTGTTGTTTTGTAGAATTGTTATATCAGTAGTAGTTATGTGTGGCCAGGGGGCGATGTGGTTATAACAACTTTTTTCCTAAAAAGTGTCTGCCAGCATGCCCTATCTGGTTCAGGCGAGATGTTTCAAAAAATGTTGAGATTTGGGGAGAGTTAATAAGGATTAATCGTCCAGTATAGTCTGCCCAAAACCCCTAAAAATCTCTTTTTGAAGCATTCTCTTTTTTGTCTTTTCTCGTGGTTTTGTTTCCACAAAGAAGTCTGCTAGCTTACTCTGGATTTTTTGCTATGTATTTTGGCGCGCACGCCATACACGACACATCCACGGCGTTTCGCGGCAGGAGCGCGGAAAAATCGTGAAATCAAAATGTTGCAACGTATTTTGTGTTTCTGATTTTTCGGATGGCATTAATAGTGGTATGTATAATGACCATGTATAATTACAAGTCTGCGCTATTCGCCTATTGTTCGTTCTCAATTTCCAGGCTGAGTCACTCACCCTCCATCGAACTCTTAGAAAAAAGAGTGTCTAGAAGCTCTCAGAAAATGTTTTTAAGGTTTCTTCTGGCTTAGAAAATGAGTTTCAATAATCTCAGGATCCCGCAATTTTTGGAATAATTAATGATAAATTCGATTGTTCGTACCTGACTGCCAATGATTTTCGACTAAAATTAATTATTTTAATTAATTTCAATTAATTTAATTGAATTAATAATGGCATAACGTAGCATGGATAATTATGGATCTAGTATAGATAGTTATCGCCTCTCTCCCACACACCTTTCCCCTCAATTCGTGCATATGCCGTGCGTATCGTAAAAATCCCCTCATGTCGACGCCTCGCTTCTTATTCGGAAACATTTCGATCATCTGGTGAAGCCACAGCAACGAGGCGCACATCTGGAAGCAATACAGTCCCTCCAAAAGAGCTCCGAACAAGAATGCAATTTTTGTATCCTCAAAAAAAATTGTGCTAGAGGAAAAATTTGATACTTTGGATATTTTAGAAACATTTTTCAGTGCCGGACTCGAATTCTAATGCGATAATTATTTTGTATTACCGGTTTTGATTGGGGCCTGTGCTATTCAATTACTTTCTATTTAATTTAATATTTAATTCTACAATTCTTTCGAAAATGATCAGAAAATTCCGGAGATGTTTATATGTTTCAGATGTTTCGGGGTTAATTGAGATTTTGGTTATCGTATTTCGCGAATACGATCTGAGCAAAAACGTACATCGGCCTTCACAAAAGTCATTGCCACATCTGGGGCCTCGCTGAGCAGGGTGCTGTGGCTGAACTCCTCGCTGACGTCCACTAAAATATTTTTTTTACAATATCGCATTACGGAGACAGAATCTAAATGTATAAATATGAATGGCTCATTTTCGACGAAGTTCCAATGTTACGTAAAATCCAAGGTTTCGAAAATTTGTTAATGGGCTATTAAATGGCTCCGTCTTCCAACCAATGTAATGCTTGCAAAATTGTTAAAATTAGGTCAGAGTATCGATATATTTATGTAGATTTTAGTAAAATTTGTAACGTTTTTCGGTTAGGAAAAACGCAAAAGCTTTTACAAACACTTCCTCTATTTCTATTCGAGAAAATTGGTGATAAAGAAAAAAATTTGGTCCCGAAAGGAAAAAATATGTAAAAAAGGCTTCATAAAGAAAGAATCAAGAAGATAGTGGGAAATCACCTAAAAATGAAACATCTTCGATTCTACATAAATCTCATTTTTCGATGCTTTTTCAATGTTTCCCAAAACTAAGAGTTTTTGGGATTTTGGTTTAAATCTGATATCGGACGCGTCTCGCGAAACGAAATCTCAAAAACTCTACAATGATAAAGTTAAGGAGGAAACATTTTCGGATAAGTTTCAATGTTTCGTAAAACTTAGGCGCGTCGTAATTTTGTAATTTTGGTAATGGGGTAATCTTAGGATCGGCAAAATTTCCTAGTTTTTTATAAAGTCCTTTCATTAGTTTTGGGTTTAAAAATCGGTGTTGAAATGTATCTATGATCATCTTACGGTAATGCAAATGATCAGCAGATCATCTAACGTACTTCAAAGCGTCATTTTCCCGCGACTCACAGAAGTCAGAAATGCCTGTTTGCATTTTCAATGTTTCGTCAAAATTAGAGTTTTCGAAATGTTCAGCGCCTGTAGTCTACCAGCGCGTTCTACTCCATTGTTGATTTTTTTGAGCTATTTTTGCTGCTACTGATATCGCTTCACAGATTTTTATGAAAGAATACAAAAATCTAGCTTTTTTGACTAAAATACGAATTTTTAACAATTTTCAAAGCTCTTCAGATAGTTTTCCCGTGGCAATATAGTTCAATTTAACAAAGTTTGAATAACGAACGTACTTTTTCTAATCGGTCCCCCTTCTTTTCCAAATTTTTGATGATTTTTCAATGTTACGGAAAAATTGGACTTTATGGGGCTTTTAAGATTTTAATCTGTAGTTGGTCCGGTATGTCCAATTTCCAATAATGGGCCTTGAAAATCTGCGTTTCCAAAATCCACTATGAAAACCTTACGGTAATGCAAGTAATTAGCAGGGAATCTTCTAACTAAAAAAGTAATTTTACAAAAACGGTCTTTGTTTCGGGAATCTGCGACGTTTAATAGAAAATTTAAGCGTGGTTTTCCCATTGCACACTGAATCATGGCATCATAAATGTTTCAGAAAAATCAGAGTTTTCGAGATTTTCTCAAGATTTAATTTTCGTGATCAGCAGGCTGTATGCAAACTTCTTTATATTTTAAAAACCGAAAAACGTTACGGGTCTTTTAGGCGGGATGACAAAACAAACTGTCACAAGTTTCAGATTTAGAAATGCTATATTAAAACGGCAGTGCGGATGGATGTCTAATTATAAGTTTAATACCTTGTATTGTACTCGTGGTATAGCCATTTCCCAAGGCATTTTTGGTGTGGATTTTTAATGTTTCGTAATATGTTCGAGATATGAAAATTGTTGCTGGATCAATTGAACAGTAATGCTAATTTCGTTATTTAAAAAAACCCCACTTGTCCCCTTGGCGATTTCAATCCGCATCACGTCCTCCACCACCATTTTCCCAAGTGTCGGCAGGAATTTGGTGAAAAATATCGCGTCGATCAGGTTGCTGGGAATTGTCTCGGGCGAGGAGACGATTTTCTGAAACATTCTTTTTTCGTCATCTACACTAATTTTTAAACTGAAATAGAATTTCCAATTTAAACTATATTTTAAGTATTTTACAATAATTTTCCATTTCTGCTTTCTGCTTGACTAAAAAAATTTAAAATTTATTTAGTATGCACTTACATGACTATTAGCGCCCAGGGCCAATACTTTGATGAGCAGCTGCATACTCTGCGAATCGCGCGGAAGCGCTGAGGAATCGCGGAGAAGCTTAAATAAATATTGAATTAAACTAATTGGTAAAAATAGCATTACATATTCTTGCTATCATTAATTACTTTTACAATCTTGGTTCGTTGCAAAATTTTAAAACATTCGTTTTTCGAAAAAATTCGTTCGACAAGATTTATAGTTTTAATAACTTAGGTGAATGTAAAAAATTTTTGTTATTGTCACAAGTTAATCCAAGAAAATACGCCAGGTGCTATGCAAAACTACGCAAAATAGCATATTAAAGCTTGTAGAACATGCCGTTTTCATCAATGATCCAGATTATTATGTTGTTTTCATTTAAAATTTGTTTCAAGGCCTAAATTTCGCGAAAATTTACCTTTACAATGATGGAGCAGAGAAAATGGACCACGTGCGTGTCCCAGGCCACCATCGCCACATCCGCCAATTCCTAGAAGAGAAAAATATGTTTCGAGGAAATACCTAGATCCAAAATAATTTAGGGCGGATTATCATCAAGACAATCGCAACTCTTGAAAAAAGAAACAAAAATAAGACTAGGCTACTAGGATTATATATCTTTTATTAATAGCAATATAAGATATTAAATAAGGCTAGGCGGCTTATATTCCCTATATTATAAGCTTATCTTAGGCGGCTTTAATCCCTGCAAGTGGAAAATATGTTCCATAGCGATGTCTAGATCCAAAGATTTTCTTTGTGGTCGATTATTCTGGCATAAAAATTTCAAAAATAAAAAACAATAATAGTAAATAAAAAACTAACCGCTAATAAATAAAACCAATATAGAAAATATATTAATAAAATTATTAATATTATTACCGCCCCGTTGCCCTGACCTCCTCCATTTGCAAACTAATGGAAGTAGCTTTAAAAACGAAAATCGTGGCGCGTCTTGACCTAAATAATTTCTTTTCGCCAGCCCAATTCGGCTTTAGAAAGTTTCATTCCACGACGACGCAGCTTTTGCAAATGTTTCACAAAATCTCTGAGAAAATCGACGCCGACGAGGACCCTATCACGATTTATTTTGATCTAGCCAAAGCTTTTGATAAAGTCTCCCACGCACTTTTAATCACTAAGCTTTCTCATATAGGTTTCCCGCAGATATTGATTACTTGGATTGAAGCCTATTTGACAAATCGATCTTTCTATGTGAAAATAGGTGATCAAAAGTCGAACGCCCACCCACAACCCTCAGGAGTCCCTCAAGGTAGCGTATTAGGCCCACTACTTTTTCTCATCTATATAAACGATCTTCCTTCCCTTCTAACGAACAGTAGCCTAATTTTTGCTGATGACTTAAAAATTTACGCCGGCGTGCCACGCAACCCCACCTTGGCTGATCCTGCTTTTAGAGCTCTCCAGGCAGATATAAATGCGGTCCAAAGCTGGTGTGTGGAAAATCAAATGTCACTTTCAACCTCCAAAACTTTTATCCTAACGAACATTTCCCCAGTCCGTTTCCAAGATCTCTACGTAGACAATACCCGGATACCAAGGACAAATGTGATTAAGGACCTAGGGATCACTTACAATCAGAAATTTAACTTTGAATCGCATATCGCCGCTATCCGATTAAAAGCCGCTCGTATATCCTTCCTTCTTATCAAAAGAATTCAAATTCCAAATGCGATCACGTACCGGCGTGCTTTCAGTACTTTAGTTAGGCCGATTTTGGAGTACGCTTCCGAGATTTGGAACCCAACCAAAAAGCGAAACATCAATGAACTTGAAAGTGTCCAACGTAAATTTACTTTCTTTGCCTATAAGAAATTGTTCCCAAATGAGCCTATGCCCTGTTACCCAGATCGACTAAAATTCTTTTCACTTCCCACTCTAGCGCACCGTAGAACAGAAGCGGATTTAGTTACATTTTATAAGTCTTTTTTTTGTAGAAACCTTTCCGTTCAAATTTTTGGAATGCACAAATCGCCCGATAAGGAATGCCCATGCTTTTCAAGTGAAGAGAATCCATAGTAAACAAGGTTTCCCCCGTTCTTTCTTCTCGCGTAGAGTTGCGAAAACCTGGAATAAGCTCCCGCCTAGGGTCTTCAAAGAAGGTCAATTGGGAAATGCAAAGAGCTTTCGTGTAACTTTA
The DNA here is from genome assembly GCA_038088335.1 of Mesorhabditis sp. LJ9110. NCBI lineage: Eukaryota > Metazoa > Nematoda > Chromadorea > Rhabditida > Rhabditidae > Mesorhabditis > Mesorhabditis sp. LJ9110. The sequence continues at coordinate 371,856 of JBBGBA010000124.1, read as the reverse complement.
GAAAAAATGGACCTGTCCCAATTTCTGTGATCTTTTTTTTTCTCTCCCCCGTTTGTTTCCGCATGTTATACAACCTCTGAACCAGTGGCACCACACATTGCCTACTCCCCACTCTTATTCAACTACTGAATAAAGTATATATATATATATATATATACCAAAAAACGAACCTCCGGCTCCAATTTCTTTTCCAGCGCACTTCTCAACCTGGTAGCCAAATTGTTGTCCATATGCCGTTCGCGCACGCAGGCGTCCAGGCATTTCGCCAGTTCGTAGCCCGGGTCTAAAATAGACATGTTAAAAGATTTGTACAAGAAACATAGAATTGCTCGAATTTAGATCATCAATTTTTTGAGAATTTGTAGGCAAAAAAATATGTTTCGATTATGGGCCTAGGTCCAAAAATCTTTTGGTTGCAATTCGCGACCGTTGCTAAGTAGCGTGAAATTTGAATTTTCGAATCGAATTTGCAAGATTTTGCAATCTTTTTTACACGCACAGAGATTTACAAAGTTTATTGTTCAATAATTTGTTTAAAAAACGTCAGGCGCGTTCGGCTTTTGGATTAGCGGAAACATGTTTCGCTGATGAAACTAGGTCCAAAATTTTTTCCGGCTTCACTCAAACATTCGTGAAGTTTTTCCTAGCTTATCGTATAGTAATTTATCTTGAAGTTTATATGATTTATTGATTGCTTAATTGATGCCAGTGCTTTACAATTAAACTTGTTTTGCCAAAAGCTTCCAATTCGATGCGTGTTTAAAAGTTAAAATTTATAAGAATTTTGCCAAATCCAGACAATTATTCCTGGCCCGCGCCTTTAAAAGCGATATTTTTAAGGGATTTTATAGTAGTAATTGTTAAAGATTAATTATAAGTAAACTTTGATGATTAATTAGAGATTTTATCCCGTTTCTGAACGAAAGAAACGTGTTTGGTTGTGTAAACTAGTTGGGAACTATGGTTGGTTTTTGGTTGATTCGAGAAAGCGGCACAATAAAATCAAATTCAGATTTTTAAAAATCAGCTTAACTACGGGTTTAAATAATTAATGAATTATTTAGCATCAAATTTCATAAATTCCGCACCAATCCGCGTTGACGTTTCGATGTTCGCGTCGTGGGCTGCCATCAGCAGCTCCATTTTCAGCGAGCAGAAATGGGCGTTGCCGGTTTCCGCGTACCTAGAAACATATTTTTAAATTCAGGAAATTTTCCCCAAATGACCTCTGCTCGCTTGCCCTGGCAAATTAAAACTATACTTTTTAAAGGCAGTTTGATTCCTAAAAATCCCTGCTAGTCCGCCTGCTGGACTTTCAATTCCTAAATAGTCTCTGCTGGCTAATAGCTTTCCGCAGATTGTCTCTGCTAGTTTGCCTTGGCATCACAGGATTTTAGAATTTTTTCTAGATTGTTGATTTATTTATATTTTTAACAATTGTATTTAAAAATTTTTTTTTTTAAAATTTTTCTATTTCTTATATTTTTATATTTTCAGATCTATATTTAGGTTTTCCCTTGGACTGAAACAGCTCTGTTTAATTGCACTTTGATTCCCAAAAATTCCCTGCTATGCTTGATGGATTTTTAATTCCTAAATGGTCTCTGCTGGCCTACGGTTTTTCGCAAATTAATTTTCTCTGCTAGCTTGCTTTGCAAATCAAAGTACATCAGCATTTTCGATACATTTTTAGATTTTTTAAGTTTGTAAAATCGATTAGATGTTTACAACTTTTTCGATTTTAAAATTTTTTAGATTTTTTAGGATAGATTTTCAGATTTTTGGTTTTTGAGATTTTTTTAGACTAATTGATAGAGTTTTTATTCAATTCCCTAGTGATATCTGCTAGATAGCAGGATTCCGCGAGGCTTTGTCAACTAGTAACTACAAGCTTCAAAAACTGCCTCTGCTAGCTTTCCTTGAAAAATATGCAGCTGTTTTTCACCGGGTTTCACTTCCCCAATAATCTCTGCTAGCATGCCTCTCGGCAGATTTTTTGAATTCAACCTATTTTGGCTAATACCAGAATTCCACAAATTCTCTCTGCTAGCCGGCCCTGCCGGAAAACCGACCTCGCCTTGATGATCTCCATCACTTTTTCGTACAGCTGCTCGTGCTCCCCGATCATTTGCGTCAATTCTGAATTGATTTCGAATTTCAAGCCAACACACATTAATTGCTAAACTCTCTATTTTATCGTGGCAATTCGCTAAAACATTTTTTATTTTCCCGCGAAATTACTAGGAGAAAAATGTTTCAAATTTTGATGAAAACTAGAGCGCAATTTTTTAACTAATGGGCGAGCTGCAGGCAGGCGAACAGCGTGTTTTTGCCTGGTTCTGACCTGTGATCGGGGGGCAGTGAGTTTTGGCGTAAACGTTATTTTTTTTCCCCTATTTACCACCCATTATAACATATCATGAACTTTTATTATTTTTTTGTCGTGTTTATTGCTAAAAAGTTATACAACATATTTTTAAAAATTCGCAAATTCGCAAATTAACCGTTTTGGCAATTTTTAATACATTTGTACCAAAAATTCAAATTTTTTAAACTTCATACATTTTAATTGTTGTTTATTTAAAAACTGTGTAAAATGCTGTAAACTAGCTTAATAGTGCGCTACAGGGCAGTACGAAATTAATGGGAAACTGCGATTACGATTATTTGATGACAAAACCCCGAAGAATTACGGCAAGAGATTTCGATTTTATGAAGCTTGTGTGGTGAAACATTTTTTTGGTGGAGTTTATTTGCTCTTTTTACTGGCTCGTGCGCTAAGTGTCGCACGCGGCATATTCTATAGGCAACAAAATCCGAATTCACAACTTGCCCATCCTTTTAAAGCCCAATCAGTGACCAACCTTGGACCTGGAGCTGTTGCCGCCTTGTCTTTGTCGTTTCCGCGTTGAAAAAGTTGGTGGTCGACGGGTCGATGTTACATTCCAACTGCAATTAATCTCTCAATGGACTTAAGTAGTTTCATTATTTTTACGAATTTTAATGTTTCTAAAAAAGTGATGGTTGCGTGGAAAACTTAAGATGTAATGCAATGCTTGCAGTGAGAGAGAGAGAGAGAGAGAGAGAGAAAGAGAGAGAGAGCGAGAGTGAGAGAGAGCGAGAGAGAAAGAGATAACGAGGGAGATAGAGCGCGTGATAGAGAGAGATAGAGGGAGAGAGAGCGTGAGAGTGAGGGAGATAAATAAATTATCAAAAAAAACCCACATTCCGTTTGGCAACGATATACTGCGCGAGAACAGGGGCCACGGTTTGCGCGAATAAATCCCCATTTTTGAGCCATATTTGCTGTCTGACCGTAACCGCACACTCTCCATACAGCTCCTCATCACAAACGATGATTTTCAGGTACCTGAAAATGGGCAGGCTAGCAGAGAACATCGAGGAAATTCGGTTTTCTGGAAAAGGGGAGCTAGCAGAGATATTTGAGGAAATAAATTTTGTGTACGACCACGGAATTCAGCACGTGAAACCCAACTTTTATAGGCTTTAGCAAAAACATATAATTTGCAGACAAATTAAAATTAATAAGTTTGGTTTGGTTTTGCTTTTGGTTCTTTGGAATTATCGGGGGGCGTTTTTTAAGTTTTCCTATATAAATAAAGAAGACCTTTCTACACTTTTTTACGATTTCTAGCCATAAAAACCCTACAAATTTTTATCAAAAAATACAATAAATATCGATTTGTCGACCAAAAATTGCCGTTTTTTTACCAAAATTCCGATCATAAATATGTTTCTAAAGCATTTAGATAGTTTTTGCTCTAAATGAATCTAAACATTTTACCAAAAACCTAGGAAAAATACTTCCTAGTAAGTTACTAGGCAAAAATACGGTCCCCCCCCCCGATAATGCCAAAGAACCCACGAATTTGTTCATTGTGCTGAGTTGCGCTAATTAAGATATTTTTGATTTTCGTGTCTAATTGTTTTGTTGAAACACATTTATGCTTCTGGTTTGCACGATTTAGATTTTGTCGGAACTATTGCATTTCCAGGGGGGACGTAGAAATTAGCTGTATATGTAGGCGATTACCTTCGTCCCGGGAAAAAAAAATATATAGAATTTAAGGAATCTTATAATTTTTTTGATACATGCAATTACTTAATTAAATTTATTTATTTATATGTTTTCTATGTTTAATTTGAAGCAAAAAAATCTGCGAACCTGTCCGGGACGCGCTGCATCTGCTTCAACGTCTCCAGCACGATCGGCCTCACTTGGGGGACACGATACAGCTTGAAGCTGTTCTCCAGCTGCGTCTCCAGCTTCTTTTGCGCCTAGGAAATAGATATAGAAACCTTGGCGGGTCTTACTACATTAACGATTTTGCGAATTTTTGATAAAGGTGTCTATGAAACAACTTTTTTGTAGCACAAAAATTTTTTTTGGAGGGTTCTGGACGCTTTTGGCATGGGATAAAATTGATTAATTTAGGTTTAATCGTCTTTGAAAATTTTTTAAATGTGAGGAAATATAGTATTTTTGTGGTATTCCCGAATCCGAGAAGAATTGACCCTCTTGAAAATTGCTGGTGACCGGAAATTTATGAAACATATTTTTAATTTCAAACACCGTTTTTAACATTACTAACATTAACAAAACAACAAAATAAAAATCAATCAATAAATATGAAATAACTTTAATAAAAATGCTAAATCAAAACTTTAAATTTTTTAAAGTTAAAGCTGAAATAGCCGAGAGGTTTAACTCTCTATCTTTCTATCCAACTTTAACTACTTATACTATAAACTTTAATTTAACTAACAATTAAAATTGTTGCTCTTTAAGAAGATTCATAAGTCAAAAGAGTTTGCAAAAGCCGTGGGTTTTGATGCTTAGGCTAAAAAATGAATTATGGGTAAAAGGAGCATTGATCGTGCAGGGAATTAAGCATTAAGCTGAATTTGTGAAACATTTTTTAGCTTTTCTGAAAGTTACGTAATTTTTGAATATTCTTACATTGCTTAAAAATCGTAGTTAATATTAAATAGGTTAATAACAAAACTGATAAATAAAACAGATACATTTTAACATATTTTTTTATTTTACCTCAGGATCCTTGCTCTTTCCCAACTCCCGCAGCCGCCCGACCAATTTTTCGCCCAAGTCGTTGGCCACCTAAAAAGTATCCACTTGATTTTTTTATCTTAAAATCCAATATAAAACATATTTTTTATATGACCTTTAAAGCCGTAAAATGTATAAAAATATTTTAATAGCTTTTGCTGTATAAACGTACGGCATCATGAAAATCCACGCGGCGCACATTATGCAAATCGAGCAGTTTGAGCGCTGGGTAGAGGGAGGGCATCTAAAAATTGCGGCGTTGATCAATTTAAACCGTTTCTCTATTTTCTAGATCTTATATATATATTTCTTATATTTCTAATGTTGAAGGTGCTGCAATTTTTGCCAAAAAAAAATTTTAAATCGTAAGTTTCAAAAATTGGGTGGGCAGGCCGCTTAATTTCATCTTATTCACAGATCTTTAGTCCCGCGTAGAAGCTTTTTTTTAAACGGGCAAAGGAAATCCAAATTTCGGGTCGGCTAAATTCGGAAATTCTTTCTAATTATTTATGATGCCTTTTGTTTGAAATTAGCAGTGCAAAATGTCCACTTCTCCAAAAAATATATTTCAGAAAAATCCATTACCGCCCCGAGTGGAACAAATCACAGTCTGCTGTGCCGTTTTCTTAAAATGTAATATTTCTTTAAATCGCGTTAAATTATTTCGAGAATAGCTTCTTTATGGCAAATTACGGCCGTTAAAAAAATGTTTCACAAAAATTAATAGTTTCGGTGCTTTAGTTTTCTGTAATACGCTCTAGGTGGTTTGCCATTCAATTTCATTTGGTTCCAGTAAAATGTAGAAATTCAGCAGATTTTATAATTTTAATGTTAAAAGGAGGTCTTAATTAATATTTGCTAATTTCGATTTCGACCAATCCAAAATAAAAATTGCGTTCATCCAAATCCAGAGGTGAAAAACATATGTCGCAAAAAATGCATACTTTTTTTGTTCGAAAGGTGCCTTAATGTTAGTAGGTATGGTAATGCCGGTTAAAATATATTTTTTTAATTTGGTCTAAAGCTTTATAATTAATGTTTAATCTATTTTACCTAGTTAATTTAATTTATTGACCTCGGCCCTTTGTTGAGGTTGTGTTTCCGGAATTTTTACAGAAGATGAAGCGTTAATTTTTTAATAAAAAATCAAATTGATAACGAACCCTCAGCCCATTTTCGGCGCGAAATTTCTTGACCGCCGCGATGAGGGTGGCCGGCTTTTTGGCTTTTTGAAGGGCCTGGCGGACATGGGATGGACCCGGAAACCCAAGTGATTCCAGCTCTCTCCCCTGCATTTTTGCCTGGGAAAGGTATTCATTAAATCTCGTATGAGCTTCAATTCAATCATTCAAAGCAATGAAGAGTAGAAAAGGTGGCCATTAAATTTGTATAAAACGAAATTTAATAACGCAAAGACGACAATACGGAATATAAGTCTTAATCCGTTAAAATTGAATTTTAATAAGGCAAGATTAAAAGTGGTTATTAAAAATTCCCAGAACTTCTATTTAACGAAAGGCGGACAACAAAGCAACCGATTAACCCCCCAATCCCGAGCCGGCAATCACATTTTTCTTGAAACATTTAATTTTGTCAAGATTTGAATCCCTGTATTTTCGAAAATACATCGTACATCCATATATTTTCGAACCGTATTCAATGATTTTTAATCTTGCCAAAAATCCAAAAATCCTATAAAATTAATAAAACCACAGGCTATACGATGTGATGATTTTTATATGTATTGCAAAATTTATTTTTCGGCGCGTAGAAACTTGTGAAAGTGGAATTAATTGAAAAACTTTTCGCCCAAATTGACCTTTTTACGAAACATCGATCTGCGCAAAAAAAAAGCTGAAACTTGACGTCAACCCTCAAATTGCGTAAATTAATTAAATTGATCGTTTTACTCCGTTAATAATCATTCCCAAGTGATACTCGCTCGTTTGCCACCTAGATATTACAAAAGTATTGTCAGAAACCTGCAAAGACAGGAAACCATACCGGACATATACAGGGTGTCCCAAACCCCTCTAGCGGCGCGCAGAGGTGTCCGATTCTCGCGGTTTAGGTATCTATCGAAAGCTCTCGAAAAGGCGAGAAAACAAGAAGCGTTCATTTTCTTTATTATGTATTTTTATTGGCGAATTTTACCTCCAAAATCCATGAAAACGGCAGATTTACGCGAGATCCGCATGCTAATTGCGAAATTCCTATTGAAACGCTACCTTTTTTTTAGAAAAACGCTGAATATCGGACGAATCAGAATAAATCTTAGAAAATGAAGCCCGCTTGTTTTCTCACCTTTTCGCGGGCGTTCGAATGATATAAAAATCATCCTGATCTGAGCTTCCCACGGACCGCTAGGGGGTTTGGGACACCCTGTATACCAGACAAAATGCATGGTGGTTTTGGGGCTCGTAATCAAGCCAGGGATTTGTATAACACCAAAGCTTTTCACGAAAAGTCCACAGGAATGGCATTGAACAAATTGAATTCTTTTTATTAATAAAGAATAAATACGTATGGACCATGAAAGTTTATACTAAATTTTTAAATACAAATTAATGTGAAAAAATAGCAAAATCCGTCAACCACGCACAGAATAACGCTCCAATCCTGACCCGGCAATCACATTTTTCTTGAAACATTTAATTTCCTCCGGATTTGAAAGTGGTGCATATTCGCATTTTGCCTCCCCTTCCTATTAACCGTAATCATTCTCTCCCAAATTTATCTTTTGACGAAACATCAATTCGCCCCGAAAAAGCTGAAACTTGGCGCCCTAGCTCAAGATTTTGTAAATTAATTAAATTTACTTCTACCTCGTTGGTAATAATTCCGAAGTGATACCCGCTCGTTTGCCACCAAGTTATTACAAAGGTATTTCCACAAACTTGCAAAGAAAGGATTCACAACAAGACTGCTGCTTTGGTTTTGCGTCTGATCCCTGTTTTTCATGAAACATTAGTTAAAAAAAGAACCTCAGCAATACCATTCCAATTCAATTCAGTAAAATTACGAACTGAAAATCGAAAAATAGTATTCAACCAGGGTTGAAAAACCGCTACGCGGCTTTTCACCCCTGGCCTGTGCGCGGGAATCTTGAGAATTTGGGAAATTTGCATAATTTAGCCAATTATCGCCAACCCCTACCCTAATAATCACAAAAGCGACCGGCTGAGAGCATGACAAAATCCAAAATGAGCCTCCTAGAGGCTCTTATGCAAAGGAGGGCATTTCCATATGTTTTTAAAACACTAAAATAAGGTATAAATCGTGGTTTTCTTAAAAATCTGATAAGCGTGCAGTAATCTCCGCCCTCGAATATTCAATATTCAATATTCAAATTCAGTATTCAATTCAAAGTGACGATCTGAAATGTCTGAAATGCCGGCCATTTGGCTTGTATTTACTGCCGTAATCAGTTCCTCTAGTCGGCGCGACCGGGCGTAATTTGTAGCCCCGCGTACTCATTGCCATTCAAAAAACTCTAACCTCTGTATAAAAATATTTTAAAAAAAACAGTAGAATAAATACAAAATGATATTTTAATAGGCTATGGGTATGATAATGTAAATTAGCACTAATTTTTGGATTTTTATAGAATCTTCGACAAAAAATGATATTCTGGAAATTTGATGTTTCGTCTCTTCTGGAGGAAAGGATCTTGAAAACCAGGATATTAAAACGTCTTTTGCTTCAAAATAAACTCTCTAGTCAAAACTAAAGATTTTATTAGTATTTAAGCGATTAAAAATCTAACTCTTTGCCTAAAAATTATGGAAATTCCGGGAAATTAAGCAATCGAAAAATTGTTTACAGATCGCGGCCTTCAATAATTTATTTTTTTTTGTAAGCGATTACCGTAATCCTAGCCCTAGGAAATTGGATTTTTATAAAAAGACACTATCTAAAATATCTATTGAAAAAGAATGTTGCTTCTCTTTTTGAGGAAAGATTTTCAAAGCCGTCGACAATCCATCCCGGTATTGTATTTTTTTACCTAAAAAAGCTCCAAAGTGATGGAAATAATAATAATACCATCTCTTACTTGAAAACTTTAACATTAAAAAATTTATAAGCCCAATTAAAGTTCATTAATGCCCAATCATATAACAAAGATCCGTTAGGAAAGAAATTAAAGCAATTAAATAATCGTTGAGAAAATCAAAGCATTCAATTTTTTTAAACTTCGAGCGGATTATCGTACTCCAAAATCTAAAAAAAATTGGATTTTATAAAATCCGCAATCAAAAATATCCGTTAAACAAACATGTTTCGGCTATGTTGGAGAAAAATTCTTCCAAAGGTTTCATAATAGCTCGGCGATTGCAGTTTCACTTTTCCTTTAAATATTTTTCAAAACGTTATTTTTTTAGACCCGATTATCATACTCCCGGCCTAAAAGACTGTAATTATTGCCTCCGAAATTCGTATAAAAATTGGAATTGAAAAAAATCAGGTTTCATCCTCTTTAAAGCGCGCGTTCAGGGAGTGGGCGTGTACTCGCCCCAACGTGTACACCCTATGGACGTAGGGACCGCGCGCACGGCCTGCCCGTGCTGTGACAGACCATTCCGCTCCTTTGCGGGGTGGGGCGCCCCTCGGCCCCTCGCCAGGTTGTAGCTGTGGCTGACTGGTATCCATCCGCGCCTCCCGAGCGGGGGGCCCGGGTTCGACCCCCGGCCGCGGCAAAATCTTTGCTTTTTTCCAAAAAAACGTCCCTGAACGTGCCCTTTAAAGAACCCTGACAACGAAAGGGGTTTAATAGACGACTAGTATCTGATGAAACCAAATTGACAACATTCCTTGTAAAGGGCTTTTTTAAATTAAACTAAAGGTATTACGATAAATTCGCCATTTTTAAGGCTTTGAATGATATACAAATCATTCTGATCGGATACTTCTAGGACGAGATAGCGAGGTTCTTTCCATGCTGCCGAACTGTACCCTGCTCCTTCCCCACACGCCCCCCTCCTGGCCCACCCCTCCCCAAGAAATTCCCCCACCTCAACAACAGATTTGAAATCATACTTCATAGGATCATTTCTATAGTATGCATTTCACTATACCCACTAAATTGCGACACCTCGCACCCACCGATGATTGGGTCTGAGGCGAGTGGAGAGCGGGAAGAACGGTTTACCCCCTTTCGGGGTGGTACTCCGCTGAGGACCGCGTCCATTTCCGGAAACGGATACGGACAACCACTTGCCTCCCTGAGGGGGAAAGAGGCGAGCAAAAAAGCTTTTTGGACTTGGCTGAAGAGCCAAAATAAATGTATCATGAATTCCTAGCTTCAAGCAGTACCCCAAATTCACAATGCGATTCACTTCCTCACGATTTTAAAGGCAGCGTAGCTAGTAACGCGCCGTAATCGGGAAAAACCGAAGGAAAAAATTAATTCGGTATTAACAAAAAATATGAAGTCGATCGGAACGGTAAGGTATTTGCCAAGATTCTCCATTTCTTTCAGCAGCAAACTGGATGGAATCGAGCCTGACCTCCTCGTTATTGTTTAAAAAGGATAAGCAAACGATTGGGGTTCCATGGCCAAGAAATGGATGGTTTTGCTTTGTCCGTAACTTTAAACGCTTTTACGCGCGAAATCTGGTCCGGCAGGTCGATGTAAATGCAGCGAAAATGGCAGCATTCGGCTGGTTAAGAAAACAATGTTCCATGCAAGTCACCTTACAAAATTGAACTTCGTAATTTAGTAAGACGAGGTTCTGGACGAGAGTGGCTTTGACCTACGCGGTAATTCTTGGCAAATTTATTAAAGGGACTAGGAAGTCAAAATCCGGCCGGGTGGGGATCGAACTCCGCACAAACACTTACTTACCTTGACGCAAAAATTGAAACGGTCAATGCCAGGAAGTGCTAGGGAATTCGAGAAACACTGAAATATTTTGAGTGCAAAACTAATTTTTGTTAAATCATAAACATTATTTTTGTTTAAAAAATTATTATTACATGATATTACGACTCATGAATCCAAGATTTTGAAATTCACGCAATTCGACATCCAAATTCGAAAAAATGTTTCATAACATTTCCCTTAACACCTGAAGCGGCGTGGGTTAATCCAGTGTTGTTTGTCGATTGCATAATAGGGTAAAAAATTGGCTGGATGTCGAGCTGGGCCGATTAGAAAATCATGTTTCATGCCCTTTGCTTAAAGAAAATTGAGTTGCTTTATTTAGTTAGATGATCGTCGTGTGACAAAGCTAACTTTGGTCTACGGTCACAATTCCTAGCCCATATATTAAAGGTTGCTAGGCAGTAAAAATTCGCCTGGATGGGGATCGAGCCTAATTCTCAAAAGTTAAAAGGTATATCGATTTTGAAAAATGGTAAAGCTTAAATGACAAAAATGGCCTCATGAATTCAGAAATGGCTTCAGAATTTTCAAATTCACGCGTTTCCATGTCCCAGTAGGGGCAGAAGCGCATGCGGCGCGGTCGCGTTGCGGCCGTATCTGGCAATTTGCCAGGAATCAACGCTAAGGGGCATGGACCAGACTTCGGTGGCCCTTTAAATACATCAAAAACACGAGCGTAAAGTTGAAGTGGAAATTTGACAACGCTTGTAAACTTTATCTGGCTACTTGGTCTAAAAAGAAAAATATCAAATTTTGGGTATTTCGAAACAAATGTTTCATCACATTTCCCTTAGCTTGGTCAAACGGTGTGGATTAATCGTTTAGGACTCCGGTCAAATTCAAATCCTTTTCGTTTTCGCAGTAGGGGCAATCTAGCCGAGATCTTTTGCAAAATATTGACCATTCATTGATTGTATAAAAACATGAATTTATTCGCCATAAAATTCACGCAAATTTTTATGAATTTCGACATTATGATAGCAAAGCATCACAAAAAAAGGCTTGGAATTTCGCAAAAATGTTTCATAACATTTCCCTTAGCACTTCAAACGGCGCGGATTAATTGTAGTAGATTATTCCTGTCATTTCAAACCCTTTCCCTCGTCGGATTAGGGGCCAGCTAGCAGAGATCTTTTGTAAAATCCTGGTCATTTAATGATCGCATAAAAAAAAATCAATTTATTCGCCAGAAAATTCACACACATCGAATTAAAAGAAAGCGAGAGGGAGATTTTTATCGTTTCTGCGAATGGAATGGAAAAATATCCCATATTTCGTCTTAACGTTTCGTAAATATACAGGGCGTAATGTAATAAGTGTGTCCAAAAAGGGGGCGTGGCTTAATTGCGGCCGGGCGATCGGGCCGAGCGCTTCTTCTCGGTGCCGCTGTCGCGCTGCAAAAATTGATAGATAGGCTTAGAAGGATACAATAGATTATGATTTAATAGACAAAATTCGGTAAGAAAGGAATAAGGAATATAAAATTTTAAGGAATCGGAATATTATTATTTAATCTACAAAACTATATAGGAAATGTTTTGAAACATTTTTGCTAAAAAATTTGAATCTAAAAGTAAAGCTTAAATGGTCTTGTAAACTTTTAGAAAATTTAAATAAAGTTTAATTAAAATTAGCAAACTAAAAGCAAAAAAGCCAGAAAAGGGAAATTTAGATTAGAAAGAACAAAAGCTATCAAAAATTATTATTAACCTCAAAAAATAATGGGACTGAAAACGAGAAAAAGCACTTGTTAGTCAATTTAATAGGCGTCATTCATTGGTAAATTTTTTGAAACCTTTTTGGCGTGACAGAGATTTTAGCTTAGTAAAGCTATATTAAATTTATATGAGTACGTCGTAAAAAATAAAGGGGCCCGGAAGGGAAAGAATCCACAAAAAGGGCCCAGTACCGAAGCCTTGGTCATCGGCTGCTCATCGTAGCTGAACGTGTCCGTCTTCTGCTCCGACGGCTTCGTCACGCTGCAAAAAAAAGTTCTAATTTTTTTTGAAAATTATGTTTCATCAATTTCGAAATCCCGAGCCGTAAATCCCACTTAAAGGTGATACGCGTGACGGTGCGCTGGAATTTCAGGCCGCGCTGCTCGTCGGAATCCTCCTGAAAGTCGGAGAAATTCAATTTAAAAAATTAAATCAGCTTTAAGTTAAGAATTAATTAATGTTGTTAAACTAAAAATTACAAATGTGATTCCGTTTAATTTAATTAAAGAAAACCTAAGAAAGGTAAACTCACCTTTATTATATTAAAAAGAGTTCAAAAGTTGCTCAGGGGCATCGAAAGATTGTTAAAATGATGGCATAGATGTTACATACAATCAGGGGCGTAGCCAGAAAAAATTTCGGGGGCCCCAAAAATTTTTCCAAAAACTCAAAACATTGCCGAAAAAACAGCGCCGCAGGCAAAAATTTTTGAAAAAAGGTTACATAGCTCTACAAATAGCCGTAAAAGTGAAAAAATAGCGCCGCAGGCAGCAAATTTTTGAGAAAATAAAAATCATAAGGGTCCCCCCTTATGAAATTTTCGGCCCGGCCGATTTCGGGGGCCCATGCCTGGGGCCGGTATTACGCTACGTCCCTGCATACAATATTAGAAACATTTAATCCGCGACTGGGAAAAACTTAATTTTCATTTTCTGCCTGTTTTTAAACAAACAAATGTTTTTAAATGTATGATGTATTTTTAGTAGTTTTTAATTGCTAGGAAATGTAAAAATATTTGAAAAATGTTCAAAAATTGCATTTTTTACCTTTAGTGGCCATTTCTACCCGAGCAGCCAAAAATTTTAAAGATTTTTAGAATTTTTTGCGCATTTTATATTTTTTTTTGGTTATTTGCGAGGCGTAGATTTTAACCGACATCAGCAAGGTTGGCCGTCTCGACGTCGGATCGCTCGGTTTTCGGCGAATTCTGATCGTTGAGGGCCTTGGTGATACGGCGCCGTACGCCATCCGAATATCCTGGCATGCACATCTGCAACTAACTGTTGGAAAATTAAATGGAGCTCAAAAGTGAATTTCAGACAAGACTATTTTTAAGCTAGAAAAACTCTTAAAACCTTTAAAAAGACGAAATTTCGCTCCAAAACAATCATTTCTGAGCGAAAATCTATATTTTTTTGTATTTTCTAAGCGAAATTTTGTATTATTCTTACGTTTAGTGATAGTAAAAAAACAGTTGGAAAACCGTCGCTGTTTATATTGAAAAAATTGGAACCCAAGAAAGTTTTTTGCTACCATTTGAAAGTAGCTGATGGCCGTGTTGCGGGCGCAGGCCCGGAAATCGTACTGGTCCTCGCTGCAAAAAAAGATGCATTCAATTTTCAGCATTAAATTTCTATAAAAAGAAAAAATACTTAAAAATATTGTTTTGCTTGTTTGTTGATTTTACACGGTTTTTTAACTTGAATTACTTAATTAATTAGAGTTTTTAATATATAGAATTCAATTAACTGCAGTTATTCCGAACCTAATTCCAATAAAGCGTACCATTTTTCCATGTCGTCCACCTTTCGCTCCCACAGATCGGTCGTGTCGGGCTGCTGTGCCGGAAATGTACCTTTAGCTGACTCCGACCCTCCAAAGCCCTCCCCACCGCTCCAAGCCCCACCGCCGCCATAGCTCAGTTGGTTAGAGCGTGGGTCTAATAAGCCCAAGGTCGCAGGTTCGACCCCTGCTGGCGGCAAATCTTTTGCTTTTTAGTTCAATAACCTGAATCTCCGGTCTAGCGCTTTTGACATCCGCTAGAAATTTTTCTAAACCAATTTTTCCGATTCATAGCCAGTAAAAAAATGTGTTTTTTAAATAGCTGATGCGACGCTGTGCTGATCGCGCAAAAGCGCGAAAAAAGGCTAGAAAATTCTGAAACCAGTTGTTCATGGGTTTTTCTTCGCTCCTTTAAAGTTCTAAAATTTAACCGTAAAAATAAGTTTAAATTAAACCCGATTTTTAAACAACCGCCTGCCTACCCGCTGTGCCATGGTGAGCTGTTCGGTGGATAGGCGGGCCCATTTCTTGACAATATCTTCGGTGGATTGGATCGGTTCCGCCTGGTCCTCGTAGGCTTGTTGCTAAAAACGATACATTACTATATTTGAATTGAATACATTTCTTGAATATCCAGATTTTTCGAAACATCGAAATTGCCATCAAAATTTTCGTTTTTTCCTTACTTTTAAAACCTCGAGGTGCTAACCATCGATATTTTGAAGATTTTAGAAGTCTTTAAACCATGGAAAAATCATTGAAAATTCTTTGTTTTTGGTAAATTTTACTCTTTCTATCGATGAAATTGTGCGCGCATTGATGAAATCTCCTTTTCACGCTTGAAATTGGTCATTTAAAAACCAATGAAAATTAAAAAAAAAGCTAAAACCAACCTTTGGCGGCTGCTTCTTCCGGGATCCGACCTTCTTCTTTCGGGCCACCGGCTGACACTCGTCGTCGATCGACGTCTCTTCTGAATGGAGAAATCAAACTACGACATTTCGCGGATCTCACGCCACGTCTTAAAAGCCCTAATAAAATGCCTTTTTACAAATCCAATTCACAACTCCTATTTGTTAATTTAATTCGCTTAAAAATTTCTTTTCGATGTTTTACAAAACTCGAGGCCGCCAAATAAAAAAAGGTATTTTCATATTTCCGCAAAAAACTCTGCTAGCCTGCCCACTCCTCAAGTAGCACCAACTTTTCTGTCTCCTCCCAATCGCCTTGTCATCATCCCCATCTTTGGCCACTTCTCGCGATCCGTTCCGCCGATCCACCACATTCTCCACCAGCGTCTCTTGCGACAATTCTGAAACATGCAAATTGACAGTATTCGGATGGGATTTGTCGAAAATCAGAATGTCAAAAAACTAAAATTAGATCTGTCGAAACTCGATGTTGTCGATACACACTTTGCCGAAATTGCCTTTCGCTCAAGCTTGAATGCTTCGCAAGCAAAAAATTCAGCGTAATGAAAGTTGGACGCAGTGAACTTTCGAAAATTTTGGCAACGGAAATTACAAAAAATATAGTTTGGACACTCATTTTTCGACAAAATCAGGTTGCTATCGAAAAACCCACGCTTTGAGACGAGCCTCGGCGCGGCGCCGCGTGCTGTCGACACCGGGCTGGCCGGCAGGTCTGAAAACAGTAAATTTCTACCATAGAAACACAACCTGGTAATCGTTGAAATACGAAAAATAAATACCTTGATTAAAATCAAAATTATTAAAATTAATTAAAACCAGGGTTGAAAAGCCGCTTCGCGACTTTTCAACCCTAACTTGATGAAATTCTTCACTCTGCATACGTCTCTCGAATTCCTATGGGGGAAAAATGGGGAATTCCACTCTCTCACGTTATATATAGGCTTCCGCCACTTCCGGCGTATGCTAATTTTTTCCTAACAAAGAAGGCTGCCGGATTTTTCAACAAAAACTCAATTTTAATGTCGAAAATAGCATATTTTGCAAAATCTGATATGCGCGCAGTCATCTCGGGGACGTTACGCACCTAATGACGTATCATACGTAGCGTAACGCCTTTCCCCTCTTGAGATATCTTCCGGACACGGTGACGGAAGTTGCATTCAAATGCACACACACACACACACAGGAACTATTTTTTTATATATAGTAGGATAAATAATAAAAATTTTAAATGACATTAACTTCCACCTTTCTTGTCGAGACACTCTTCGCTGACCTCGCGTCGGGGCCGCGGCTCGTGGGTACCCTAAAAAAAGTAAGTTTCAAAAATAAACATGCTCCTAAAATTTTTTGGCACGATATTGGGCTTGTTGCTTGTTTGCCTTTCGGCAATTTATTGAACTCCGGCCACTTTTGGCCATAAATCACTACATTCCAGCGTTATAATATTTAGTATTTCAAACAACACCCAAAAAGGGGAAAATTAAGGTGACAAATTCAATGGAAAAAAAGGTTTCACCAAAATAGGTTTTCACAAAAAATTTTCGATATATTTCAAGTAATATTCAACTAGTCGTACCTGGCTAATCTTTTTGCGCAGATCGGCGGCCTCCTTCTCGAGAGTCTTCTCCTTTTTCTCGCGCTCCTCCACGTCGCGCTGCTTTCGCGTCGCCTACAAAATACGGTATCCGGAATCCCGAATAAATGGCGGTACTTGGCTGTTAGCGGGCGGGCAAATTGCGCCCCCCCCCGTTAACAGTCCAGTACCTCCTCGGCATCATTCGACAGCCGAGCCCTCCTCCTCGGCATCGCATCGTCGCCCTCCTTCCGCTTCAGCTCTTTGTCGCGCTCCTTGTCCCGCTCCTTGTCGCGTTCCTTCTCGCGCTCTTTGTCTTTGTCCTTCTCCTTCGCGCTCTTTTTCTCTCGCCCCTTCCCGTTCTCTCTCCTTCTCGCTCCCTCTCCGCCCTATCCGGCTTCTTCTCCCCATCGGGCGTGTGGGCGATCGGGAGTCCAGGACCCTAAAAACTTTTTGTACGCAATTTTCGGTTCTTCTGGCATTATCGCGGGGTGGGAGAGCCAATTTTTTGCTTAGGATTTTTCGACCAAACTGGGCCAATTTTTTCCCAAAACTACCACTAAGAATGTTCAGTTTTTAACGCTGTTTTTGCACTTCAAATATAGTTAAATTCTTAAAACACGATTAAAATACTTACTTGTACGTTATTAGGCGTTTCTGAAAAAGCTCGACCCCCTGATAATGCGAGAGCACCAAAATTTCGTGGGTTCAAAACGTACCGGCATGGCGGGCTGACAGTACTGCGATCTCTCGGTGCCGCCCGATGAGCCCTTCTTTTTGCGGCTGAAAATGGTGAAATGCAACTGCAGCTTTTGGTTTTTTCCGTTTCTATTGTTGGCCCTTCAGCCAAATCCAAATTAGCTTTTGCTCGCCTCTTTCCCCCTCAGGGAGGCAAGTGGTTGTCCGTATCCGTTTCCGGAAATGGACGCGGTCCTCAGCGGAGTACCACCCTGAAAGGGGGTAAACCGTTCTTCCCGCTCTCCACTCGCCTCAGACCCAATCATCGGTGGGTGCGAGGTGTCGCAATTTAGTGGGTATAGTGAAATGCATACTATAGAAATGATCCTATGAAGTATGATTTCAAATTTGGCGGTGAGGTGGGGGGATTTCTGCAGGAGGGGTGGGCCAGCTGGGGGGCGAGTGGGGGAAAGGGCAGAGGGCATGCGGAGAGCACACAGGGACGGTGGAAAGGGAGAGATGAGTCAATAAGCTCTCGAGTAACTGTCAGGTGTGTCGACAAAATGTTGCGGAAAGCTAGCAGAGGTTATTTGGGAATTAGAGGCAAACTAAATTAAACCTAACAATTTAACAAAATAGTTGTTTGTATCTCGAGTCTCCTTTGAGCTAGGAGGCTGTAAAGTATACCAAAATGTAGCCCTCAGCCTGGAGAACATCAATGGGGTAAATTTAAGGGAAAAATAAAAGAAACTGAATTTTAATCAACCAAAATAATTTTAAAAATTTATTTAACTTTCCGAAAGCACTGACCCAGACCCAGATTTCGTGAGCGTCTTCCCACTCTCGCCGGCGCTCTTCTTGGGGCGTTGCTGAAAATTAACCTATGAAGATTAGGTTCTTTCGCATTACTGGGGGGGGCAAACTTTTCTCTACATGTCAACTCAATAGCGAGTGTTTTCACAAAACTATCTAGAATTTTGAAAGTCGAGATTTTGGTTAAAAATCGACCAGTCTGATCGTAAAAACGATATTTTGAATATTGTTAAATGATTGGTAAGGTTTTTTCCGTAAGAAAATTTGAGAAACACTTCTGCTATTTATTATTGGAAAAACCGGATCGGGGGAAAGCTGCCCCCCCCCCCCGATAATGCGAAAGAACCGTAATTCCTATAGAAAATCAATGAAAAATTGGCTATTAAACTGAAATGTTTCATGGAAACTCCTTTTGGTTTCTGTTTCTGCACCCCAACTCCTTGTTTATTTATCCACGATTTACCTTTTTAAAGGCACCCTGAATCCACATGCGCGTCTTCGATTTGCGCGAGCATTGCGGCGAGTGGTCCTGAAAATTGTAATTGGTGCTTAACACTTAACGGGGGGGGGGGGGGGTGAAACCTTGATTTTATCCTATTTGTTGATAAATTCCAGTAAATTTTAGTTTTCGTAGTTATATTGCTGGCAAATTACAAAAAGTACCTTAAAAAATCTTTACATTTTAGAATTTTGCGTTTTTTTTTGGTAATTTTTGAAACATTTTCCCAAAACCCAAAAAAGAACTCGAGCGTCTAAAAGTCCTGCACGTTCATAACTTATTTTTCTGATCGTTTAGGCGAGTTTTACAAAAAAACTCGCAACATTTTATATTAAAAATTAATGCAGCTATTGGCCGCCATGTAACCCTGACCGGCTTGCTGTTCTTCTTCCGCTGCTTCTTATTCCTGCGCCTCTTCGACGGAGGCGTTTCGTCCTGGAAAACGTCTGTTTAAAGTTGGATCACCCTACTATATATAAAAAAATAGTGTCTGTGTGTGTGTGTGTGTATATTTGCATGCAACTTCCGTAAGTATGTACCGCACCTACAGCCTCAGGGGAAGGTTTTTAAGGTACGTATGATACGTCATTAGGTGCGTAATGGTCCCGAGATGGGTGCACACATATAAAATTGAAGAAAAGCTGCTGTTTTCGCTATTAAACTTAAGTTTTTGTAAATATATCGAAAAACCTCTTTGTTAGGAGGCAATTAGCATTGACCGGAAGTGGCCGTAGCCTATAAAAATGGAGGGAGCGTGCGCTTTTCATTTTTTGGTGAGCGGCATTCGGCAAGCCCTATGTAAAGTCAAATTTTCAGAAGTCCGAGACGGGTCCAGGGTTGAAAAGCCGCGAAGCGGTTTTTCAACCCTGCTTTTCCATAAAAAGGTATCAAAGTGTTTCACAAAAAAAAAATTAGCATCCAAAAAGGCACCGACCGAAGCAGGACGACGCATCGGGGCCGCAAAAAATAGTGATCAGCGGGTTTTGGAAAGAAGCCAAAGCAACCTTCATCAGAAATTTTCCTGCAAATTTGCAGAAGATGCAAAAAGCGCATTCTAACAGGTCAAAAGTAAATTCAAAAAGCTCAAAAGTAAATCCTAAAAGCTCAAAAGTAAATTCAAAAAGCTCAAAAGTAAATCCTAAAAGCTCAAAAGTAAATTCAAAGAGGAAAGTAATTCAAAGTAGGGAAAGTAATTCAAAGTAGGGAAAGTAATTCAAAGTAAGGAAAGTAATTCAAAGTAAGGGAAAGTAATTCAAAGTAGGGAAAGTAATTCAAAGTAGGAAAGTAATCAATTCAAAGTAGGGAAAGTAATTCAAAGTAGGAAAGTAATTCAAAGTAGGGAAAGTAATTCAAAGTAGGAAAGTAATTCAAAGTAGGAAAGTAATTCAAAGTAGGAAAGTAATTCAAAGTAGGGAAAGTAATTCAAAGTAGGGAAAGTAATTCAAAGTAGGGAAAGTAATCCAAAGTAGGGAAAGTAATTCAAAGTAGGGAAAGTAATTCAAAGTAAGGAAAGTAATCCAAAGTAGGGAAAGTAATTCACAGTAGGGAAAGTAATACTAAAACAAAAGTAAAAACACTGAATAGTCGATTACTAGCCCAACTGGGACCAAATATTTGGTTTCCTATATGCTCCTTTTATCTTTGAAAAGTGTCTTGAAAACGCGAAAACAGACTTTAGCGGCTTTTTCTAGTTCCAAAATTACTTTTTGAATACTTTTCACCCTGTGATCTCTCGACTAGACATGGAATATACCTCAAACTCTGCCAAACATTATTAAAAACCTTGAGTTCGGAAAATTTAGGGCTTTTCCCGACCATTTTCTCGTTCTCTTTCTTTGTCTAGATTGCAAATCACTTTGCAACACAGTTTTACCCTTGGAAAATCTTTGAAGCCCGCCGAACGACGTCCGGGATTGTATTTTAATCGATTTTCAACGTTTCTGATGCGTTTTCTCGTTTCTAATCTATTGCCTTGAATTCAAAAGGTCATCATCATCTTTTTCAGCGGAAAATGGGCAATGAGCAAAGCCACAAAGTGAAGAAAACGCATGGACAATCGGCCTCCCCGTCGGAATCCCCAAGGATCGACTCGCGCTCGACGGAAGCCGCCAAGAAACTCGCCGACTCGAGCGGCAAAATAACAGCGGCATCACTGCAGGTGCGTCGTATCTTTAAAATTCTGTTTTCTAGAAGACCTAGATCGTTTTTGCGTAGGTGTATCAGTGCCATTCGCGTTTTTCTACCTCGGGACGTGCAGAAAGGGCATTTTGCAAAGGAAATTGCCTTTTTCGAGTATTTCTTACATAGCGAATCGAATACCGACAAAGAAACAGTGAATAGAATGTAATTTCGGCGCTTCTGAATTGTTTCGAGGGGAAAATTAGTAAAAAATGGCTTACAAGACGACGTTTTTCGGTGATAATCTCGTTTCCGTACCAGAGAAAGCCAATCTTGTGCAGAATTTTGCACTTATTCCGAAACCGGTTGCAGCGAAAAGCTCATATTCACAAAGTTATGAAGGTTTTCGTTTTCAGTACGAGAAAAGGCCAAAATGGCCCAATTCTTGAAAAAGTTAATATTAACTTTTGGAAACCGATCGTTTCGCCGCTTTTGAAACTAGTTTCGAAATCAGCGCAAAATTCTGCACAATGTAGGCTTGGTCCCGTAGGGAAACTCGATTGTCACTAAAAACTGTTTCCTGGTTAGATGGGCTTTTTGTAATTCAGTTAACTTACGCTTCCATTTTCAGAGCCTCTTCGCGCCAGAACTCGCCGATTCGCTGTGGAAATATCTCTCGGAAGGACAAGGCGATGGCGTGACCCCAGAAGCTGCTGCCTCAAAAATTACACCACTTATGGGGACATCAACTGATATCTACGTCAAGCTTTGTCAGGTGAGACTTTTTAGGCTTTTTATAGCATTCTTTAGCCAGTGCACCATTTCATCAAAGTGTGCCTGGAGGCGGCCGGTGGGGAGGCGTACGATGTGGATGTCGGCTTCATTCAGAGTCTTGTCAAGAAGATGGTGCGTTTATATTTGTTTCAAATATTTGCAGAAAAGAGCCATGAGTTCAAAACAAGCCATATAACTTATCAATGAAATAAAAACAAATCTAAAAAGCTTTTGCATAGAACTTTCAGCGTCGACCTTCCAAAAAATTTGAGGTTTTGTTGGGTGATTCGAAGGCTAGGTAGGGCATCGGTAGATAGAATTTTTAGGGCTTTATTAGGTTTGGACTATCGTTGTAGCTTTTTCAATTTACAGGTCATTTTTTCGTAGCTATATAAACTTGTTTTCCCCTTTCAAAGCCTGAGTTTAGTGTTGATTTTCGGTGTTTTATAAAATTGTCGTTAAAGACGGCCCACGGCGACAACTGGGAGTCGATCGTCGAGTGGAAGAACAGCGAACGCCCACGGTTTTGTCATCAATTGCAATCTGTGGTGCTGAACAAGCTCAACGGATATCCCGTGGTCCGTTTGCAAATGTTTTGGTACTGGACTGTTAGCGGGGGATGAAAACTAAATTTTTCAGGTAGTTTAGGTGGTTTTTTACCTGCTGATCATCTATTATTTATTTTTATAATCTTTGCTAGTTTTGGATGGCTCGAATTCATAAAAATAATTACAACGCTTTGAAAATTCGAATCTATGACGTTTTTTGAGCCATTTACATACATTTTGACCAAACAGTCGGAAATTTTCTAAAAATCCTCCCCTCCCCCCGCAAAGAGTCCAGTACCCTTATTTTTAGAAAGGCTTCTTTGCCGATCAGAGACCCAAAATTCTCTAGAAATACAGCTTTTACAGACAAATGTACAACTCAACTCGGACGTCCTCTCGCAGCTTCAATTCCTCTACCTTCAAAGCGCCCTCCCACCCTCCTATTTTGTCAAAGATCCGGTACGACCTTCTTTAAAACTATTTATTTTTTTATTTGATTCCAGAAAACGGGCGAATTGGCCGAGTGGATTCCGATCTATACAAGTGCCATGCAGGGCATCAGCGTCAATCGATTCGAGAATAACGTCTTTGAATATAAAGGTATTTAATGGTTGTTTATCGGCTTTTAATCGTCATTTTTCAGGTCATACCGTGACGGTCATCAAGCTGAAGGACAAGCGAACGGTGGCGCTGGCGTCTGATACAACGTTCAGGTGTGATTTCAGAAAAAGAGAAACTCTTCGGCGTGAGCCTAGACTTTATATTAACAGCGGAGGGGTTTGTACATGGGTTTTTTTTTGTTTGTGGGCGGACAACTTTACAAGTTTTAATTATTAAAAATCTAATATTAGGACGAAAAATTGATTTTTTTCGATAAAAATGACCAAAATTTCGATTTTTTTTCAATTTTTTTTTGCTTAAAACTTACTTAAACTGACTTAAAAGCCTAGAAGAGCACTATGTATGTTAGGCGTGCTGGACTCGCCTTTTCCTGAGCTTTCGATAGATATCTAAATCGCAGAAATCGGACACGTCGGCTGCCTGCCAGGGGAGCGGGATTTTTTGGAAAACAACTGTATTTATGCTTTCTTTTCAGAAACGGCTCGACACGCTACGGTGGCAACGACACGATGTATTTTGAGCTCGAGCCATCGCTGCTCAGATTAGATGGCACCAATTCGATCTATTCGAATTTCAAGGTACGATTTTTCGGCGTTTTCAGCATTCGGCTAATTTTTAGATTCGCTCGGCGTCGATGGGGCTGTCGTTCAAGGAAGTCATGAAGATTGACAAGGACTTGGACGAAGTGGTTGCGATCGAGGTGAGCGCGTTCAAGCAGTAGACGACGACTCGATCAGGTCTACAATATCGACGGCCTGGTTTCGAATTAAAATGCTTAAAGTCAGGCATTTGCTGAATGGGCGCCTATTTCCCCAGCGAGACTGAGGAGAGGGGGCGAGAGAGAGAGAGAGGGAGAGCGCCATAGAGAGAACCGTAAATAGGCGCCCACGTAGTGTCTGCCTGAAAGAGCGCTTGGTACTGGACTGTTAGCGGGGGGGGGGGCTTTTTTTGTCAATCTTTGCCTTTAATCCCGTGCGGCCCGATAATAAAGATAAACCAGTTTATAGCATTTTCGACAGTTTTTAGAGATGAAAAGCTTATAAAAAGTTCCAAAAATTTGACTTTTTTGGTCAAAAACGTATGAAATTGACCAATAAGCTCCCTTTTCGTTTTTAACATATTAAAAATGCTTTTTATAACTTTCTAGCATTCAAAACCACTAATAACATTGTAGAAATTGATCATACATTAGTTTTCCGACTACTAAACCCCTTACCTCCCCCCACTAACAGCCCAGTACCGATCGGTTTCTTCGAGAGCAGGGCGTCGAAATGGTAGAAATGTTCGAGAGGTCTTTGTATAAGGGCAACGCTAAACTGTTGTTGATTCTCGAGAAATCTGGTCGAGATCCTAACCTTTTTCTGTCACTTTTTAAAAACTTCATTTCCAGGTGTGGGGCTGTGGCGGCGCTAGCACGCTGAACGAGCAGCGCGGACTGCGCGATTGGCAGAATCGACAGGCCGAGAGGAATAAAAAGGTTTCCGGTTATTCAGAATTTTCAATGATTTTTCAGGTACCCCTGCCGGGCAATTGGGACGACAACCGGACAAGACGCTGCTCGAGATGGCCGGCATCAATTTCAGGTTGGCACTCAGCTTTTATCTTCTTCTTCTATAACTTAAAACTAAAAGCTGTATCTTAAAATTTAAGCTTGGATCGGGCTTTTAATGTTTCGTTTCTTAATTTTGTATTTAGCAACGAGCGCGCCAATATGGAGATGGAGGGGAGACGACGGGCCGAGATGGGCGACGGTTGAGACGTTGCCAGACTGGACCACTTCAACATTTCCGTGTTTGCTCAGCTGTGATATGATATTGCCTTTTTTGCACCTGTAAATAAATTGTACTTGCCACTGTGTAATTTTAAGGATTCGACTCCTAGATTTGATTTTTAGATTCCGAGGTTGCCGAATCTATATAATTCGAAGACCGTCCAGCGAGAATCAGTTCAACCGTGGCCCTTGCAAATGGTTGGCGTTACCCGGCCGATCCGGTTACTTGCGGGAGATGGCAGGCCATCATGGGCACGTCGTTTCTCTCGTCTCGGAAGATTTCTAGATTAGCATAATTTCGACCAAGCCGGAAATGTTGGATTTGCGTGGTACGTTCAGATTATAAACTCAGCTTTATTCGTTAACTCCGATTTTCATACTTCTATTAAGCCGCTGTAACTATAAATGGTAAGTTGGACCCCGTCACATGTTATTGCACTCATAGGCAGTTTTCTAGCTCCGCACCGCACACATGACATTTTGCTTGCAGGACAAGAATATTCTACTCGATGAGATGTTGAAGGCCGGCAGGAATTTGGCGGAGCAGCGATCCCTCAAGGAGCAGCTCACTTACACACATGAACTAAAGGTGAGCTGTGGCGCAGAACCAGCGAAGGCCGGCGGTTTTTTGCTCCAATTATGTGATTTTCAACGTGGTTTTAGGCCTACACTATGCTCGCCCTCGAGCAGTGGCTCGTCGAACGAGATCACCGAGAAGATCTCAAGATGTGTCGGTACGCCAGGGAACAACAGGCGAAGGTCTTCGTGGAGACGGGCCGAATGCGAGGCGTAATTCCTACCCTCCGGCAGATGGTTCGTTGGCTTGGCTACGGCCTAGTTTGGGCCAAACTGCAGATAACCCCTGACTCTTAAAGGGATGCCGACGGCATAGTTAATCGGTTACGCGCGGAAAAGAAAATGTCTCTGCGCCTCTGCCCAGGGCGCGCTCTCTGCCCTGTTGGCTACTTGCCAATTTTTGATGGGGGGGGGGGGGGGATCGACACGTGCCGTCGGCAGCCCTTTAAAGGGATAGTTCAGCCTTTGAGCTTGGGCAGTACCTTGGGTCACTATCGACGTAGGGGCGACACAGGCCAGCAGGCCCCCTGCGTCGATAGTCACCCGAGGTACGGCTCAAGCTCCAAGGCTGAACTATCCCTTTAACGTTGGCCTGCCAAAGCGATCCAAGATCGTCTAATGCTTTTTCAGCCGTACAAAGTGATGGCCCTGATTCCTCCGGCCACTGGAGCGGCCCACATCGCGAAAATCGAAAGGTGCGCCCATGCTGA
This sequence comes from Mesorhabditis sp. LJ9110, assembly GCA_038088335.1. Lineage (NCBI taxonomy): Eukaryota > Metazoa > Nematoda > Chromadorea > Rhabditida > Rhabditidae > Mesorhabditis > Mesorhabditis sp. LJ9110. Next base: position 345,767 of record JBBGBA010000124.1, on the reverse strand, counting down.
GGCCAAAAAGATCGCTGAAAAGCATCCGATCGCTGAAGTTAAGCAGGCAAGTTTCATTTGGTCCAATGAGAGGAAGAGTTATTTAGATGTTGCAGCTATGGACAGAGAGCGGCGAGCTGGAATTAATGGAAGAGCTCGGACGAGCTGAAGCGACAGTCGCCTCGTCTCTGACCGTCTACCGAGATGCGGTGAGCTTTTTGCGCACCTCCCCGACTTGTTTCGGAATCATCGTACGGTGGTTGGTCGGCACTGGAAGTAAGCGCCTGAAGGATGTACAAAGCCTTTCTTTCTTGGCGACTTTTGAATAAAGTGCCAATAGAATACCTTCCTTTCTTTAGTATAATTCAAATCAAAAATTAACGCTGCGCTTTTAGTTTTTCATCGTAGCATGCCCACATAATGCAAAATTTAAGCATGCTTACGGAGTAGCCGCTGCCAATCGGCGGGCCACTTTTTCCTGGACGTTTTTGATGGAATGGAAATTACTAAGCCACAATATTTTAAAATATCTCAAAAACTTTATATATTTTAAAGTGTGCCAAATGCTGTAAAAATAGCATGTATCTCGGAATATTTGGCGGTACAGAGTTTTTTTTAGGCGAAACGAGTGCGGGCTGCCGCCGCGGAAGCGGAGATCGATCTGGACAAGAAAAGGGATACGATGAAAAAGCAATTCGGGTTGGAACGGCCGCTTGACGTGGGCGAGAACCCGGTGGGGAGAAGCCTAACAAATTAATTGTGGTCAAATGCTATAGATGTCGGTTTAGTTGCTGAGTGGAGCGGCGATTGGGATTATGTCACGCTCGATTTAGGTGCCCTCGCCGTTCACGTGGGTCACTGAAGGTGAAACGGATCTTGTACACGCAGACCCCGCCCGGACGATGCTCTTCGAGGCAAGCACACTATACGCTCTTTTGCCTAGTTGATGTTCTCCAAAACGCAGCTCGTTTCAGAATCAATCAGCGCGTGATCTTTCGTCCTCATCGAGCAGCAGAACGATGATTCCACCCGGAGCAGTGCGTACGCGTTTTATTCAGGTATTTCCTTTGCGAAGCTTTGGTTTCTCGCGTTAGCATGGTTTAGGAAACTGCGTTTAACAGGCAAAACTACCTTCAGAAAAAGAATTAAAGGAAAATTTTGGTCGAAAGCAACTTTTGGTGCAAACGCAGCCATTAGAGTAGGGGTTTCTATAATTTTTATTATGCCTAAACGGAAAAATGTTTCTACCTCCTTGATTTCAAGCTACAAAATGCATTTTTCGACAAAATTTCAACAAAAAATTATAAGGTATAAACTGTTAGACTTTATTTAACTAATCGCGCCCCCTCTCGGTGATGCGAAGGCACCAAAATTTGTAAGGGTTTCCGGTTCGGAATAGTGCAAAAGCAGCTTGGGAGCACTTTATCTCTTTATAATGGAAAAATTCAATCGCACATAAAAAATTCGTGGTGGGCTGAGCGTTTCAGCGCATTGCCGAGCATTCTATACTGAGCGAGTATTACTCGCACACCCCCTGCCAAACATCGCAATTCACTTCAGGACGACATCCGGATGTTCATCTCCGAGCTGCCACCGCTTGATACCTCGACCGCTACGTCATCGACTACGCACCGCTCTCCTGTACCTGTCAATGTAATTTACGTCTTTATTTCATTGCGCACTTTCTTGACCCGTATATAAAACCCTTCGTATAATTTTTGATGCTCTATGGAGTAGCAGACTGTCGAAAAATATCGAAAATCCTAAAAAAATAGCTTACCAACCCCATTTTCCGGGTTATTTTTGCTTTTGTTCGAAGTTTCTTAAATTATTTTTGCTTTTATATCGAATCAAAATTCCAAATAAGTCTATTTTTGCTGCTCTTCCGGGCGCGATTTGTAGTCCCCATAAACTAATTAAATCTTCAAAAACCTGGAACGTTAAACTCCCCCCACCACCCGCTAACGAATCAAAACCGAGAGTAGCCCTAAATAATGAGCACACTTTTCTGCAGTTGCCAGACGACCGCGTCAACAACACCGTCGCCAGCCCCTCAGACGACACATCCACCGACGACGCCTGCTACACCCATGTCGGCGAATTCTTTGAGGTGATATATTAAAATTCACAGCGTCCCCCGGGGGCCAATCTACTACAGGGTGTCCAAAAAACCGTCCCTCGGCATTTGGCCGTCTTCTATCCCATCGTGACCAAATTTTTACGAGTGATGGGACCCATAAAAACTATGTACAGCCGAATTTTCTAAACAAAATGTTGTACAACAAAGTTATGACCAAAAACTTATTTTTTTTTGGCAAATATTTGGGCTTGTTTTTGAATTATGTTGACGCAATTAGAATGCCGATTTTGAGTAATTTGCTGAAAAATGGTCATTTTTGCGTCGATTTCTGCCGATTTTGGATAATAAAATGTGATGCAAGATCCCGAGTTAAACATGATTGTCGTAAATCAGAAAGTTAGGTCACGTAGAAAAAAAGCTCCCTCTTCGTTTTGCATTAATATTTCAAGATCGAAATCCTTCAAAATCACAGGGCAATCGGCAAAATAAACCTGATTTTCGCTGTCACTTTTTTTACAATATTTTGCTTAGAAAATTCGGCTGTACATAGTTTTTATGGGTCCCCATGGCTGGTACAAAAGTGGTCCCCGATCGGATAGAAGGCTGCTGAGTTCCGAGGGTTTTTCGATGAGAAGCCTTTTATTTGTGTCACGCCAACCATTACTTGCAGCTGCATGAAACTCGCGATTTTTCAGCTCGTCGAGCCAAATTTGATGAGGAATCGCGTCTCCATGCCAGCTCATCAGCCTACCTACCTGCCTACTGCAGCTACCGCCGACGTGGACTCGGCTCTCAAGAATGCCGGCGTATACGTGGTGAAAACGGTCCTGGAACAGATTCTTTGAGCACGTCTTTTCCGGTGGAATAAACTGATCCTGAACGGTCTTGTCTTGTTGTTTCCTATTTGCGACAAAAGATCCCGCGGGTGCGAACATATTCCCTCTTGTAACGGAAGCTAAAAACGGGCACTTTCGCCCTATCGGCGGGGCGAAGCAGCCACAGTTTGCTTTTTGAACCTAGGCTTGCTTATCGAAGCAAATAGGAGTTAGTTTTGTAGTGTTCTTCATCAAATTTTAGCGATATACCAAGCGTAGACAAACAAAAGATACTCGGAATTAAGCTTAAAAGGTTTCGGAACCAGCCCAAAATGGATCATTAGGGTCGGAAAATCGATATTTTGTATTTTTTCAACAAAAAAAACGGTACTTTTTGCGTTACGCAACACTGGAAAACAATTACCCGATTCCTGTTAGATTTTGCCACCGAAAAATGTTTTGCCCACGCCGCAAAGGTGAACGAACCAAAAAAATACTTTGATTTCCAGGCGACGCCAGTCACTAAACACGGTAAGGGACGACCTGGACAAATGACGGTATTAATAATGCGATAAAATAGTATTTTACGTACTACAGGGCAACCTATGTTCGAAATGCCCCGAGAAGGGCGTCCAGCGTGTGACCAAAAAACACGGGGCGCTGCTCTGCCACAAATGTCTGACGGCGTATTGGTGCGCTTCCCTGGCGGAAGAAGTGACGCAAGTTATGTTACAGGAAGGCCAGCGTGAACTACAACCGAAGAGGAACCTGTAATGGGAAGAACTGCACGGAGCGCAGTAAGCTTACCCCATTCCGCAGACCATACTTTACAGAACCCTGCGCCATCTGCTCATTCAACAGCAAATGGGCCCCGCTTGGTCTCCTTCCGCTTGACACCTCCAAAGAGACCTTCGATAAAGCGGCTTAATCCAGTTTTCCATGTATAAATTCAGTTTTTACCAGAGTCGTCTGGTTCTCGATGAACGATCTTCGAATCATACAGATCCGATAACCTCGCAAACTAAAAATCAAATCTAGGAGTAGAATCCTTAAAATTACACAGTGGCAAGTACAATTTATTTACAGGTGCAAAAAAGGCAATATCATATCACAGCTGAGCAAAAACGGAAATGTTGAAGTGTTCCAGTCTGGCAACGTCTCAACCGTCGCCCATCTCGGCCCGTCGTCTCCCTCCATCTCCATATTGGCGCGCTCGTTGCTAAATACAAAATTCAGCGACGAAACATTAAAAGCCCGATCCAAGCTTAAATTTTAAGATACAGCTTTTAGTTTTAAGTTATAGAAGAAGAAGATAAAAGCTTAGTGCCAACCTGAAATTGATGCCGGCCATCTCGAGCAGCGTCTTGTCCGGGTTGTCGTCCCAATTGCCCGGGAGGGGTACCTGAAAAATCATTGAAAAATTCTGAATAACCGGAAACCTTTTTATTCCTCTCGGCCTGTCGATTCTGCCAATCGCGCAGTCCGCGCTGCTCGTTCAGCGTGCTAGCGCCGCCACAGCCCCACACCTGGAAATGAAGTTTTTAAAAAGTGACATAAAAAGGTTAGGATCTCGACCAGATTTCTCGAGAATCAACAACAGCTTAGCGTTGCCTTTATCCAAAGACCTCTCGAAAATTTCGACCATTTCGACGCCCTGCTCTCGAAGAAAGCGATCGGTACTGGGCTGTTGGTGGGGGTGGTAACGGGTTTAGTAGTCGGAAAACTAATGTATGATCAATTTCCACAATGTTATTAGTGGTTTTTTAATGCTAGAAAGTTATAAAAAGTATTTTTAAAACCAGATGGTTACAGTCGCTTCGCGACTGCAACCATCTGGCCTTCGGGCTACCCTACATGTCCCACTCCACCACATCCTTTCCCACCTCCATCAATACCCCCGATAGCCGAAATCCCGTTCAAAAACTACCTAAATACTTTCCTGATGGCTTCAGATACACCCCATGGCTGAAATCCCCTTCAAAAACTACCTAGATAACTTCCTGATGGCTTCAGATACCCCCATGGCTGAAATCCCTTCAAAACTACCTAGATACCTTCCTGATGGCTTCAGATACACCCCATGGCTGAAATCCCCTTCAAAAACTACCTAGATACCTTCCTGAAGTCTTCAGATACCCCCCATGGCTGAAATCCCTTCAAAAACTACCTAGATACCTTCCTGATGGCTTCAGATACCCCCATGGCTGAAATCCCCTTCAAAAACTACCTAAATACTTTCCCGATGGTTTAAGATACCTCCCCTAGGCGAAATCCCCTTAAAAAACAAAAATAACGACCGACCGGATGGCATGAGAGAAAAAAAGAAATGAAATCCCCCGTGAAAATTTTCATCCACGAAACGCGCGCCACCTGGCTCACTATGTCCAAAATCACCCCAACCTCCGTCCCCCACCCCTTTTACTAAGGAAAAAACTTTCATAAGTAATTTTAATAATTTAAACTAAAACTTTTTCATAATTTTTTTATCAGTTTGGGGGTTTCTGAGGGCGCTCTATCCGAATCCGAAGAGAGCTAAGCTCTAGCTCTTTTCCCCTTCGAGTTGAATTCGGCTTCACACAGACAGACGGAGACCACAACAAAATTATTATAGTTGATGTTAAAAAATTCGAAAAGGGAGCTTCTTGGTCAATTTCATACGTTTTTGACCAAAAAAGTCAAATTTTTGGAACTTTTTATAAGCTTTTCATCTCTAAAAACTGTCGAAAATGCTATAAACTGGTTTATCTTTATTATAGGGCCGCACGGGATCACAGGCAAATATTTGCAAAAAAAGGGCTCCTCCCCCCGCTAATGGTCCAGTACCAAGCGCTCTTTCAGGCAGGCACTACGTGGGCGCCTATTTACGGTTCTCTATGGCGCTCTCCCTCTCTCTCTCTCTCGCCCCCTCTCCTCAGTCTCGCTGGGGAAATAGGCGCCCATTCAGCAAATGCCTGACTTTAAGCATTTTAATTCGAAACCAGGCCGTCGATATTGTAGACCTGATCGAGTCGTCGTCTACTGCTTGAACGCGCTCACCTCGATCGCAACCACCTCGTCCAAGTCCTTGTCAATCTTCATCACTTCCTTGAACGACAGCCCCATCGACGCCGAACGAATCTAAAAAATAAATCGATGCTGAAAACGCCGAAAATCGTACCTTGAAATTCGAATAGATCGAATTGGTGCCATCTAATCTGAGCAGCGATGGCTCGAGCTCAAAATACATCGTGTCGTTGCCACCGTAGCGTGTCGAGCCGTTTCTGAAAAAGAAAGTACAAAAACAGTTTTCCAAAAAAAATTCTAGACGGCCGAAGACGGGTCCGATGTGTTTACGATTTAGGTATCTATCGAACGCGTTCGGAAAGCCGAGTTCAGCACGTCTCTCCGATTTCAAACTCTTATAATTTGTCTAACATTTACTACTTTTTTTGCGAAAAGGAGGGATTTTTCGATCTTCTTCTGCCCATGGGTTAAAAAAAACACAATTTAAGAATTACGCCTTACTGGCGGCCCAACTAAAAACCCAGCTTGGATAGCACTAAAAGCGGTTAAATTGTGTTTTAGACAAAACCACGTGTCCTTTTTGCATGAAAAATACCGAGCGAGCAGAAGAAATTGCGAAATTTTGTAAAATCGGAGAGTGGTGCTGGATTCGCCGTTTGAAGAGCTTTCGATAGATATCAAATCGTATAAATCGGACACGTCTGCGGCCGGATTTGTAAAGTTATTTGCACAAAAACATTTAAAACGGGTACAAACCCCTCGGCTGTTTATATAAAGTCTAGGCTCACGCCGAAGAGTTTCTCTTTTTCTGAAATCACACCTGAACGTTGTATCAGACGCCAACGCCACCGTTCGCTTGTCCTTCAGCTTGATGACCGTCACGGTATGACCTGAAAAATGACGATTAAAAGCCGATAAACAACCATTAAATACCTTTATATTCAAAGACGTTATTCTCGAATCGATTGACGCTGATGCCCTGCATGGCACTTGTATAGATCGGAACCCACTCGACCAATTCGCCCGTTTTCTGGAATCAAATAAAAAATAAATAGATTTAAAGAAGGTCGTACCGGATCTTTGACAAAATAGGAGGGTGGGAGGGCGCTTTGAAGGTAGAGGAATTGAAGCTGCGAGAGGACGTCCGAGTTGAGTTGTACATTTGTCTGTAAAAGCTGTATTTCTAGAGAATTCTGGGTCACTGGTCGCAAAAAAGCCTTTCTCAAAAACAGGGTACTGGACTCTTAGCGGGGAGCATTTTACCGAGAAGAGAACCAATTTTTTTTTCTAGTAATCCCGTACGACCCTATTCCACAAAATGTAAACAATTTTATAAAACTTCAACAGCCCCTCCAACATCTAAAAATGTCGGACTTTTTGATCAAAAATGTATGAAAAATGGCTCAAAAAACGTCATTTTCGAATTTTCAAAGCGTTGTAATTATTTTTTATGAATTCTAGCGATCCAAAACCAGCAAAAGATTATAAAAATAAATAATAGATGATCAGCAGGTAAAACCACCTAAACTACCTTAAAAATTTAGTTTTCATCCCCCGCTAACAGTCCGGTACCAAAAAAATGTGCAAACGGACCACGGGATATCCGTTGAGCTTGTTCAGCACCACAGATTGCAATTGATGACAAAACCGTGGGCATTCGCTGTTCTTCCACTCGACGATCGACTCCCAGTTGTCGCCGTGGGCCGTCTTAAACGACAATGTTATAAAACACCGAAAATCAACGCTAAACTCAGGCTTTGAAAGGGAAAAACAAGATTATATAGCTACGAAAAAATGACTAGTACTACTACGACGATAGTCCAAGCCTAATAAAACCCTAAAAATTCTATCTACCGATGCCTTACCTAGCCTCCGAATCACCCAACAAAACCTCAAATTTTTTGGAAGGTCAACGTTGAAATTTCTATGCTAAAGCTTTTTAGATTTGTTTTTATTTCATTGATAATTTATATGGCTTGTTTTGACCGCATTCTGGGAAATCATGGCTCTTTTCTGCAAATATTTGAAACAAATATAAACGCACCATCTTCTTGACAAGACTCTGAATGAAGTCGACATCCACATCGTACGCCTCCCCACCGGCCGCCTCCAAGCACACTTTGATGAAATGGTGCACTGGCTAAAGAATGCTATAAAAAGGCTAAAAAATCTCACCTGACAAATCTTGACGTAGATATCTGTCGACGTGCCCATAAGTGGTGTAATTTTTGAGGCAGCAGCTTCTGGGGTCACGCCATCGCCTTGTCCTTCCGAGAGATATTTCCACAGCGATCCGGCGAGTTCTGCCGAGAAGAGGCTCTGAAAATGAGGGCGTAAGTTAGCTGAATTACAAAAAGCCCATCTAACAAGGAAACATTTTGTTAGTGAAAATCGAGTTTCCGTACGGGGCGCAGCCTATCTTGTGCAGAATTTTGCGCTGATTTCGGAACTAGTTTGAAAAGCGGCGAAACGATCGGTTTCCAAAAGTTAATATGGACTTTGTCAGGGCAAAATTGGGCCATTTTGGACTTTTTTTCGAACTGAAAACCTTCATAACTTTGTGAATATGAGCTTGCGCAAATTTTGCAACCAGTTTCGGAATAAGTACAAAATTCTGCACAGGATGGACTTGTATCATACGGAAACGCGATTATCACCGAAAAACGTCGTCTTGTAAGCCATTTTCCCCTCGTAACAATTCAGAAGCGCCGAAATATATTCTATTCACTGTTTCTTTGTCGGTATTAGATTCGCTATGTAAGAAATACTCGAAAAACGCAATTTCCTTTGCAAAATGCCCTTTCTGCACATCCCGACGAACAAAAACGCGAATGGCAATGATGCACCTACGCAAAATGATCTAGGTCTTCTAGAAAACAGCATTTTAAGAATACGACGCACCTGCAGTGATGCTGCTGTTATTTTGCCGTTCGAGTCGGCGAGTTTCTTGGCGGCTTCCGTGGAGCGCGAGTCGATTCTTGGCGATTCTGGCGGGGAAGCCGATTGTCCATGCGTTTTCTTCACTTTGTGGCTTTGCTCATTGCCCATTTTTCCGCTGAAAAAGATGATGATGACCTTTTGAATTCAAGACAATAGATTAGAAACGAGAAAACGCATCAGAAACGTTGAAAATCGATTAAAATACAATCCCGGACGTCGTTCGGCGTGCTACAAAGGTTTTCCAAGGGTAAAACTGTGTTGCAAAGTGATTTGCAATCTAGACAAAGAAAGAGAACGAGAAAATTGATCAGGGAGTTTTAACATTTCCGAACTCGAGGTTTCAAATAATGTTTGGCAGCGTTTGAGGTCTATTCCACGTCTGGATGAGATTCGAAGGGTAAGAATTATTGAAAAAGGTCATTTTGGAACAAGAAAAAAAGCGCTAAATTCCGTTTTAACATTTTCAAGAATCCTTTTAAAAAGTTGTAAGGAGGATCTTTTCAAAGCAACATTTGTTCCATCCAAATATAAAGCGTTCTTACATTGTTTTTAGTGAGTTTTCACTCCATGAAAACTGAAAAACTTTCAAAAAGTTAGGAAAGTCTTTCAAAAAAAGTCGAAAATATAGATATTTTGCGTCGAAAAACTTGATTTCCCGATCTACAACTACATTTTTCATTGAGATTTGTAGTTTTTATGCACAGGAATAATTAAAACAATGCAAAAATGAATGCGCCATTTATTAAAAACCTCAGCTGTGACGAGCAAAGCTGATTCGCCCCATTTCCCAAAGCAGTAAATGCCACCCCAGAATTCCCGGCAATCTTTTTAGCAAAGACATAAAGGCGGGCGAGTTTATCGGAAAACAGAAGGGTTCGCTAGCATTTCATAGTCTCACTCTCGTGCCTGCGCTTCCCGACTGGTCATGTTGCCTCCATCAGTCTCGCGTCTGCGCCTCTTCTGTTTCGCCATTCTCTCGCCCACACCCCCTCGCTTCAACAAACAAAACGAGGACCAAAGACCCGTGCGTAGAATCGGGAGGTCTTGCTCGGAGAGTGCGCAAAATGCATAAACACACGCTCAATCGCTAACTGATCGTTCGGTGAAAAGTGCAAAAGAGTAGACAAGCGAAATTCGGTACGCGAGCCGTACTTTTTGGCCTGTAAAGCGTAAAATGGAACTTTTGGAACGGTAAAATAGCTATAGCTAGCTATGTTGCGTAGAAAATTTAGATTTAAAGGTATAGAAGGAATTTAAAAGCCAGTTAATAAATTCAAAAGTAGGGAAAGCAAAGGAAAAAGAAAATAATTGACGTACGAGGTTTTTTCTAACGGTCCAATTTTTAATGGAAATAGCTATTTATTTATTTACTATACCCAAACTTAGAGACTTTACAAGTTTTATTAAAAAGGGTAAAAAATATAGATTTTTCGACCAAAATTTCAACGACAGAATTTTTCCGATTTTTGGTTTTTAATGTTTTTCTATTTAAAATATCGTTACTTTTCGCTAAAAACACCATTAAAACACCTATTATTTTGTTGCTAGGCATTTCTTTTAGAAAAAAGTTGCCCCCCTCCCGTTAATGCAAAAGGACAAAAAAAAAGATAAAAACTTTCTATCACGTTGCTAGAATTTTCGGACTTCTAGGAAAAACTAGGCCCCCCGATAATGCCAAAGAACCTAATTTTGCATTGCAGAAAGTTAAAAAAATTTTTACATTCCACCTGATTTTCTTCGCACATTTTTTGAGCTGCAATCCCCCGAACTGTAGCGATCGATCGGGGCCATTCTGTTGCACAAGAAATCGGCTGTGCGTATAAGCGGGCGCGGCGCTTCGCTATAGATTTCTGTTATCATTCCTAAATTTTTCTCAGACAAACAATTCAAGGGCTTGAACTTCGAAAAAATTTCGCAAAATGGTGGTGTGCTTCAACTTTTTAAACGTATTTCTTCTTTGGAGCTTTCGCAATATCGGGGGGACCAACTTTTGCCTACAACTCCAGAAATGCCTAGTAATGTTATACTACGTTTATTAATAAATTTTTTAGCAAAATTCAACTATATTTTAAGTCGAAAAAACGCGAAAAACTGTTTAAATAGAAATTTCGGTGAAATTCTGCTTTTTGGTCAAAAAAATCGATTTTGGTATTTTGAATCAAAAGTTATAGTTTTTAATCTGCTAACAGCCAAAAACAGTTTCGAAAATTCGCTATTTTGATTCGGAAAGTAATTTTGTATGATTATTATTACCTCTATTTTAATATCATTATCTCTATTTTACTTTTTTTTATAGATATCTGGGAAACTCGAGCAACTTTTTTCAGGAAATGGTCGGCCAACTTCTTCAAATAATAGACTTCATCAAGGATGCGGATAAGGATCGAATTCACCCACGCCTCATCGAAACGGCACTGCTCGAGATTCAAGAGAAAATTAGGGGCAAAAAGGTCGGCTTTTCCACCCCGGTGTTGCGATCGGGATCACAATTTTTGCATAATAAATTTATAATAATAAATAATAAAATCAATATAAATATATAAATAAATTAATAAATAATAAATAAATTGCCTTTTAGGTCGTGATCGTGAGCATCGCCGGCCTCTTACGAGGCGGCAAAAGCTGCCTGCTCGAACTGCTGCGCCTCGAGCTGACCAACCCCGGGGCGCTGCGGGACCCGAGGACTGTCATCGGGTAAGTTATGCTATTTAGAATGTCACTATACTAATTAATCCCCGCGGAAAAAAACTAGTACACACCCTTTTGAAATTTCTAAGCTTACTCATAGACTACGCCTGAGCTTAGCTTCATTGAGAAGCAAGTCTGAGCTAAGTTTGAGCTCTTTTTTCGATCTTCGCTCTTAGATTTTCGATATCGGGGTTTCAAAAGATGCGCCATCGTCCGTAGAACATTTTCATAGATTTTGTTTTTCGATTTTTAATGAAACTTTCGAGATATTTCTAGCAAAATTGGGGGATTTTTCGCTTCGAGAGTACAAATTACACCGCCCGTGGACAGTTGAGCGTGCATAGGCGCGTCTCGTCCAACTTTCCTAGCCGTCGTAAGCCCTTTTTCAGACACAACGATGGGATCCCGTTCAAAATGGACGAAGCCAGACACACCCAGGGCATTCTGATGTGGAATGAGTTGATTCCGGTTGAGACCGATGCGGGGACGGTTGGTCGTTTTCAATCGTTAATAGGATTATTTGTAGTATCACGTACTGCTCGTCGACTCGCAGGGAACATTCGACTTTGAGAGCGATACAAAAGTCTCGGCTTTCATATCGACTATCCTTCATCTCCTCTCCTCTATAATGGTTGGGTTTTCGCGTAGCGAAACTTTCCTTGCAGCTGATCAATGCCTGCGGCTTCAGCGCGGCCGACCTGGACCATCTCACGCAAATGCAGCTGTTCTCCGAGGCGGTGAAGAGGGATGCCGGGGAATGTGAGAAAAGCCAACGACCGGTGGGAAGCTTGGTTCTTGTGCGTTATCAGGGGGGGGGTGCAAAAATTTTTCTCAGGAACCAATTCTTTTAAATAGGCGTTTCTAAACTGTCTTTTCCTTTCCCTAAACGTAAAAAATTGTTGTTTTTGTCAAAAAAATACAAATAGTATTGGTTTTTCGACCACAGATGACTGGTTTTTTTACCAAAATGCCGACTTTTTGAAAATTTTACTAGAAAAATTATTTTCCCCAGCTGGGGGCTCGGAATTAAGAGATTTTCGCTATTTTTCGGTAATTTTTGACTAAATTTGCTCGGGAATCGAGAAAGGTAGTAAGTGGCTTTGTTACAGCTCAAAATAGTGTAAGATAAAATAGTTAATGGCAAAACAAGCAAAGGGAATAAAGAGACAGGAAATAGACACTAATTTTCTCGTAAATTTAGTTATTTTACCGCCTCTACCTTTGTAGATTCGCACTGAATGTCGAACCATCGCTTTTCAGGCGATCTTCTTCACATTCCGCGATCGAAAAGTTTCCAAGAATTCTGTTGAAAATCTGCAGCCCGGCCGCTACGGCAGCGATCCAGATTATTTCAAGCGGATGAAGATGAACCCCGTTAACGAAAAGAAGATTGATGAAGTCCGAGAAGCCGCCAGAAACATGCAGGTATGCCATTGACCCGCGCATTTAGGAACTTACTAAAATTTAAGATCTTTGTCTTCCCGACTCCGGACAAAAAATTGACGGATGCTTCAACGGGTGATGTTATTACGATTGGCAATCCGGTAAAACTTTTAGTAGTGTTTTCAGAAAAATCTAACCAATTTCAAACTAGTACAACTATCTACAAAATTCAAAAAATGAAATTTTAGTAAAAAATCGGCGCCAAAAAATCGATATTTTTGAAAAGTTTTCACGTTTATGAATAGTAAAAACCGTTTAGAAACACTTGTTGTATTTATGTTTGTACATTAGATCCTAAGAAAAAAGTTGTTTCCCCCCCCCGATAATGCAAAAGGACCTAGTTTATCAGGTGAAGCCCTCTTCCGGCACGCAAGCCAGGGCTCAGGAGGGGGGCGAGAAGTCGCAGACAGTTGAAGATAGAGTCGGTACGTGAAAAAGAAAGAAATATCAGTCGACCAAGCTCTTGGAGCAAAAAGCAAAAAGTCTGATGAGAGTGGGATTCGAACCCACGCCCCCGGAGGGACTGGTGCCTTAAACCAGCGCCTTAGACCACTCGGCCATCTCACCACGGTGGCCAGGTGGGGGTAGGGCCGATATGAAAGGTGGGGCGAGGCACAACGGCTCACCGTGTGGCCAAAAACATCCATTTGGTGGTTAAAAACAGCATTGCGCATACCTTGTTTTTTAAAGATTTTTTAAGTATAGCCGGAGAAACTATCTAAAACTTTGTAAATTTTTCAAAAAGTCGGAAAACCTGTATTTTTTCTATTTTTTAAATAAAATTTTGTAACTTTTACGTGGTTAGAAACACGCCGCTTTTGATATTGAAAAATGGTTCCTAAAAAATATAATAGCCCCCGATAACGCATAAGAACCAAACCTTTATATCGCAATTTGCAGTCTCGGAAGACATGAAGAACTTTATGGCCGTCGTCGAGGAGCTGACCGAGCTGATCAAGGCCAATCTGCAGCCAAGCTATGTGATGGGCACCGAACTCAACTATGACAATTTCAAGGAGATCATCCGGGTATCCAAAGAAAACCACAGGGTGTCCTAATCGACAAGCCCCCTCGGCATTTGGCCGTCTCCTATCCATCGGGTTCAAATTTTTACCGATTTAATTTTTATCGACATTTTCTAAGCAAAATAACTGTCCTGCCTGAAGAATTATTTGATTTACGAAAATATCTTTGAAATCGACTCTTTTGATCACTTTGATCTTCAAAATCTTCAGAAACTGGGCCCATAATGACCAGTTTTCCGGTAATTGCTCAAAATCGGCATTCTAACTGAGAAAACATGGTCGAAAACTCGTGCCGACAGTTTTTGATAGGGAAACCCTGTAGAATATTTTCATTCCATAGACACTCGTCGAGAGCTGCAAGATGTCGGGCATCAACGACCATATCCAGGACGACGTCAAGGTGGAGAATTCTGAAACTGTTCTCGGCTAGCTAACATGCTCGAAGAGCATTAAAACCCTTTTTTGTTTCCATCAAAAATTATAAGCTTTTGACTTTCAGACGATCATGGACAACGCGGAGTCTCGTGCCTGCGAGGTCGGCCTAAACGCATATCGGGAGAATTCAAAGGTTTGGCAGTTTCGGTGCTTTTGTTGCTTTCGGGTTTTTTCCCGTAACCGTTTCCTTAACAATACCTTCTAGTCGGAGCCAGAGATTACAATGCGCGCATTCAAGCAGCGGTGGGACCAGGCCAAAGCCTTGGCCATGAAAGTAAACTTATTTTTTATTTAAACGTTCCAAATTTAGGCCTATCTTCAAAGCAAGCACTACGGAAACGAGGAAAAACGGGCAGAAAATCTGAGAATTTTTGAGCAAAAATTAGAGGTTTGTGTAAACTTCAGTTTCTTTTTTTACGAAGATTCCTTTGGTCCTGGTTCGTTAGCGGGGGCAATTTTGTATCGATCTAGAAATGCCTAGTAACTTAATAGGAAGTATTTTCATAATGTTTTTAGCAAAATAAAACTATATTTTCACTAGAAACTGTCTAAAAACTTTGATAAATTTTTTAAAAACTCGAAATTTTTGTCAAAAACGGTCGTTTTGGGCGAAACATCGATATTTTTGTATTTTTCGACTAGAAAATTTCTGAAGTTTTTACGTTTGGGGATGCTCAAAACAAATTTTTCTCTTCACCCCCCGCTAACGAACCAGAACCAATTGCTTTCTAGGAAGCTGCGCAGCGTCGTTGGGCGGCCAAACAAATCGTGGCCGTGCACGAACTGAAGAACAAGCACGCACGCGAATATGGCGCGCGGGTGGAAAAACAAGAAGCGGTAGGCCAATGCTTTCGGCAGTTTTTTGCGCCTTAACGTTAAACAAACTCGTACGTCCATTTAGCCAGGAATCCTGAGCGAGCAGATCGCGGCCGAAGACGCCAAGTTTCGTCAGGCCGTCGCCGAGGAGATTTACTACGGTAATTTTACAGAAAATTGGCAGATTGCGATGCTGCACTTCCCTAGAAATCGTTTCATAACATTTAACGCTATGAAAAACTCGCTTAGGCAAAAAAAAATCATAGAAAAAATGAAAAACAATTAGTAAACTCGGTTCTTTCACATTATCGGAAACCTTTTTTTTCAAAAAGTCCAAAAATGTTTAGTAATGTTATAGTAAGTCTCTTAATAGTTTTTAGTAAAATTTAACTATATTTCAAGTGGAAAAACGATAAAAAAACGTAGAAAAATTTTTTAATCGGAGATTTTAGTCGAAATTCCATAATTCTTTTAGTTTTTAACGAAAATTTGTAAACTTTCTACGTTTCGTACTAGCAAAAAAGAAACATTTTAAAAACACAGACTTAATTTCTACTAGAGAAATTTGATCCGAAGAAAAATGTCTG
Organism: Mesorhabditis sp. LJ9110; assembly: GCA_038088335.1. NCBI lineage: Eukaryota > Metazoa > Nematoda > Chromadorea > Rhabditida > Rhabditidae > Mesorhabditis > Mesorhabditis sp. LJ9110. The sequence continues at coordinate 329,956 of JBBGBA010000124.1, read as the reverse complement.
TTACGAATTTCGTCATAATTCGAAAGAACCGAAAATTGGGATGTTTAAAAAAGACTTTTGGCTCCAGAAAGCCAACCCAAAAAACACGGAAATTCCAGAGGAAGGAACCAAAGCCCCAGCCGAGGTAGAAGACGTCGTCAAGCAGCTGAGGACGGCGATCGAAGTGCGCTACCGTATTGGACAGAAGAACGCTGATGCCCGTCGGGTTTATGAAGACGTACCGGAAATTGCTCGCACGACTGCAAAGGAGTATGAGAAGGCGGCGATCGAGGTGACGCTGTAATTAAATCTAGAAAAAGAATGGTTTAACCTAGGCTGTCAAAACTTGCAAGACGCTACCCGAGCTGGAAAAGGCCATTTGGACCGCGGCGAGAAAGGCGCGAAACGACTATGCGGCAAAGGTGGCGGAATTGAAGGTTAGTATAGCTACTATAATCTTAATATAATTGTTATAATACTATAAGACTACTATAATACTACAAACCAGAAAATTGTTAACTAATTTTTAATTTCCAACCAAAATCCTGCCGTCTATACCTTTAATAAAATATAGCGTATTTTACAGCGTAGTAATGGTTTTTGATTTCTAGATAATAGTAAAAACAACCATTTAAAATCGGGAAATTTTGAAAATTCTGCTCTTTTCAGTGATTTTTCATCTACGTTTCACCAAGTCAAAAATTTCGCAATTTTAGCCGCTCTTTAGCGCCAAAAACTTATATAAATTTTATAAAAATTTGCTATTTCACGCCAGGGTCGTGTACCCCCCCGCTAAAAGATCAGCACCGCTTTCAGGAAAGCGTACACGATGAGAAGCTGCGCAGCTACGCCACCGACTATCAACGCGTCTTTTTCACGTGTTTGGAGGTAGGGCAAGCGGAATCGAACGGAAAGCGCATACCTTTACAGAATGCCCAGAAGAAGGCGGCCAACGTCTGCGAGCAGGACTTTGTCAGCCAGAACCAGGTGGCCTCGACCGCTTGAACATATTGGTGACGATAGTATAAAAAGTACTTTAAATTCACCACCGTAAATCGCTGAACAAATCATAAAACGTAATGAATTTATCAATCCAACAAAAGGCGACAAGCTCAACAAGTTCGGCGGCAATGCAAAACTAGCGAAAATGAAAACGTAGATGGGCACCGAGTTTTTATGTCCTAATAACGGGGGGTGGGGCGAGAAAGAAACCCGGGAAATGCGACACGTAAAGGGGGGAAAGTGCAAGGGTCGGGGATAGAACAATTTGTAGAAGATACTAGACTTATCGACGTCGGTCTAATCGATGAATTCGACGTCATCCTCCGACGTCAGGTCGACCACCTCGGCCTTGATGAAGCCGGCGCGGCGGGCGCTCGGCAAAGCGGTAGAAGTTGATGGGGGTGGTGATGGCTGCTAAATTGGGAAATTACGGTTTATTTTATTTTTCCGAAATTCAGATTATCGAAACGTCGTTTTGCCGAAATTACAATAATCGTTTCACCGGTCCTGGCACCGGTTCATTTGCGGGGGATTTTACCGGGAGATCAAACTTTTCCTTAGCAGTTCTTTGATGCCATAAAATCCAGTCTTGCAGAATTTTAAGGCCTTTTTTGGATATAAAACTTCATGAAATTATGCAAATTTTCGAAAAAAACGAATAAAAAAGTAAAACAGTAAAAGTCAAGGTAAAGTCAAATTTAAAAAAAATGAGTATTTAAAAAGTTTCTTATTTTTAGTAAACGAAAACTGCTATGAAACAAGATAAAAATCGCCTACGTTTTATTCATATGCAACTTACAACGTAACTCCTGAATACTGAATAACGGAATCCCCCCCCCGCTAATGAACCAGAACCCTAAAGTCGACGAAATTTTCCAAAAACAGACTTGACAAACAGAAATGTCGCCATATTCATATTTCGAAAATTAAATGTCGGCATTTTCCATAGCATGGAAAAATTGCAATTCTACAAAAAATTACCCTAACAACCACGGCCTCCACCTTCGGCGTGCGGACGTTGTTCTTGAGGCGGTGCTCCTGGATGCGCAGTTCGGTCTCCATGTTGCGCTTCTTTCGCTCGAGCTCACGCAACGTGTCGCGATACGCATCGGCGGCCGCTTGTTTCTAAACGGGAGGCAATAGAAGGGAACAGAAAATTAATAAAAAGCAGTAGAAGGAAACTCACGGCTTGTTGCACTCCATTCTCAACCTCGCGGCGCCACACCTCCTGCGTTCGGGTCTTCATCTCGGCCATCTGACGCTCCTCTTCTTCTCGTGCTCGCTTCGCCTTCGACTCGGCCTCCATTTGTTGTAGCAGAAACTCCTTCTGAAAATGGCGTTTGTAAGAAAGATGCGTAGTTTTTTATAAGTTGAGAAATGCCCAGTCAAAGTAATGCAAGTTCTAATCGTGTTTTTAGCAAAATTTAACTATATTTTAAGTCGAAAAACAATATAAAAACTCACAAAAACTTTTTAGTTGACATTTTGGGCAAAATCGGACAATTTTGGTCACCAAATCAATATATTCGTATTTTTTACAAAAATGTTAAAGCTTTTACGTTTAGAAATAATAAAAGACAGCTTAGAAACACTTCTTCTGTTTAAATTAGACTAATACTAGTCCCTAAAAAATTCCTATGCTAATCGTAGCCAAAAACGTACCTTTTTCTGGATCTGCTCCTCCAGCCCGGCCACCCTGCGCTCGGCCTTCTCCTTCGTCTCGATGAGACCCCAGTGATGATCCTTGCGCTTCTCGAAGTCATGCTCATCCACCGAGCGCGACTCGCCGCCCAACCGTTTGCGCAGCTCGGCCTCGACGCGGCGTTGCACCTCACGCTCAAAGTGCTGCTCCTGGTAGGCGGGATTGGCGCTACAATCGTTGCATCGTCAAATTAGAAAATCAAAATTACCTAGTTGTTGAGGTGGATGGCGATGAGGACACGATCTCGATCGTCTCGTAGGGCCTCTAAAATCATAAAAAATAGATGCGAAAAATCGGGAGCACGAACCGATAGAACATCGGCGAGTGTCTGCATTCGGGGTTGCGGGATGGCGACTTGTGGAGGGACCGGCTGCGGAATTGTCATCGACGGTGGCGGGATTTGTATCGGCATCTAAAAATTAAAAAGTAGGGTTGAAAAAGTAAAAGCCGAAATAAATAAATTCTCAAAAAACTACTAGACTCATAAAATTTTGATTTATTAAAATATCGTTTTATGGCATCTAGAACGACCGTATCAAAAAAACGACAAAATTAGATTATCAGAGGCGTTTTTCTGTAATCGAAAATTGTTCATATTTTTAAGGTAGATAATTTGGAAATTTGATAATTTGGGTTTCCCAATTCCGATAGGCAAAAATTCAGATAAGAAAATCTTGTACCTGCTGGTGTCCATTCAATGGCGGCAGATTTGTGCCCTGGTAGAAGGACATTTGCTGCTGATGGACCATCGGGGAGGCGCCGTACGGGGGAACGGCCGGCATCTGCTGCTGCTGGTAGTGTGGGGCGGCCATTTGAGGAGGCTGTTGATGGTAGGACGGCTGGGCGAGATGCGCGAACCGCACTGGTGGAGGGGCTGAAAAAAAATCAATAAAAATTCAGAAAACTAAAAACATACGCTGTGAAAAAGTGGGCGGAACCTGCCACGGCGACGGCTGATTTTGAAGTGGTGCACGCTGCGCGCCGGGCCGGTTGTAGCGCGACAGGGCCGAATAGTCACGGACGCCGTACTGAAAATGGCATCCTGAAAGAAAGAGGAAAAACGTACTGTCTTTGGCAAGGGCTTGGCACGCTTGATCCGATCCGGATGGTCGTATTCACCGGCGCGGCTTGCCTGTAAAATCAGCGTTTTTTTTCGAAAATACCAATCCCACCGCAATTCTAGCCTTGAAGACCTTCTGCAGGTCCTTCAGCTTCCGGTGCATCATGTAGGTGACCGTACGCTGAAAGAAAAATACGTCAAATTTTGGTTCTTTCGCATTACCGTGGGGACCAATTTTTTCGTTTAATCTAAAAAGTGCCTAGTTTCATGAAGCAGTGCCTAGGAAGCAGTTTCATACAGTTTTTAGTCAAATAAAACTAGTTTAACCAGAAAAACGATCAGACAACTTTGAAAAGTTTTTCAAAAGCTCGAAATTTTGGTCAAAACGGCCATCATTGAACGAAAAATCTATATTTTTTGTATGATTTCCTAAAAATTTGTAAAGTTTTTACGCGTAGGACGAGTAAAAAACGGCTTAAAAACGCTTCCGCGAATCATTTAAATAATCCATTCCTAAGAAAAAAAACTCCCCCGCCCCGATAATGCGAAAGAACCCAAATTTTGAACTCTATAAAAATTACCACGCCCTCATCATCGAGCCCGGCCGTTTTCGCCAGTTGCAGAGCCTCCTCCATCGTGTCGGCGTCATCGATCATAACCTATCCAATATAAAATTTAAATCTTTAAACGGTAAGCGATACCTGGATTGCTTGCCGCTTCGCCGTCGACGTCAGCACGGGAGCGTACTCGTCCCGGTGCTCGCTGAATCGGGTTCGTTTGCGCTTGGGGGCCGGCGGCGACGGCTCGAAAATTTCCACCTCGTCATCGCCGTACGACTAAAAAAAGGTTTTTCCGGATTATCGGGAGTGTAGACTCTTGCTATAAGCCTTAAAATGTCTAGTAAAGTTTACTGTATTTCAATTGGCAAAACAATTTTTTAAAAAACTAGAAAAATTTTACGTGAGAAATCGGCCATTTTTGTCAAAAAAACACGCTATTTTTGGCATTTCCCCCTAAAAATTTGTACAGTTTTGACGTTCAGGAATAACCAAAAACAGTTTAGAAACACGAACCACTTCCTCAATTTCTACCAGAAAAAGTTGGCAAAAATTACAACGTCTCCTTGTAACTAAAAAAATTAAAGATACCGCCAAAAGCCGCTTCAGCTGTGCGCGGCTCTTCTTAGGAATGCCCGCCCGGGCGAGCTCGAGCTGTTGCTCCTCGGTGTACCGGCAATAGTTCGCATCGTTGAGGCACTGCTGGCCAAAGGTGACGGCGTTCAGCGCGTTGTCCGCTTCGACAATGGCCACCTGAAAGGCAAATAAATCCTCGATAAAAATAAATATAAATAAATTTTAAAAACGTCCGAAATTAGCTCACCAAATCAACCACTTCGAAAAGCGCCTTCGCCACCTCGGCGTCGACGCATCGCTCAATTTGGGCGGTTTGTGAGAATTTGTAGACGCAAGGATGTGCTGGAAACGAGGCGGATTGCGGTGAAAATCCGGAAAAATTGTAAATTTATAGATTGTATTTGACCCTGGCCTGGCAGGCTAGGGGTACTTTTTTAGGACGCGCAGTATAGGCCGGAATCCTAGAAACAGTTTTTCGAAAAATTTCGGGCTCCGATTTTCGAAAATAGCAGTAGAGGCTCTGGAGGACCGTTGGAAAATTTCAATCCAAAAATTTACCAAGCGGATACTGGACCCAGGCCGCGGAAGCGGATTGCTGGCTAGTGGAGGGCTGTTGCTGCTCGGTTCCAGTGTACATCCTGATAATTGAGTTGGACAGGATCAGAACCCATACCTCAGATTCAGCTCCTTCACCACCGCCGCCATGTGGTCCTGACGATTCGCGGAGAAGTCGGAGACCTGCAAAAAAGTATAAAATTAACATCGGGCTCTTTCGCACTAGCGGGGGGTGGGGTGGGACTGTACGTCCAGTTAAGCCTAACAAAATCATAAAAAGGATTATAAAAGTACTGCAGCAAAATTTAATCAGATTTGAAACGCCAAAACACCTTCGAACGCTGAAAATTCGGTCGAAAATCCGCCATTTGCGTTATAAAATCTATACTTTTTCAGTTTTCAACAGTTTTGGCGTTCTGGAATAGCAAAAACAGTGCAGAAACATGTCCTCTATTCATATTGAAAGAATTGGGTTATACGGAACAATTTTATCTTCCCTCCGAAAATGCGAAAGCCCCTAAAATCGTGTTGCTTGCAAAAAACCGACCATATCAAGCATATTCCCCATCACGGCTCGCACTTCAAACATCTCCGGTGTGGGCTCAACGTCACGGAGCAGGGCGACCGGCTCGCCGATGTCGGAAGACAGCTCGCGATCCGGGGCCAGGCTCAGCCAGTTCTGAAAAAAAAATCAAAAATAAGAATTATGCCAATACCGAAAGTGTGGCGAGCGATGGGCCGATGATCTGCGTGCTCACCGCCATTCCCAATCGCCAGCGGGCGCCCTCCACGATTTCGTGCCGAAGCTCTAAAAAAATATTGAAAATTTTCGGTACTGAACTGTTGACGGGCTCCAAATGAAATACACACCACATATCTTGCTTTTGTGCCGTTTTAGATATCAAAAATCTCGATAAAACCCATAAAGTTGTCGAAAATTTTTACTATAAACGTTGTTATAACTTTTTTGAAATCAATCAAATCACTATAAAACGTTAAAATCTGGCTAGATAACCGTTTTTAACGCAAAATTCTTCGTGAAAAACGGTGCACACCTTCCAAAGTGCATGCCGGCGGCGCCTTCTTCTGCTGATAATTGGCGTAGACGCGCTTCAGCTGAAGTGCTTCTTGACGGGCGGCCGTGCTGTCGTCAGCCTAGATCAAGTTAAATCAACTAAACCACCCAAAATTCTGTTTACCAGCTCGCAAATGAATTCGATCGTGTCAACGACAGCGTCCTCGTCCTTTTCCCTGAATTCAGGCGGCGGGACCTTCTCCTGATGCAAAGGGTAGACGTAGCTCTTCGGCAGAGCCGTGGAACGCGCGTTGAACCGGGCCTAGAAAAAAGGGAGCTCATGAAAAAAACTCAAGCTCCTACGTCCTCAATTTTCTTCTTGTCTTCGAGCCGGGCCTGTTGCTTCGAGAAATGGGATGACTCGGCGTTTGTAGTTGGCACTAAAAATCGGGAATTACGGCGAAAACGTTAGCCAGGTTAACGGGTGAGCAAGATACTATTTTATTTTAGTTGTTAGCTGCCTAGTAATACAAGATGATGTTTTCAGCGCATTCTAAACAACATCAGATAAAGTTTTTTTAGAAATCAAAAAAACTGAAGTTTTTGTCGTTTTGACAATTTTTCTTAATTTTTTACATTTTACAAATTCTTCGAACCTTTTTTGATTTCATACAGTATCTTTATATGTCAAAAAAAAAGTGGAAATATATCTGATTTTCACAGAAAATTGCGTAAATTTATTTTTTTTACCCTACAGCAACCTCGAAAACAATTTGTTTTGCTCCCCCATAACACGGATGAACTCGACCAACCTAGCCCTTTTTCGGCAGCCCTGATCTGCCATTTCCTGTGCAGCGCCGGCTCTTGTAGGCGGAACGTGCGCGACTCGAAGTGGTGATAGATGAGCGAGTCGAGGGCCCACTAATCAGGTTTTCTTGAGATTTTTAAAACGCTTACAAAGATGTTGCCATTCTCAGCCGCGTACAACATCGGGATGCGCTTCTGCAGTTGTGGGGGAAACTCGGAGCGCTTCTTCTTGGGCGCCTAAAAGCTTGGAATGCAAATTAGAAGAGCATTCACCGGTGGCTTGGCAACTTCGACTATTTCCAGCTCGACGTCCTCGGTCGAGGTATCCAGTTCAATGACCTCGATGTCACTGTCATCGTTATCTGCGGCCATTTTAAGCCTAAAGACAACTTTTCGTGAAAATAGGGCCCTGAAACTAAGAAAGAGAAGTTAGAGGCCGAAAACACCGTTTTTACAGTTAGTGCAGCCTTTAGACGTGCTTTAAAAGCCTAATTAAACGCAACTTAAGTAAAGTGTCATTCAGAAATAGATATAAACACGCTAAAAAGACCGAAAAATGAACTTTGCTTAGAAAAAGCGTAAAAAAATTTCAACCTTTCTGGCCAGGAACAAGATTTTTAGAGATTCTAAAAACGCTGATACCATAATCGCACATATATAAAGATGTAATCTATAAAATAAATGAAAAATCGTCGAAAATGGGTGAAAAGAGAAATTTTTATCGGAGTTGAAGAATTTTTGAGATATTTACTAGGCGACAAACTACGCAGGGGGGCGAGAGATTGGGCAGAGCGAGAGGGCGCAGACGGTCAGCCGCTGCCCGGAAAAGACTTCAATTTGAAGAAATTTCCCATTTCAAAACTGCATAAATCGATTTAGATCTTTAAAAATACTTTATTTTCTAGATTTTATAGTATAGTATTATACTATTATAGTGTTTTAGCGCATAATCAGGTTATTTTCTAGAAATTTCTCGCTGGTTTTTACAATACCTTCCCCCAAATAGTTCTTTCTGACTTTTTATTTTATCTCCAAAAGTATCGTGATTTCAGCGACCACTCAACGATGATTGAGAATCGCCCGAAGGCCGGCGAAACCGAGGAGGACCTGCTGCGCCTACAAGCCGAATTTGCGCAATCTCAAAAGAAAGTAAGGAGAGTGATCTTACACTGTTAGTATAAGTATTCGATTTAGTGCTCCGTTCAAGTGAATCGTGTTCAACGAGGCGCAGAGAAGCAGCCAAGTAGAACTGCTGATCCGCCAGCAGCTTCCCAGGTTAGATTTTGAGCTTTAAAATTGGGCACTGACAGGATTTTTTTGGATTCATTATTGTAGATAGCGCTTTAGTTGTAGTTTCGGTTTTTTATTTTATATTCTAGCGTTTTATTTAAGTCATAAAAATTTTTGCTGCTGGTTTTTTGTGTGTAAGAGCTGCCCTCCGATACAGAATACGATTTCCGGCTAAACACGACAGCTACGAGAAGCAAAACATCATGGACGTCTTGGCTCTTTTGCAAAATCGGGGCCGAAAGTAAAGCTGAAAGGAATTTTTGCTTTAGGAACAAACTTTAATCTAGCTGTCTTTTAAATATATACAACGAAACGATTTCTACGCTATTTTTATGATTCCTAAGTAAACCTAGAAATTTTTATCAAAACCAGCGATTTTCGACCAAAAGATGTTTTCTACATTTTTCTGTAAATTTTTCAAATTCTTTTTCGTTCAGCCACCGCAACCTCCATATGCACAACGCCTTGGCGCCGAGCGAAATTTCACGGAGGGCGGCCGCTTCACGCTGAATCTGGACACGGTGGCCGAGGAGCACTTCCAACGTCAAGTGCTATTTGGAGTCGAGGTATCGATGGTCAGAACCGGGTATTTACCGATTTTCAGGAGCGACACGCCGACATCTTGACGGGCACCGATCCGTACCTCCGCTTTTCCACAGAGATGGCGGCCGGCTACTCGAAGGATGATGGTTTTCCGGAGGTGAGCTTACATAAAGGCATACCATTTGATGCTGATCTAGGTTCTGAATCTGGCTCCATACTACAACAAAAGCGGACCACGGCGTCAGCCAATTGCTGGGCAGAGCTTCTTCGCCAGCGAATTCGACCGTATCCATGGCAAAATTCAAGGTATCACCTTTCAACTTACAGCTTTGATGTTTCAGAATCCATCTATATCCCCGATGACGTCGCTTCAGAAGAGCAACCATCAACCTCGGAACCTTTCGACGCCGAGAACCAGTCGCGCTTGGCGGCGATGAGCCAGGAGGAGATCAAGGCCTCGCTCAAGGAGATTGAGGAGAAATTGGGTATTTTTTCTTTTGTATTAAGTTTATGCGCCTATTTAGATCCGAAGCTGATCGAATTCCTGCGCAGCCGCAGCAAAAACAAGAGCGCCAGCCAACGCGAGGCGAAAGAGGAAGCAAAACCCAAAAGTAGCAGGAGATTTCACATTATGAATCCGATTTTTAGAATCTCTATTCAAGCAGCAGCGAGAAAATTGCGTGCCGGAAGCGGAAGCGAAGAGCGAGGTTTGTTTTGGGTTAGATGTTGCACTTTTTACCTACTTACTTATCACCTATTAATCTAAATTTAAATAATTTATCAAGTTTGTTTTTAGCCACCAATCGCGCCGAAGCTGTCCGACATGGTCAAGCAGTTAGAAGTCCTCGAGGAGTGGCGAGAGGACGAGAACTATCATCGCTTGGCGGCGGTCAGTTTTTGTAACTCTCATCTGTATTTCCCTTCAGGATGCCGTCCAGCTAGACTTGCTGTCAAAGTGCGCCCAAAAGGTTTTGCCCCGCCAAGCTCAGCAAGCCACTCGCCTTTTCGACACGCTCAAGCCGGCGCCAGGGTTGGTTTTGGTTGCTAGTTTGCCTTTCTTATTTTTCTGATTCTGATGCAATCTGTTTCAGAAGCGAAAAAGTTGACGATCCCCTGCTCCACATGGCCCAAAATGAGCTCGAGAACATCAAGGAGCTCTACCTGGAGGAAGTGTGGGTTTTTCGCGACAGGGTTTGATTTTTCGGTGTTTTCTTATTAACGGGGGGACAATTTTTTGTATTAATCTAGAAACGACTAGTGACTTAATAGTAAGTATTTTAATGGTTTTTATTAAAATTTAACTATATTACAAGTGGAAAAACAATTTAAAAAATTAGGAAATGAAATTTGAGATGAAATTTTGGTCGAAAATCGAACATTTTAGTCGATAAATCGATACTTTTTACACATTTTTAAGTTTTGCGTTTCAGAATAGCAAAAACTGGGTAAAAACACTTTCTCTACCTTTATTAGACAAATTTAAACCTTAAAAAAGTTTGTACCCCGATAATGGAAAAGTACCGGTTTTTCTCTTCTAGACGCGACGGTGACAAATCGGTGCTGCAATTCGCCAACGGGCTCAACCCGGTCATCGATGGAGCTTGGATGTTGCGGCCGATTCGCGCCGTGCTCGACGCGATGCAGGCTGGCGAGAGGTGATTTAGCTATTTCCGCTTTTTACGTTCTTTTTTTAGAACAGCAACCCCGGAAGACGTGGAAATCGTTCGGCTGGCCCTGTTGTGGACGCTGCTTCTATTCAGTGAACGGCCGACGCTCTTCCATACGATGGTCGACCCGAACGATTTGTACGTGCGGTTGAGCGAGACGTTTTTGATAGGTATGTATTTGGTTAGATTTGATGAAATAATGTCGAAATTCGTAATCTCGGAATTTCATATGGCGAAATTGAGAATTTCGAATTTTCTAAACGTCGAAATTACAACTTCTGAAAATTTCTGAACAAATATGATGTGTCGAATTTTTGCAAGGGAATTTGGGGTTTTCCGGGAAATTTATTTATTTAAATTTCGACAGTCTGAAATTTCGAAATCATGCATTTCGACTGTATAAAATCTCGACATTTTGAAATTCGACATCTTGAAATTTCGACGTTATGAATTGCGACATTTTGAAATTTCGACATTCTGAAATTCGACATTATGAAATTTCGACATTATGAATCTCGACACTTTTTAAAGTTACCCAAGCGGCTGGAGCTCAAAAGCTTGATTTAGGACCGGAAGTGTTCACGGATAGCGTCATCGACGAGATTCTGGCCCGACTCTTCACCGGATTTTTGCTGCCGTTGGCTGAGAAGGGACGGCTGATGCTGAGGCTGGAGAAGCCGGTGGCCGGCCTTGATGCTTTTATGCCATTGTGGGTCCCAGATTTATCAAGCTTTTTACTTGATTATTTTTTTACATGATACTTGCTTTATTGCGTTAATTTTGTTAGAGAAATTCCGGAGCTTTCCTTTTAACGGGGACCCATTTTTCTCCAGTAATTTCGTATGGCCTATAACGAAGCATGAAGCCTTTTTTATTGCATTTTACAGTTTTTTTTGCTATAAAAACCTCATAAAATTAGTAAAATTTTCGAAATTTGTTGATTTTCTGGTAAAAAAAAATTTTTGCAAAAGGACAAAAAAAGGATGCAATTTAAAAAATTTAAATTTTTTTATGGTTTTCTGGCAATCAAAAAACTGCTAAAAACGTTATTAAATTACACCATTGATTATTAGCAGTTAGTATCGACGGACAATAAAAGTTAGAGTCCCTAAATTCCGTATTTACAGCTACGAGGAGCTGCTGACGAGATTCGACGACTTTTCGACAGGCCATGTCGGATTTACGAAGGTATCTTTGGAGTGATTTTTTGCACTCTCCGTATTACAGTACCTCCTACTCGGCAGCTACGGTAACAACTCGCTCTCCGATGCCCTACAATGCCAAGTGGCCATGTGGAGTAGTCGACGAAAAATTGTGCGCCAAGCCACCGCCACGGCTACGGAATTGGTGCGTTTTTTGTTCATTGATCTGGCAGCAAAATGTTTTTTTTTCTAATCTGAAGAAGATCAGCAAAAAACGGCACATTTTAGGCTTAGGGAGGTCGGTTCTGTCGCATTATCGGGGGCGGGGGGGCAAATTTTTAAAGATCCAGTTTTGGTCATAATTAGGGTAAGTAACAGTAAGAGTAATAGGGTTGTTGTTTTTGTACTATTCTTAGCGTAAAAGTCAAATTTTTGCGAAAAAAAAATCGATTTTTGAACCAAAAAATTTTCTAAGTTATTTGTTTTTTGCCGCCTTAAAATAGTTGGTTTTTTCCACACAAAAAACACGGTTGAAATACGCCTTATAAAGTTACTACGCATCTCTGGACTTGTAGGGAGAAATTTTTTTCCCCCGTTAATGCGAAAGAGCCGGGAAATCCTTTTTAAAATCCGATTTCTAAAAGCAAATTTAAAGTTCAAGTTTAAAGGTAAATTTAACCGTTTTAGGCTCAAATCGTCAACCTGGTCAAAACGACACGCCCGTTCGTTGCCGACAGTTGCGAGGACGAGTTCTACGTCCAGTACAGGTATTTTTTCGAGAATGATCCCTGCTAGATTTCCTTTGTCTTTTTATTGATTGATTGATTTTTATTAGTATATTTTGTTATTTAATTAACCCTTTTCCAGCATGCTACTCTCGGAATACGCTGGTGCGCTGCGCTCCGGTGCCGTGACCCGAGATCGGAATGGAGGCGTCTTCCAGCTGGCGGCCACCGAGCTCGGCTCGTTTGTGACTCGGCATACAAATCGGGTACGTTAATTATAATTATATTTTTTTCGCCATAGTTTCTCTGGTTCTGGTCCGTTAGCGGGGTGCTAAAACTAACATATTCAGCCTGGTTATTCTATAGAAACAAAACATAAATTATTTGGATTTGTTTTTGGTAGCATCCCAGCATTAAAAATCCATAAAAAAATTGTTAAAAAGCCCAACAAACTGCAATTTTGCCACACTTTTTCACCTAAACGTCTGAATTCTCCGCTATTTCTTTAGCTAATCAACTATATTTAACTTACCGCACTTTATTTTACAGTTCTAAATTGGATATTATTATAAATTTTTAAATTTTCCTAAGAAAGTATTCAAAATTTTTTTATCAATTTTTTTATATCTAACGTAAAATAATTTAAGACTTGGATTCTTCCCCCCCGCTACTGCACCAGTACCTTGTTTTCTTTTAGTCAGCTGCGGACCCGAAACGCGTTCAAGAATTCGACATCCTCGTCACGGCAATCCGAGAAGGCGTCAAGGAGGTGCTCCATTTTTAATCTTTTTTTTCTCGATTTTCTCCCTTTGCTCTCCGGTGAATACCTCGACATTTTTCCGCGAGTCCCCCACAGCCGTTCGCCTTTGTTTTGTGATTTTGTCATGTTGTTAGCGCAATAAATCTGTTGATTTTTAGTGATGGTTTAGAAATAAAACTCATTCCGTAACTAGTAGGTCGTATTGTCGGGCCGTAACGTAACGTTTGAATTTGTGGTGCAATAGAAAAAGTATTTTAATAATATTTTTAGTACTTTCATTTTAACTGGAGAACCAAAAAAAATAGTAAGTTTTTAGCCCAATTTTTGTTTTTTAGTCGAAAAATCGACATTTTTTGTAGTTTTATTAAAATTTTGTAAATTTTATATGCTTATGAGTATCACGATTTATGTAGAAAACGCTTAAAATACCTCTATTTATATTAGAAAAATCCCTCCCCCCGCTGAAGCGAAAGAACTAAGGGGTTTCTAATTAAAAAAAATGCTGTCTTTGATGATGGAATTCTTTTAATTATTTTTATTCAAACTTTCAAAACAACTCGAGATCTCGTATTTGTTCAAATCACAAAACGCTGTTATTCGTAAATCGGAAGTTCGGAATATGGATCCGCTTCGTCGTCTTCAGATACGGATTCGAGGAACGGCGGGACTACCGTGTCCGATTTGGCCGCCGGTGTTACTTTCCGGAGGTGCCGGGCCACGGAGACGGCATCATTCACCGTATAGAAGACGGGAAGCCTAGAAAATCGGGTTCTTTTGCATTATCGGGGGGGGGGGACAAAGTTTTTGTAGCAATCTAGAAATGCCTAGTAACTTTATAGGAAGTATTTTCATAATGTTTTTAGCAAACTAAAACTCTATTTTAACTAGAAAAACAATCTACAGACTTTTCAAAATTTTTCAAAAAGTCCGCATTTTTCGTCGAAAAATCTATATTTTTGTGTTTTTAATAAAAATTTGTGACTTTTTACGTTTAGAAACAGCTAAAACAGTTTAGAAATACTTTTGCTATTTATCTTTAAAAAATTGCTTCCTAAGAAAAAAATTTCTCCCCGATAATGCGAAAGATCCAAGATAAATCGAATTAAAAATTCAAAAAAATTAAGATCTTCTTTAACAAACCGTTGTTTTTGGGTGACAGAAGCCTGTTTATCGACCGTCATCTCCTTCACAGCATTCAGGGCCATTACCGTCAAAATCGTTTGCCGGGGGCTCGAATTCGGGGTGATGATATTTCTGAAAATAGCATTTTGAACAACTCTTGACGTTTTTCGGTTATTTTTAAAAATCTTATTCTTACATGAAATTTTATTCTGAAAACTGAATTTTACAGAAATTAATTTTACGTTACCTAAACAGACTGTCGATAAGCGTCGTCGATCCAAAGAATGTGTTGGCGCGCTGGTATAATCGTTGCAGGCCGGGCAGTTGTGATCCGTATCCCGCCCAAAAACCCGGCACATTTCGGTGTTGGCAGATTTTGGCGATTTCCCCGTATCGATCGATTTCGTGCTAAAAAAAGCTTGAGCTGAAGAACATTTGATTTTGAAGACCAGAAGGCCTCCTTAATGGGTAATTATCGCCTAGAGTTAATCACGATAAACAGTTAACTATCCTAAAAATAAAAAGTTTCGTTACTTTAAAAGGTTAAAGTTTAAAGTTTAAGATAAAATTTAGAGTTCCTTCAAGTTTGTTTGGTGCACTTTATACAAGGTGTCCCAAAAAAAGCACCCCCCTCTAGCGGCGCGCAGTCCTGTCCGATTTCCACCGTTTAGGTATCAATCGAAAGCTCTTGAAAAGGCGAGAAAACAACGAGGGTTCATTTTCTTTATTATGTTTTTTATTCGCGAATTTTAGCTCCAAAAACCGAGAAAACGGCAGATTTACGCGAGATCTGCATGCTAATTGCGAAATTCCTATTGAAAAGCTGCCTGTTTTTTTACAAAAACGTTGAATATCGGACGAATAAGAATAAATTTTAGAAAATGAAGCCCGCTTGTTTTCTCGCCTTTTCGCGGGATTTCGAATGGTATAAAAATCATCCTGATCTGAGGTTCCCCCGGACCGCTAGAGGGGGGTGCTTTTTTTGGGACACCCAGTAGATACCTCGTCTTGATGAGAAACGTCGGTTAGCAGCAAGTCGTCGTGGAATTCTTCGACGAAGCGCTCCGGCGGCGGGACCAACGCACCTAAAATAACAAATTGTTTAAATAAATAATAACCTTTTCTTTTATGTATTTTAGAGCGTTGTTAAAATTTTTCAGAGTACTACAATAGATAGAATATTTGAAATTTTGAAAAATGAAAATTTTTTGCCTTTTTTGGTCATTTTTTACATTTTTTTTTGAAGTTTCCCCCGCTAAGAGTACAGTACCAAAAAAATTGAGACCCACCATAGCTGCGATTTGCATATTCCTTTGCGCGATCAAACAGCGCGGGTTCCATATTGGCCGCCTGGATCGGATCAAGGAATGACGCGAGGAGAAGCGACGAATTTTGGGCCAATTCCGTCCAATAGGCTTCCAGGTCCTCCGGATAATCAGGAATGGCTGTCTGGAGTCGACTGCTTGATTTCCAAATTCTAAAAAAATAAAAAATAAGCCGAAAAGCGAAGCCGACTTGATCGTCTCGTCGTAGGCCGAGCGGAAACATTTGAGGACGAATCGCGCCGGGCTATCCGTCGCCGAAAGCTGCAAAAACGGTACTTGTGTATTTTCGGGGAGGGGGCTAATTTTTCACCTGACCTGCAATTGTCAGATGAAAAATAGTGTACAAAGTAGAGTTTTTAGTAAAACTTTGCGGTTCTTGCGCATTATCGGGGGACCGAACGTTTTTGTAAAAAAACTAGGAATTTGCAGTAACTTAATAGCAAGTATTTTAATAATGTTTTAGTAAAAAATAACTATATTTCAACCAGGACCTAGCCAAAAAGTTTTGAAAAATAGAAATTTTGGTCAAAAATAGCCCATTTTTGCTCGGAAAATCGAGATTTTTGACAATTTTTACGTAATTTTTACGTAGAGAAAACAATACAGTTTTGTATAGTTTTTACGTAAGGATCAGTAAAAAATCATTTAAAAGCACTTCCACTATTTAGATATCAATATATGGTTCTATGCAAAGGTTGGTACTCTCCCCCCCGATAATATGAAAGAATCTTTTTAGAGCCTTGGTTTAATCTCGTCTAAATTACCAATTTCGTGGCGTAGTGCCAATGCGACAGCAGCTTTTCCAAATCGAGCATCAGCTCGAGCTCCTCCTTCGAGAGCCGGTCATCGGACCCTTGTCGCTTCAAAAAGCGCTCGATCACCGCCGTCTAAAATATAATTAATTGCGATTTGGAAACGACAAAACCTGTGCCAAGTAGCGTACAACCATAATCCCGGTACTGTCCCATTTCTCCGGATCGTCCAGTCTCGGCAGCGCTTTGTTCGCCGTCTTCCCCATACATATCGACCGCATACTAAAGACAAATTACCGATTTTTCTATATAAATAGTTGAAGTGTTGTTAAATTATTTTTAGACTCCCATAATTAAAAACTTTAAAAAAAACCGCGATTTTCTGACCAAAATGGCCGATTTTCCACAAAAATGACATGTTTCCAAGTTTTTAAATGTTTTTCCATTTTAAGGATAGTTAATTAACCTAAAAAAATAGAAACCAACTCTTGATATTGATCGCGAAGCTCTCGACTCGCGTCAAGCATCCCGCAAAATGCTCGTATCTTGCCCAGCGGTGCTGCTAGTTCCGGTGCCTCCAGCGTTTTTTGCATTAGTTTCTGGATGACATGGGCCCCGCAGGGTTGTCTCTTTTTGCATTTGCATTAGTTTCTTGAACTGATAGTTCTTAATCCCTAAAAAGGAACAAAATAGTCTAAAAATTTCGGAAATTTCGAATATTTATCTCTTTTTGGCCATTTTTCATACTTTTTGACGAAAACCTCAACTTTTCAAATTCATATTTTTAGGTGCAGTTTAGAGCTTAAAAAATCGTGTAAAATTCTATTATAATTAATTAGATTTAGCTATATGGCCGTACGGGACCACTGACGAAAAATTGCTCCCCCCGCTAATAGTCCAGTCCCAGAAACTTCATGGTATAAGCCTTACTGAGTCATCTGCAGCTGATCCCTGACCGCCACCACACAATTCTCCACTCTTCCGCTACACACCGAGACGACTTTCCCATCGAGTTCGTAGGCCGAAATTATATTCTTCAGTTGTGCAGCCAGGTCTTTGTCGGAACCTCTGTAAAAGGATGACAATTTTTGGGTTCTTTAGCATTATCGGGGGGTGGAAGGGGCAACTTTTGTATAAGTCTAGAAATGTCTAGCATAATAGAGGTTTTAGTAAAACTAAAAAATTAAAAATAATTCTAGTAAAAAAACCATATTTCAACTAATAAACCATCTAAAAAGTCTTGAAAAGCCGATATTTTGATCAAAATCGGCCACTTTTGGTAGAAAACTAGTTTTTAAAATATTTTTACATTTTGTAAAGCTTCACTTCTGGAAACAATAAAAAACCATTTAGAAACCTTTCCACTATTTATATTCGAAAATCAGATTCCAAGAAAAAAAAGTTGACCCTTCCACCCCCCTCGATAACGCGAAAGACCTAATTTTGCGTTAACTCACTTGGTGGTATGATCCAACACTCCGAGCAGATCCAATCGAACTTCTTTACTATCTGGGCAGACATATCGAACGAGAAAGGCATACAGCATCTTCTGGCTGTTCGCCATCTCCCATCCATCGAACGCTATCGAGACCTCGGAGACCCGGCTGAGCATCGATTTCAACTAAATTAAATTTTTAATAAATAACCCGACACCTTACGTCAACTTTGGCCTGATCCGCAGACAATTGTATTTGCCGTTCGATGGTATTCCCAGAGACTGGGGGTAATGACGGATTGAGACCATCGATTAGCCTCCGAAAAGTGTCACTCTGGAGGGCGTTGCAGCCGATGATCCGCGTCACGAACAGCTCGCAGATTAACTAAATGAATTTTTGGTTCTTATGCATTAACGGGGGAGGTTTTTTGGCTTCAGTGCATTTTACCCCCCCCCCCCCCACCTACCGTATCTAGGCTCCCTGTTCATCTACAGGTGTGTAAAGTATACCAAAATACTCGCCAGGGCAAGGCGAACACTTTGGTATACTTTACACACCTGTAGATGAACAGGGAGCCGAGATACAAAAGTTGGGTGCCGGCTGGGGGGTAGACTGACTGCCCCTCTAACCGGTTTTTTTATCCTATTTCCGCTTCCTAAAAACAAACCTTTTATCCAACGGTTTCGCAAAATTTAATTGGATTTCAGGTGGAGGTTCTTTGGCATTATCGGGGGTGGGAACTAATTTTTTTCTATATGTCGAGAAATACCTAGAAACGTGCTATTATTTGTTTTAATAGTGTTTTTAGCGAAATTTAGCTATATTTTTAGGTGAAAAAACAATTAACAAAAACTCGTAAAACTTTCTAGTGGAGATTTGGGTCCAAAATCGGTAATTTTGGGTGAAAAAACTAAACTATTTGTATTTGTTTAATCGAAATTTGTAAGGTTTTGGTCCAAAAATCCCTATTTTTGTATTTTTTTACAAAATGGGATAGCTCCATACCCTATCGCGCTCGTCCTTCGTTATCGGCTGGTAGATGTCCACGCCGGCGGCCGTTTTCACGTTCAAAACTGCGGCCAGAATGGCGCAGTGGCTCGTCTCGACGTGCAGCCATAATAGGTTATTCGTTCCGTGGCTTTTCGTCTTCCGCTTCTTGAAATTGCAATTTCGGCAGACAAAAGCGTCGGGCTCTTCGGCAAAGTACACGCGCAAATTGCTCTTTCCTGGAAAGGCGAAAATTATTGTACCCAAAAATACCCTACCATTATCTTTCATGCGGATCGGCTTCGAATAGCCAAGCACATGGCCTCCATGCAACGGACAGTCGATCACCTCTAAAATTCGTGGGTTCTTTCGCATTATCGGGGGGGTCGGTATTTGTTTAGAGCAGTATTACTAAACAGTTTCTGGCCATTCCTAAACGCAAAAATGCTACAAATTTCATTAAAAATACAAAAAAAAATAGATTTTTCGACCAAGATGGCCAGCCCTCGACCAAAACTTTCACTAAAACTAATTTATTTTTGATAAAACTGTTTTTAATGCTTTTTCCATCAATAGCTAAATATGACTAAAAATAATATTAAAATACGTACTATGAAGTTATTAAGTATTTCTAGACTTATAGGAACCGCCCTCCCCGATATTGCGAAAGCACCAGTTCTTGTTTTATCGTTATTTGATTTATTGTAAATTTTAGTATTCTATACCCGCTTCTTTCTCGGCGGCAGGTTTTCTGCGCCTCGCCGGCTCCATCTTTCCGCTTCCGCTTGGCGATCCCTCATCCTGGCTCTCCGCGTGTCGATGGTAGGGATCTCGCCTCCGGCGTTTAGCTGGAACAACTGGTTTTTTTGAAAATGACGCTTTAAATTTGAATATTTTAACATATTTCTCTTTTCGGGCATTTTTCAGACATTTTGGCCAGAATAAAACGTTCAAAACAAAACTTTGACGCAAGAATGCCGCTCTTTAAATGTGATTCTTTGCTGCAAAAATTTGAGACCTACCGCCTAGAAGAGGATCGGGATGTGACGAGAGCGCCGCATCGATCCCAAGCAAAGACGCTTCGATATCCTCGTATTCTTCTGCAAAAAAATTTGTTATATTGATTTTTCCACCTTTAGCAATAAATGGAATAGCTTTATAATGTTTTTAGAAGTTTCTGGGTAAGACTCCAGATAACCCCCCCCCCCCCCAGCCGGCACCCAACTTTTGTATCTCGGCTCCCTGTTCATCTACAGGTGTGTAAAGTATACCAAAATGTTCGTCTTGCTGTGGCGAGTATTTTGGTATACTTTACACATCGGTAGATCAACAGGGACCCGAGATACGGTAGGTGGGGGTCGGCTGGGGGGGGTATCTGGAGTTTAGCCAGTTTCTGCTTGCCCGGAACTTATAAAAGTATCAAAAACTTTCAAAATTTAGACTGTTTTGATCATTTTTCAGACGTTTTTGACCGAAATCAAAACTTTTCGGAATTTTGTATAATTTTTATGCGCTTTTTATACCCAAAAAAACACGGCGTAAAAAGAAGGCTTACCCAGCAATCCCGGCTTCACCTCGGTGGGGTCGAACTGGGCTGAAAAATCGTAGATTGAAGGCTAATAAAGAATTTACCCCGCCACGATTCCTCCTCGCCGTCGTCGAAACAAAAGTGTTGTCCTCCAGGTAGCTTCGCGTCAATGGGCATCCAGTCTTCAGGCGAGCCCATGGTGCGATTTCTGGAAGGTTTTAAATTGCCTGTATAAAATTTGGAGATCTGAAGAGTTCTAGTAAAATTCCGGTACTAGGCTGTTAGCGAGGGGGGGACCTTTAGCAAGGGAAAGCCACTTTTCCCAGAAACTAGGTACGACTTTATGACGAAAGACAACCCTTTTTACAACATTTTAGCCGGTGGAAATAGAAAGCTCATGAACAAACTTCAATTTTTTTTACTTTTGGTCAAAAATGCATGAAATGACCAGAATAGGTGCATTTTCACTAATCAGAAGATGTTTAGGGCCTTTTAATAACGCCCTAGCGGTCAAAAACTACTAAAAGCACTATAATAATACATTATTAATCATCAACAGGTAGGTACGGTATAGGCGGAAAATAAAAATTAGCCCGTTCCCCTGTTAAACGAGAAATGAGAAGGCCAAAACCAAATTCATTAAACGAGAAGAACCAAAGGAACCAAGATTCGAATTCAAACAGGCAGATTGGCGGGGAGTGAAGGGAGTGAGTATTGATTGGGGGATGGGGAAGGGGAGAGAGAGGGCGGGCAAGGGGACAACGGGTGTAGAGGGGGCTGGGGAAGGGAGCCAAAGGATGCTCCCCCATCTAGACGGTGACCTTTCAATGTGCGTTTGCTACGGCTCACGTTCAGCAAAACGTAAAAAAATTACAATAAAACAAAATCCTATTATTACAATTACAACCGGCTGCCTTTGCCTAATAAATCTTTGCTGCTAAATAGGAGTTCTTGAATTTGCGGGGAATACTTTGAAAAAAAGCGGAGTTGCGGTCGTTTTGGGCCAAAAAATCAAATTTTAATTAAAAATTTTTGAAACGAGCCCTTGGAGGTGCAGAAGGTCGAAGAGGAAAAGGCGACGCAGGAGCTAGATGCTTTTGTTGCCCTGTAAAGATAGGAAATTTGTGAAAGGCTCAGCGGTAAACCAAAAAAAGATTAAATTTACACGCGCTCCGAACTTTAAGCCAATCGTTTTTCCTTTGCCAAAATTTTTGTGCCGATCCATCTACCAAACTTTTGGAAAAAACGTCGTACCCTCACTGGAACCCCGAAATCTCCGGATGTGGAAAAGCCGTTTTACTTTCTAAATCTTTTTTAGGCATTCCGCGCAAACTTGTGCGGCTAACTGCTTTCTTTAGCCTGCGACGCTAGCTTGAGAATCAACCGAAAAATAGCGGCTTTGTGAAAATAGCAAAATTCCGCGTTTCAAGTATCGCCTTTCGAGCGCTGTGACAAAGTGACCAAGACCGATACCAGCACCAAATGAAATTTCTTTATATCTCGCAAAGTAAAAGTAAAGCAACAAATCTTAGCAAGCTAGAATAACAATGTAACAATGTGAACATCCAAAGTAACAAATAACAAATTGGGGCACGAAATAACTACTTGGATGGGGCTCCCTTTTTCTTGGTCTGCGGCGGGGGGTCGTCGAAGCGCTTGCTGGCCAGCTCGTTGTAGCCGTAGTCGACGAACAGCTCCTCGCCGGCCGCGATGTCGCGCACCGCGTAGAAGCCGGCCCGCAGATCGATGCCGACCATCATTTTCTGAAAGTAATTGGTTAAAAACACGGTTCTTTCGCATTATCGGGGGGGACGAACCTTACATCCGTCCAGAAATGTCTAGTAAGTAAATAGGAAGGGTTTTAATCGTTTTTAGGAAAATATTACTAGATTTCAACTAGGAAAAACTATATACAAATTTAAAAACTTTTGAGATTTTGAGTAAAAAAACCGATCGATATTTTTTAATAAAATCTGTAGTTTTGACGACAGTAAAATCTAGACAATAAAAAACCATACACAAACAGGGCTCGTACCATTTGGCGATTTATGTCCCATGAATGCCATTTATACCCCTATAAATCCGATTTATACCCCCTATAGATACCTCCATAGATTTATACAGGTCAAATTTTCGGCTTTAGAATTTTCATCATAAAGTTCTTGTCTACCAGTGAAAAAATTCGACAGATTCTTTTTCTTAGAGAAGAAAGTGTGCTCTATTCGACTACGCTTCGAACGTGTCGCGGCAAAGCATGGTTTTTCCAAAAAACCCATCGAAACATTTATACCCCCCATAAAAGTGATTTATGACCCCTCATAAATTTTTTTATGGGGGTCTTAAATCAATTTATAGGGGGGTATAAATTCACCCCCATAACACGGACGGTTTATAGGGGGTATAAATTGTAAAACTTTAAAAATTCGTTAAAAATCAAACAAATTTTTCTGGGGTTTGAGCGTCACACAACCAAGAGAGTCAATAATGAGGAACAAGTTGGCATCGCCGCGGGAAATCGATTCCACTTGATAGTTAACTTATCGAGCCGCAAAAGTTTTACGCACCCCCATAAATGATTTAAGACAGAATTCTTTCACGTAAATGATTTATGGGGGTAACCCCGATTTCATCAATCTTTCTTTGAAACTTTTTCCAACTTTTGCGGTTTCGGGCGTTGTCCGGTTGATGATTATTTACAACGTGGTGGTGGTAGCGCGTCAGGTACTCTAATTTATCACTAAACCGCGAAGTGTGGTGGTACCTAGGAACCTCAAAAAATGGCTTCGTCAGCTAGAAGTTTTTATGCATTAAACGTGCTCCCAGTGTGTTCAAAACATCATTGAAGAAGTTTAGGTTTAATTGCTAGATCAATCTAGCTCAAAAGGGTAATGGCCGCCGAGGCCTTAGGCGCCAAAATTAACTTTTTTATTGGGGGTGTCAATTGATCTATTGGGGGTATAAATTGATCTATTGGGGGTATAAATGCCTTTTCACTCAATAAAAACATTTATACCCCCTATAAATGTCAATTATGGGGGGTATAAATGGATTTCTTAAGCTAAAAACTCGTTTATACGGGGTATAAATTTAATTTATAGGGGGTATAAAATAATTTACGACCCCCCATAAATTCCATCTATACCCCCTATAAATTTGGGGTCATAAATCGCCAAATAGTACCAGCCCAGTTTCTCTACTTTTAGGAAAATACACAATAGTTTTAGTGAACAAACAATTGAAAACAACTTAGAAAAAAGTTCCAGTCGGAAAATCGGCAAAAAATTTGTAACCGCAAACTGACTTCGAAATTTCAGCCAAAATCCGCTATTTTTGATCGAAAACTCAATATTTTGCTTTTTAAATAAAAAATTTGTAAATTTACACGTTCAGAAATAGGCAAAAACCAGCAAAAAAAAAGCTGCCCCCCGATACGGCAAAAGAACCAAAAAATCCAAATTCTCTGACCTTCCAGGCGCAATTCGGGTTCGTCTTGCTGTGGTTCGGGTAGCGCACCGGGGTGCCAATGTAGAACGGGTCGATATCCTTGCCATTGCCGAGCGCTAAAAGCATACAGTATAAATGGCGCTAAAAAGGTAGGCTTACAGTATAGGTAGGAGCGGCGGACGGTGTCGTAGAAGCTGCCGCGGATCTCCGCCTCGAGCGCGTCAATTATCTAAATCCAGGAGGTAAAACGGTTCTTTACGAGTCGCGCGGGGAAGCCAAATTTCTGTTTTTCAATTTTTCTGGCGCTCCCCGTTGGCTTAGTAATCAAAAGATAGTGTTTTTACATCGTCTTTAGAAAGTTTTAACTATACTTAAAGTAACAAATCCTTCAAAAAAAGTTAGAAAAATATTCGAAAAAGTCGAAAATTTCTTAATCTAGGGTCGAAAAACTCCATTTTTTCGAATTCAATTCAAAATTTACATAGTTTTTATGCTTAGGAATAGTTGAAAATAATTTCGAAACGCATCCGATATTTAAAAAAATTTAGGATTGGCCGAAAAAATTTGAAAAAGGGAAAAAACGGTAAAAGAAGTCACTTCGAAAAGCCTCACCTCTCCAGCGTACTCGCAGATGAGTTGGCCCTGCTTGACGGCGTCGAGCACGAAGAGACCACAGCCCGCGTTCGGAATCTTCGAGAGGCGCACCTGAAAAGTGTGAATTGAGAAGGAGAAAACGAGGGCTCCTTATACCTCGTAAAGGATTTCAATGTATTTTAGTAAAATTTCATCCCACATGTATTCCAAGCGAAAATCAATATAGAAAACTAATAAAATGCCTAAAAATTGCAAAAATCGCTATCAGATCTCTCTCATTACCGAGGGGCCGGACGTTTTTGAATACGTCGAAATGTCTAGGAACTAACTAGCAGTGTTTTAATAGTTTTTTAGTAAAATATAACTATAATTTAAGTGGCAAAACTATCTACGGAATTAAAAAAAATCTAAATTTTGGTCGAAAAACGCTATTTTTTATATGTTTCAACTAAAAATTTGCAAGGTTTTTACGTTTGGGAACAACAAAAACCGTTTAGAAATACGAACGCTACTTATCTTTTAAAAATTTCGCGCCTAAAAACATTCACCCCCCCGATAATGCGAAAGAACCGAAATTCAATCAGATTTAGAAAATCGCAACGCACCTCGACGCGCGCGCAATAGCGGCGCTGCAGCTGCACGTTTCGGCACTTCTTCTTGGGGATGGGCTCGGCGACGCAGCAATTCTTGCACAGATATGGGTCGCACTCGAATTCGGAGACGAAGCAGGCACAAGCGGCTCCCTCGCACGCGCCGGTGCACTGGCAGCCGGGGAACTTGTAGCGGCAGCCCGGTCCGCCGCAGTTGCAGTACTTGGTGCAGTAGCCGGCCTCCAGGCACTTGCACGAGCCCTTCTAAAAGAACACCATAGAGTTACGCTAATTGGCATGAAAACCGCGGAGCATTTTCAGGTACTGGACTGTTAGCAGGGGGGAATGATTTTTCAGTGTAATCCTGTACGGTTTCATAAAAAATATCGCCAATTTTTATAGCATTTTA
Organism: Mesorhabditis sp. LJ9110; assembly: GCA_038088335.1. Classification (NCBI taxonomy): domain Eukaryota; kingdom Metazoa; phylum Nematoda; class Chromadorea; order Rhabditida; family Rhabditidae; genus Mesorhabditis; species Mesorhabditis sp. LJ9110. The sequence continues at coordinate 304,389 of JBBGBA010000124.1, read as the reverse complement.
AAGTTTTTAGATCTAAAAAGTTCCTAACCACCTGCTAACAGACCAGTACCATTTTCATGTCGGAAATTAGAACATCGAAATTCAACATGTCGAAGTTTCACTTTTCAATTTAAATTTTCTCAATTTGTTAGACATTTTTTACTTGAAATATAGTTAAATTTCACCAAAAACATTACTAAAACAGGTTCTTTAGGATTTCCGGGAACCAAATTTTTTCGGCCCAAGCTAAATTTTTTTCTAAATAGCGCATGCGTTTCTAAATGGTTTTTAACTAGTCCTGAGCATAAAACTACCCACATTTTAATTAAAAAATTTAATCTTAGGTCGAAAAATCCTATAGAACCTTTAGGATTAGCGGGGGGGAAAGACCCAAAATGACTAAATTTTCGACCTTTTCAAACATTTTTCTAACTTTTTTTGAAAGGTTTTTCTACTTTAAATATACTTAAAATTTACTAAAAACAATGTGAAAACACTTTATATTTGATTAGTGGGTCGACCGGGAAAACCAGGAAAAATTTGTTCCGGAAATCCTAAAGAACCCTAAAACAATATCCATTACGTTACTAGGCCGAAAAATTAGCTTGAACTAGACAAAACTAAGTTTCGACAAAGTGAACTTGCGACATTTGATTTTCGAGATTCTAATTGCCGGCATTCTCATAGTAAAAAAAACACGTACCGCACATGGCTGGCCCGGATGATTGCAGACATTGGCGATGGCTTGATGCGTGGGCGCCTTCATGCCGAGCAGCTTGAAGGCGTTGTGCCAGATGTTGTATCGCCTGAAATGGACATTTAACAATTTTAGTCGTATGCATGTATCTCTACAACGCAATTATCACCCGCTAAATCTAAAGGTTTCAGTTTCAGAAGTCTATTAAAATACCAAAAACTATCGCGTTTTCGTGAAGACCAAAACTGACCGGTTTTCGAAAGGAATTTAAAACTTGCCGCGCTTTTTTCAATTGGGTTCTGTTCTATTTCGCGGGGGGGAAAATGTTCTTCGGTTTGTTATAACTCTTTTATATTTTGCTATTTTGAGTTGTAATTAAAACTCTTAGTATATTTTTGGACGCTCTATCGAATGGCATGAAAGGAATTTTTCAAAGATATCGAAAATGTCGAAAACTGGCTTTCGACTCCACGGTCCCATGTGGAAACACCGTATAAACCTTGTTTTTGCTATAACTATTTTATAAAACAATATTTTTAGATGAAATTAAAACTCTTAGTATATTTTTTGATGCTCTATCGAATGACGGGTTCAAAATATCGAAAAACAGGCGAAAATGCCGAAAACTAACATTTCGGCACCAGTTTCAATAGTTTTTTTTTGTTTTTGCTATAACTTTTTTATATTACAATATTTTTAGCTAAAACAAAAACTCTTAGTATATTTTTTGATGCTCTAACGAATGGCGTTGCAAAAATCCCGAGAAAATAGCGAAAAGCTAGAAGTTTTGGCGCAGCATATTTTCCCCCCCGCGAAATAGAACAGAACCTTCAATTGAAATATGGCTAATTGATGAAAAATGCAGTTAAATAATTTGTTTTACATTATTAAAAAAAGCCACAACCTGCCCAATCAAGCGAAAAAAAACCGTAAAACCCACTGATGGTATTGCGGCTTGGCCTTGGGCTGCGGCACCGGCTTTTCATTTTCAGGCTCTTCAACCTCCATCAGATCCATGAGGGCGTCGTACACCTAGGAGGCAATAGATTTCGGCTCTTTCGCATTATCGGGGTGGGAGAACAAATTTTTTATTATTAATCTAGAAATGCCTAGCAAATCAATAGGAAGTGTTTTTATAATGATTTCAGTAAAACAAAACTATCTGAAAACTCGTAAAATTTTTTCAAAAAATCGAAAGTTTGTTTAAAAGAAATTGAGATATTTTGGCTTTTTAAAATAAGATTTTGTAAATTTTTTACGTTTAGGAATACTGCAAAAATTCAGAAACACCCACTGTTTAGATTTAAAAAAAGGTTCCTAAGAAAAAGTTCCTCCCCCCCCGATAATGCGAAAGAACCGAGATTTCAAACTAGCTCACCTGGCAGCAGTCGGGCTTCTCCTTGCGCGTCGAGTTGTGCAGCTTCGTGATGAAGCAGCAAGCGACGGGTCCGCCCAGCTCGTCGGATAGGCGCCTGAACGATAAAATTCACAAAAATAAATATAACTCAAAGTCAAGAAAATTGCAAAAATTTACCGGAGCTCATCGTAGTCGAAGGTCGGCGGCACATCGCGGCTGGAGCCGGCTTGGTCGCGCGGGGCGCTGACCTTCTTGTGGCATCGCGGGCCGCAAACCCTGGCCAGAGCTTCTTGCGTGAACTTCAGCTTCGGCCGCTCGCGAGCCGCAACGCCGCCCGGATCGCGTAGCGCTTTGTCTAAAAGAAATCTTTCTCCGATTAAAACGGTTCAAAGAAATCTTGCGGGGGAACTTATATAGCCAATCAAATCTACAAAAATCCGAAACTTAAAAATCGTATTACTACAAATTTTGAAAATTGGAAAATTTACATTCGATATATTTCGATAATTTACAGTATAGAATTATTGGGACGATTTTCCCCCACCGCTAACAGTCCAGAACCTGCAAACGTACCGTGGTGACATCCGTACATCATACAAACGCCGCAAAGCTTCATTAGCGACGGCTTCTCACCAACGCTCGGGAGGGCGGGGATCGGATTCTCCTTGTTCTTGAGGTAGATGATGCTAAACACTATTAAAGCGCAGCCAAGCCCCTCACTGATTCTTCAATTCGCCGAGATCCAGCTTGTTCGGGAAGTGGTAGTAGATGGCCTCATAGAGCTTCTCCGGGTCGTCGTTGAACCTGTAAGAAATTATGTTGAAAATAAAGGTTCTTTCGCATTATCGGGGGGGGGGAATGTTTTCTAAGGATCCAATTTTTAAATACAGATAAACAGATCCGTTTTTAATTTTTATTCGCTATTCCTAAGCTTAAAAACTACAAAGCTAGATTTTTCCACCAAAAATGGCCATTTTTTGAGCAAAACGGCGACTTTTTGAAAGTTTTTAGACAATCTTTCTAGTCGAAATTACTAAAAAAATTCTAAAATCCTTCTTAATAAGTTACTAGCCAATCTAACTTATCTAAAAAAAAATTTTGGTTTACTCCCCCGGTAATGCGAGAAAATAGCAAAGAATAAAAAAATAATAACGATACTTGTCCTCAATTTCCTTGTGCATCCGCAGCAGCAGCCAATCGTTGAGGACGCGGTTCCATCCGACGAAGGTTCCTTGGAAGGTTATCTGAAAAAAAAACGTGTTTTCAGTGCATTCCGGAAAAAGTATTAGTATTCCTTTCGCAAAATCGGGTGCTGGACAAACTTTTCGGCGATGTCTAACACAAATCGGGGCTGCTTCTACACAGCTTTGACTATTACTAAATCAGCAAACTACACAAATTTTCATTCAACAAAAATTCAAAAATTCACAAAAATCCCGACTTTTGAGCCCAAATAACCCTTCCCTCATTTTGAACACTTAATTTACTAAAATTTGTGTAATTTAACAAAATTTTCTATCCCCAAAAAGTTTCTCCTTTCATAAATATGTTCAGCTCTATGAAAATGTTTGTGATTACGTCACTCGGAGTATGCCGATAAAAACTGCGAACTACCGCCCTCGATCTTGCGAAAGCACCGGAAAACGCGTACCTGGTGCTGAGAGAATTTGTCGAGCAGCTTCTGTTGGTCTTCCGAATCCTCCAGGTGGGCCGTGGAGCGCGGGCGCGTCTTTGACGAGTGGGTGTACTAAAAAAAACATTTTAGTCAACTAAAACTATATCTGAACTAGAAAAACTTTCTAAAAACCTTCAAGAATTTGTAAAAAAGAAAATTTTGCTCAGAAAAAGGCCATTTTTGGTCGAAAAACTCGATATTTTTTTAGTTTTCTAAAAAAAATGTGGTAAAGTTTTTATGACTAGGGATCGTAAAAAACGCCAACAACTTTGAAGAAATGTTAGAACATTTTCCGAAATGGCTCACCGGGACATTCGTCGGGTGGATGACGCAAAGGGATGCTTCGAGTGGCGGCGGGGCGGCCGGCTGCTTCATGACCCCCTCGGGGAACTTGAACTCCGGGATTTCCTAAAACAATCTTCGAGAATAAAATATCACTACAAACCGCGCGCACGGCCTCACGCTCGCGCTCCCTGATCTCACGTAGGCGATCCGTGGGCGCCGTGCGTGACCAAGCGGCCTAAAAATCTTTGAAAAAGGCTGTCTAAAAACACTGACCAATCCCTTGCTCCGTTGCAGCGCTTGATATTCCTTCGCGGCCGTGGTGTAGCCCTCCTTCACGATCTCGGTGGCCTCCAGCGATGGCCTGAAAATGGAAATTTGGTTCTTTCGTATTATCGGAAGGAAGGGGGGCGAAGAAATTTTTTCTTAGGTATCCCCTTTTACATAAAAAAGCAAGTGTTTCTAAACTGGTTTTTTTATATGCCTAAACGTAAAAACTTTACAAATATAAAAAAAATCTCCATTTTTGGACCAAGACGAAAATCCCTGATAATGCGAAAGAACTACGTAATTCAACAAAAGGGCGATAAAACAGGGCAAAACTCACGGGTCGACGAGCGGGTAGTCTTGTCCGCGGCCAGTCACTTTCGGGCGGACGCGCGCCTTGAAGCCGTCAAGCTCGTCGGACATCTGAAAATGCAAAAATGATGAGGCCTCAACTTTTGTAAGAAAAAAGGAAATAGGAAAAGGAAACGGCAGCATTGGGAAGAGCAGGGTCGTTTATCGCGCAAAAATACTTGGGGCAAATCTCTTATGGCTTTAACTTTTCATGAAGCCTGTAACCTAAAAAAGTGGATTTCCAGTTATTGAACAGAATGCGCGCTGATGTGAATGCGACCAAATCGAACACTAAAACCTCGGACCAAAAGCCGTTAGCGGGCTACGCGCGCTAACCCCGATAAATAAAATAATCAAAAGAACAGAAATTTCAAAACTAGTTGCACCAAGGCATTGAAGTGCCCAGTTCTAGACAAGATTTTGCTTCAAAACGGGGACATCCGGACATTTTTTAAGCTGAGGCTCAACCGCCAGTCGGATAAAGCTCATCAGATCAAAAAAAAATCGCATGGAAAACGTGGAGAGAAAGAAAAAAACCTGGGACTTTTTTGGCCGCGAGCTTGACCTGTGCCGCTGCGGGACCCGCGTCATTTGGAGTCGCGCGGAACGGACGTTGGGGATTTCCGACTTTTTGTTTCTTTTTGTGTTTTCAAAGTTGCGGATTCTTCTTAGCTTCCAAAAAAAGCGTTTTTTTTGTAATTGAGCTTATACGTGCTTAACAATACTTGAATAATGTTTTTAGTCGTTTCCGACCAATAAAGCACTATCAATCTTTTGGAAGGTTGTGAATATCCAAATTTTCTCACCAGTTTTGTAATTTTTTGATAAGTTTTTTACCAAAAACTTAGGCTTTCTAAGCTTTTCTATTTTTATTTGAAGTATTCTTAAATTTAGGACAGTGTAAAATGCGATCGAAAATTTTTAATAATTACTTTCCTGCTTCGCTCCCTAATCTTCTCATTGTTCGTGTCCTCAGCGGTTTTCACAACAAATTTTCACATTTAGAAGATGAGAAAGCCGGTGCCAATGATCGACTCGGACTCTGAGGAGGACAGCAGGAGCAGCAATCCGCGCAAGCGCAACGTCGACCTTGAGGACAGCTTTGATGAAGACGACGGATTTGAAAATGCCGGAAGTGAGAAAACTATTTTTTTTTGCATTTTTGTCTTTTTTTTTAGCGGAAGCACCACAAGCCGAGTTCTCCTCGATTGAGAGCAGCGAGGATCTGACGAGCGACTCGATGAGGTGAGCACCTCCTCCTTTTCCTTATCATTCTCGTCTAGTGGCAATGTGGATCAGAAGAAGATTGCCAACCTCTACGAGATCCTGCTGCAAATGCCGTCGCTCGTCAAAACGACCGGCAAGGACATCGCGGAGCTCTTGAAGGCTGTAAGCGCGTAAACTTATTTGCTATGAGTGTTTTTAGTACGAAAACGAGCAACTGGCAACCCGGGATGAGATCTTCGAGCACGAGATATCCAGCCAATTGGCGCATTGCATTGGATTGGCGCTGACGCGTCGTGAGATGCCCGCCGGTATATTTCATTGGGTTCAAGCGCATGGAAGAGTCGCTGTGGTCTTTGTGACGTGCCATTTGTTAGAGTTTAGAATCCTGAATAAAGCCCGTATTTCAAAAGTGCGGAAAGCTAACGGTCTTCGAGAAAATTTGCCCTGTAAAGGTGGATTTTGCGTATTTTTGGCCTGCGCTGAACGAAAAGGATGCTTTCAGCTCGAGACCATTATCGTTCAGCAGTTATTAAAAGATGGGATTTGTTCAGAATTTCCAGCTCTACCGAATGAGCATGGCGTAGTTTCAAAAGCACGCACTTTAGAAATTCTGATTTACTCCAAAAATGTAAAAAAGTTCGAAATTGCGTCTTTTATCATCTAAAACTTTTTTAACGCTTTTTGACTGTCGTCAACAGGCAAAAAAAATAAAAACTCAGGCTTACGTTAATAGGAATGATAATTTTTCGGAAAGAGGTTCTGATATTGTAAATTGCTCATTGTGATGTGTTAATGCATGGCTTTGGCTACTATTATTATTTAAACTTACTAAGGAAGCGATAACGTGCGACGATGACCAATTCCCCTTTTTAGGCACCTGGCAAATCATTCTGCGCGCCACGGCTTTTGCCGACGCCTTCGAGGCGTCCTTCGGCACGTCCGTCTGCAAGCGCGTCGTCGAGACCGTCGTCGCCGAGGTTTTTTCTAACTTTCCGTATCATATCTTCTTCTAGTCGGTGCTCGACATGCGGCCCCACGTTCGCGAGCGTGTGTGCTCGCTGATGCGCGAGTGTCTCGAGCTGGAGCGCGACCGGTCCGAGGGCGAGGAGGAGGCCGACGAGCCGATGGACGTGACACAAGCCAGCGAAAAAGATTCCTTCGACGCCATGGATGAAGATGAGGATGACTTCATCGACCTGCAGTCACTTCGCCCGAAACCTGTGCCGGTAAATTTTTGAAAATACCTTTCAAAAGGCTCTGGAGCGTATCGAAAACTCCTCTCTATTGCGGCATAGCGTCCTCAGATCGAAAGGATATTTATGTCGTTCAAAAGTCCAGAAAACAGCGGTTTTACAACGATCTTCATTTTTGTTTACACAAGGGACGTTTTAGGCGCTCTTGGAGTTTTGAGATTTGACATGGCTGATTCGAAAGGACTTGAAATTCGAAACAAATCCTAGTTTCAAAAATTGATGAACGATTCTGGTTTTCGAGAACATCCGCGTTGACAGGGCCTATTTTTTGGCTCCGATGCTTTTTTTTTCGAAGTCTCCTATTGTTCAGCGCTTTTTTTGGAAGATTCAAATCTTAGAATAAGCTTTATCGAATGAGCTTTGTCACAAAGCAAAACGCGAAAATCACAGAAAACCCACTCCTTGTAAGCGCGCGATTTTATAACGGCATTGAAAAATCAAGTTGTTGCAACCTGCAAAAACGAGAAAACGCTCAATTATAATGTTTATGAAAATAGTATAACTGCCCGATTGCCTCTAATATCCGTTTTTTTCAGCTCTCCACCCAAAGCGGCACCTTCAGCAACCAGGATCGAGCCAGGATCTGGGGCCCGTGGCTGGCGCTGCTGACCCGGGACAAGGTATCGCAATTTTCTGGAGCTGCTAACTTTTTCTAGGTGCAAAGCGTTCGCCTGTCCGCGTTGCGCGCAATCCTGTCGATGCCGCATGTACAGATCGATGCTCCGGATTACGGGAAGACGGTCTATCCTCGAGACAGTCAGTCGAGATGTTGGAGGTTTTATAGAAATTTTGTGTTTAGTCATCTGCCGCACGCTCTCCGACAAGAACGACGAAATTCGCCAGCTGATTGCCGAGAATATCAAGTTTGACGGCCCGGAAGCCGTCGATATGGCAGTTGATGCGCTGGATGGCGAGACAAACCGCGCTGTAAGAAGTTTACTAAAAAAAATAACTGATTTCGTTTTAGATCATTAACTGTCTGGTCAGAAGACTCGAGCTCGGCGTCGCCTTCCACGATTTGCGGCAAGAACAAGTGATCCGGCTATTGGAAGTGATTTTCGCGCCAGGTGCGTTACGATGCCGGGCTCTTTCGCATTATCGGGGCCGGGACAAAATTTGTTTCTTAGGATCCAATTTGGTTAAAAAGATTAATACCGGAAGTTTTACTAAACTGTTTATTACTATTCCTAAGCGTAGAGACTTTTCATTTTAGTAGTTACAAAAAATGTAGATTTTTCGACATAAAATTGCCGTTTTTTTTATCAAAAGTCCGACTTTTTAAACATTTTGCAAGGTTTTTAGTTTCTTTCTAGTTGGAATATAGTTTCAATTATTACAGTGATTTTACGTTATTAACTTTTACAGATACCAATCCGGTCCGAATTCCCGGCCTCTTCTCAAAATGGCTGACCGAGCTGGCCGAGGGCGAGCCGTTGCGGCTGTCGATGCTCTTCGAATTCGTCTGCCCCATCGAGCACAAGGCCATCGCCCATAAAGCGGTATTTTCATAGTTGTTTCCAAGAAATTCCTCTGTTTCAGTTTGACGCCATCGCCGTGGTTTGCCGGAAAGAAAGCGTGGAATCGGAATCGTCCGGTGAGTGGGTGGCAGCGCTTCGGGCCGAAGACACGGCGACGATTCAAGATGGCGTCATCTTTGATGAGATGCGAATCCAGAAGGAGTTCTTCTTCGAAGCACTGCAAAGGTGAGCAATGTGTTGTTGGATCGACATCGGGGTTCAAAATTTTGGCGTGGCACAAAAACCTTTTTTTTACTTATCATTTACAGCCTAGTAAGGAAGGTATGTATTTTTAATACAGGCTTGTCCGCGTTGGTTAGTTTGGGAAATCGCAATAATTCTGTTGCAAGGCCTAAATTTTCCGGCATTTCCTGCCAAAATTCGTAATTTTTGAAAATTTCCGGTATTTCCTATAGTATTTTTGTACTGAAAACAGCTACACTTACTCGAATCGTAGCTTAGAATTCATTGACAAAACCCTCAAGAAAGAATTTCTATTTTTCCATTTCCAGTGGTGTACAGGAGCCCCAAGTGCTGGCCAAGCGCCTCTTCCTCCATCGCCGTCTCATCGAGTTCCTGATCCAAACGGTTTGAGCACGCATTTTGCTTGAATTAACCTTTTTTTAGCAGCCAAAAAAGTCAACAGAAGACGTGCTCGAGCGCTTCCTGCCCACCCTGACGACGCTCGCGACGGCTACCCAAAAGTGAGCAGGATATTTTCTTCCTCTTTATGCTTCTTTTTCTAGGTTTGTCAACGAAATGTATCACATGGACGTCGAGGAAGACCAGGCGCTGATCGTAAGGAAATTGCTGACAAATTTGAACGTTCGATTTAGGAATTCATCTTCACCGAGCTGTGCACAATGCTGCGCATGGTCGACCGCAGCGACGGGCAAGGACTGGAGCTGTGGCGCGAGGTCGTCACGTCGATCGCCGTCCAGAATGGCTTCTTCAAAACGACGGGCGCCATCTTCCAGGCCGCGTTTGACATCGTCGTCCGCAGCACACGCTCCAAGGAGGAAGCCCTGGTAAATTTTCTGGTACTGGACCATTAGCGGGGGTGGAAGAGATTTAGCAAAAGTTTTGGCGTTTAGGTTTATTTTTGTCAAAATTAGTAGTTTATTACCAAAAAGTCGTCGATTTTGTGTTTTTGAAGATTTGCAAAATGTGAAAGTGTGATTTCCTGGAGATAAATTATTTGTCGAAATTTTTTGTTCGATTTTTTCTGCCTTAAATTTTTGATTTTGATAAATTTCTATACTTAAAATAAAAAGCAAGGGAAAAAGCTATCTAAATGTTGTGTATTGCATTATCGGAACCCTATAGGGTATAACAAAACCGGGTTTCCACCCCCCGCTAATAGTCCAGTACCAATTTTCTATGTCTGATTTCACCATTCTACCCCTTTTTTCAGAATATGGCCAACGAGTTTGCCTACTCGGTGCTTGCCCTCATCCCGCGCAAGGGATTCGGCGGTGATGAGGAGTTGATCTTACGGTACGTTTCAGGTTATTTGATGACCTAAACTTTTAGATGCGCCCTACTCTGCGAGGCCCTCATCCGCATCCGATTCAAGCAGCCACACACCGCGGTCGTCGAGAATCTCATCCGACAGCTGGGCGAAAAGGCGACGTCCGAGTCGCGGAGGACGCGGCCGATCGGTTGTCGCATTGTGGCGATGGCGGCCTGCATTTGTGACAAGGTTCGAATTTTTGGTGAATTTAGGTGGTGTTTGTTGGAAATTTGTTTTTTTTTGAAAAATATTTTGTTTTTTTTGCAAGAATGGTACTTTTTCGGCGCAAGCTCTGATTTTTTTCAATGATAGCTTATGCGTCTGTGGATTGTTTTTTTAACTGTTCTTGCGCCTAAAAACTAAATTTCAATTCCGATCGAAAAATCTTTATTTCTACCCAAAATGACCAAAATATCGACTTTTTCAAACATTTTTCAGGCTTCTCGAAAAAAGTATTCTCCCATAACCTAACCATTTAGTCTCTGCTCACCTGGTCCCCAATACTTGTCGCGCTCCCCGACGAGATGTCAGACGAACCGGAGACGCTCGTCGCTTGCCTGACCGGCATCACCGAGCTCGTGCTCAGCCGTCGTCTGAAGAAGGCCGCCTGTGCGATGTTCGGCACCCCGGAAGATACCAGCCAGGTTTGGGGCTTTCTGTGGAGGGATTCTGATTTCCTAGGAGGCCGAGGTGCACGTCAAGGCGCTAGCCAGCTTCTACGAGAAATGGATCCTATGCAAGGTGTGTCATCCAATTTAACCTTCAGAATATTTTTAGGACCCCGTCGTTCGCCGAGCCGCCATTCACCAAGCTCTCCGTCTACTCATCGTTTTGGGGCAACGGTAAATAGCGGTTTTCGTGCACTTCTCCGAAATTCACCATCGAACGGCAGTATCGAATTTTTTTTATCCGAAATTTCTTTTCATTTTTAGCCATTTAAGTGAGAATTGTTTTCCACGAAAATTTATGATCTATGATAGCAAATCGAAAAACGCTATTTTTCATAAGTTTTAGATTTTTGTTTAATGGACGTTCGTTCAAATTATTTCTTGGTAAAACGACTTTCGACGAAATGACCGTCAGCTAAATTACAATCATTAAAAAAATATACATCCTTTTCCAGCTGGACGAGCTTCTTGGCGAAAATTCTGCTCGCCGCCCACGCGACGAACGCCGAGCCCGAGCTGCTCGAGATGGTGAAGCAATTCTTGGCCGACCATGACACGCTCTCCTTGAAGTACGGTTTTTCGCATAAATTCATGAATTTTTAGGATGTACATTTCTGCCTCGGTGGTGGCTGCCGTCGACGTGGCCGAGACCGTGGACCTGCCCTTCCGCGTCGGCTTCAACACCATGATTGAGTTTGCACTCACTCAGGCCAAGCATGCCGTGCTCGACGGGAAGCCGGAATATTTGGTTTGTAGTTTGTTTCTTTGGGTTTTATTGTCGGAATGTAAAATTTTCATACCATATTTTGATTGTGTCTATGATGTCAAATGACAATTTTAATTTAGATAAACGCGCCCGAGATCTCGATCATCATCGGCCTGCTCCACCATCTTCGAAACTACCCGGACACTAGTAAATTTTTGCCATTTTTCTAGCAATTATCCTTTTCCAGCGCTCTCCGGCACCATCTCCGCCTACGTGACGCACTACGTCTCGGTCCCCGTATTGCGCCGATACAGAAAGACGGAAGTCTGGCAAATTCTCTCCACGGCCAAGCGGACCCACAAGGTAACCAAAATTTCACTTGCTATAATTTTTCCTAGGCGGTCTCCCCGTACAGCGACCAGTCCGTCATCGCACCGTTGGCCCGCTGGATTCAAAAGCTGCAGAATTTCCTCAATCCGCACTCGCCAGCGTCGAAGAGGCGCGCGATGACGCCAAGTGAGGGTTTTTAAAAAATTTTAATTTCCAACGAGAAAGCGCTTTTTTTGGCCTCTTTCTACGTAATTTTCGTACAGAAAACCTAGTTTTTGTAGCGTGTTTCATTCAAAAAATTTATTTTCCGCATTTAGCGGTCTAAAAAAGGCTTCCGGGCTAGTTTTGCGCGACTTTGTAATTTTGTAATTTTGAATTCCACGCTTTCAGACGACAGAAACCGAACTATGGACTTCAAAAAATCGATTTAAACTGCCGGAAACGTTTTTATATAGTCCAGCGAATTTTTGATTTACTCTTTTTGTGTGCTGTTAGATTCATTGCCAGTTACTCCGTTTTTGCAGGGTGCTTTTTAAGCTAATGGATCTGATGACCAGCTTCAATATCTCGTTTTTTTCAGGTGTCCCCGCCAAGAATTGGGGTGGCGTGCTGAGGGCGCGCCCGGCCGACGCACCGACCAGCGACGAGACGGAACCATCGTCTTCATCGCCCCCTTCAAAGGTGATTTCGCAATTTTTGACCGTTTATTAAACTTCGCCGTTTAGGTGGTCACCTTCGATTCGGACTCCCCGTCTCGCGCCTCGCCAAGCAGCTCGACCTATTCCCCGTAAATTTTGTTGTCTTTGTGTGTCGATGTCCTTTTTCTAACCCCTAGTTTATGTCGTTGCCCTATTTCTGTTGTACCGTGTCACGATTTGTTGTGTGGATGATGTGCGCCTTTCTTGCGATGAAGTTGCTTGATACTAATCAAATAAATTGTACGCTACCAGTGTTGCATATTTGGTGTTTTTTTGTTTGGCTTGCGTCCGATGGTTTCTTTTCCTTTACGGAGAAAGGTCGTTCTAGTGTTTCTAGGTGTGCTTTTTTGTGTACCCTGTTTTTCCGGTGCTTCTCGTTTGGCGGGGGGGCTAATTTTTACCGGGAATGGCATATCATCGAAATTCTCATTTCTGGGTGTAATTTAAGGGGCATTTTCGAGAGAAAGTCTTTTCGGTGTAATGATAGGAACTAATTTTTCCCGTTTCGCTTATGCGTTTTTTTGGGTTTTAGCGGTTTTTGATTTCTGGTAAATGACAAAATTTTGATGTTCCGCTTATGCGTTTTTTTGGGTTTTAGCGGTTTTTGATGACTGGGAAATGACAAAATTTTAATAAGAGTGAACTTTTTGCCTTGTTTGTTCGCGTTCCATACATTTTTAACCAGGAAATCAATACTGTGCCAAATTTGTTTCTATCTATAGCGAAGAACGCGCTAAAATGCTGGGAAACGCGTCAGTTATCTTTAGATAGCCGTCCGAAATTACTGGAGAAAACATTTTCCTCATCTTTTCCTCATCCTCATCTCAACAAAACTAATTGCCTCATCTTTCAGAATTCTTCTCTTGACGCAAATCGATCACGATGAGCACGGAGGACACGGTATCGCTGATAGAAGACGTGCTACCGCGCACAGACGAGACGCCAGAGGGCATCCAGGTAATGCTTCGGTTTATATGACTTTCTGCACGTCTGGTCAGCTTTTTCTATTGAAAAATTGTCACAACAGAGCTTGACTAACGAAACTACTCTCTTTTTCAGGCGCGTCGAGATGAGATCCTGTCCAACTACGACCAATTCAAGGAGCTGGCCGCCCAGAAAAAGGAGAAACTCGGCGAGGCGAAGGAATTGCAGCTCTTCAAAGTGTATGGGCAACTCTCGGGATCAATTTTTTTTTCAGCAACGCTGATGAACTGGAGGAATGGCTGCTGGACGCGATCGCCAGGATGGAGAACTCGGACAGCACGTCACTGACAAACACTCAGGTACTTGGGAAATTTGAGCTTTAGCTTTTGCTTAGGTGAAGCTCCGCCGCCATAAGACGTGCGTGGCCGAAATGGAGGTGACCGGCAAGCGGTTGACGATGCTTCGCGAAAACGCCGTCGCCATGATTCGCTACGGGCACTTTGGCAAGGAGTTCATTGAGGTCTGTTTGTCAATTTCGGGCGGCCGTGAAAGAGATTTTTGGCGACTGTAAAAGCTATAGCTATAGAATGTGAAAAGAAAAAAATAGAGTGAAAGAGTAAAAGCTATAGAATATTCCGATTTTTTTGGCGTTTTTAATAATTTTTTTGATTGCTAAAAAGCCATTCAAATTCCCGACATTTTAGGAATTTTTATTTTTTGGTCAAAAATAAAACCAGCGTAAAAAGTCCGAAATCACGTGACTCTGCTAGGCGATCGAGCCTCCCGCGCTAACAGTACAATGCCGGCTTTCCAAACTCACCGAATTTCGCCCCTTTAGAAGCGCCTCGATGAGCTGATGGCGATGTGGGCAAAGCTCCAAGGACTAGCCAGCGAGCGTACGGTTCTGCTCGAAAAGGCGCTGACAAGCCTCGAATTCACGCAACGATGCGATCGACTTCTCGCGTATGCTCGTGTTTTTTAAACCGCTATTTTTTTAGTTGGCTCGAGGAGAAGGATACGCTGTTGAAGAACGACTTTGAGGCCCCGAAGGAGGACGACGTGGCTGGACTGCAGCCGCGCTTCGAGTCTCTTTTTAAGGTAACAATGTTTCCACGTCTCTAACAGTATTTAGGATATTCAATCGAAAGTCAACAACGTCAACGAGATCGCGCTCGAGGCATCAAGTCTCCTCGAAAAGGGCGTCATGGATGAAGTGGACGTGCTGGCCAAGCGGGATCTGGTGACCGAAAAATGGCACGAAGTGCTCGCCCGAGCCAACGAATGCAACGACGCGCTCTTTGGAAAGGAAAAGGTACTTCACCCCGGTTTCTTTTTATTTTATGGATTTAGACGGCCCGTGTCATCGAAACGATGACGGAGATGCGGCAGAACATTACCGACTACTACAAGAAGCTGAAAGCCGTGGGCCCGGCGGCGTCGAGCGATGGACTTGAGGTAATTTTCGAGTTTTGAGCAGGACTCTGGTTATGAAAAAGAGTATATCAGTATTAATATTAGAGGAAATACCGAAAGTATCTTTTTAGAAAAATTGAAACAAATTTTTTTCAAAGGGGGTTTGTTCAAAAATCATGTTTTGGACCAGAATTTTAAAGATTGCGGTGATAGGGAAAGCTACCAGAGCTGAAAAATAGCCCTGTAATTTTCCGTAATTTTAGTTCGACAGCCCGATTTTTGAAAATCTGGTTGTTAGAAAATACTACCTCCCGAAAAATTGGCTCGTTATCGATATTGAGCAAAACGCCAATTTCAGCAGCAAATTTGCGCCTTGGACTTGCTGATGAACGAGATCTCGGCGATGCGCACACGGCTTGCCCCGCTCAAACCCGAAGCCGTTTCTGTCGGCAAGCAGAAGGAGATCGAGAAGCTGTTCAAGGAGGTCCAAAAACTTGAGGCAAGTTACTAACCTTTTTTACTTATTTTACCCGTTTTAGGAGGCTCTGGTGAAGAAACGCGAGGCCCTGATCGCCGAGAAGAAGCGCATCACGTTCTTTGGCGATTACACGTAATTACGCTTCCCTTGGCCTAAAAGTTTTTTAGTGACATTGTGGCCAAGGCGGACGATATTTTGGCAGCTCTCAACGACACCGAGATGCCGGCTGATGTGGACAACGTCAAACAGGCCCAGGAGCAGCTGCAGGATCTGGAGGTAAAATTAAAGAAATTTTTATTTTGGAATTTTGGAAATTTTTAGCTTTTTGGTTAGTAATTTAAAATGAATCACTTTTCATTTATTTTAGCTTTTCTATCTAAAACTGTAGAAAAATGCGATAAAATGGTTGATATTTCATCATAGAGCCATACGGGATTAATTGGAAAAACTTGGTCCCCCCGCTAACAGTCCAGTACCATACTTTTCAGGGAGAAATCGCTGCCCAAGTCGATGTCATCGCCAACACTATCAGCCAGGCCGAAGAGCTAAAGACATCGAAAGGTAATTTTAATTCCGCCTAAATGACATATTCTTTGTTTTACAGATGTCGATGAAAAAGTGCACGACCTATCGAAGCTTCGCGACAAACTTTCTGAGGCCGCGGAGAAGCGCAAGGAATTCCTGGCCCAATCGCTGCAGCTGCGCGAATGGCAATGGGACACCGAACAGTTACGGGCCTCCCTTTCGCGAATGACGGTGTGTTTTTGCTAAACATTATTGCAGAGAATTTTGGGAAAATTGGATGAAGTGACGTATTTTAGGACATGATCAAGCGGCTAACCCCTGTGGAGCCGGCGGCTGCCGAAACCGCCAAGAAACAGTTTGACGATCTCCATCGCAAGGTCTCCCCACTGCGCGATGGTTACAATATGCTGATTGCACGCTCGAAAGATCTTCAAGGAGGTTGGTTTGCCTGAGGGAATTCTATTGACTAATTATGTCTTTTTGGGATAAAAAAATACTTTTTTTTAGTGGGCGAAGACGCTGGCGACGTCATGGCCAAGGAACTTAAGCAAGTCGAATCGACGCTGGAGGCTCTCGAGCAGCTTTGCGCCTCGCTCAACAAGGAGATCCAGGATGCCACCGAGCTGGCCGAATTTGAGACGTGGGTTTTGCGCTTCGATGCTCTTTTTGGCATCAAAACCGATTTTCGAAAATGATTTTTGAAGTAGTGGTTTTTTTAATTTTGTATAGAAAGTCGGTTCTTTTGCATTAGCGCGGGGGGAGGGGGGTGAGAGGGTGGGGGACGTTTTTTTCATTTGTTTTTTTTTCATTTTAAATATGGCTAACTTTTACAATAAATTGGTCCTGAAAAATGCAAAAGAACCGAAAAGTCTTTTTCAGAGATTTGCGCCCAATTCGCCATTGGATCGACGAGAACGCCCGTAAACGCAGCGAGGTCAAGGTGTCGCTCCACAAGAAGAACATACGCCTTGAAGAGCGTGGCCACGACAATTTCCTCAACGAGCTCAAGGTTGAGATAAATTTATGGGAATTCATGATTTTTAGGCGCACAAAGAGCAGCTGAACGCGATGCGCCCCAAGGCCGAGCAGCTGTCGAAAAACGGGGCCGAGACGGCGATCCGCGACTTCGAGGAGGTTGCCGACCGGTGGAACGAGCTGAACAGCGAGGCCAGCGCTCGGACCGAATTCTTCGAGAAGGCTGCGGCGATAATTTTGCTGGATCGAAAAGTGGAGGAGCTGGCTGGGTAGGGATTTGCGGCCATTTTTGCCTATAAAATTTCCTCGGAAATCCGTAGAAACGTCTTTTTTAGATGGCTCGATCGGCACGAATCGACAATTTCCGGCTTCTTCGACGGAACGTCTGGCCGAGAATTGGACATTCCGACTATCAAGGCCAAGCTGAAATCACTGGCCGGGCTGCAGAAATCGTTCGAAGACCAGAGGGTGGGATCTTTTTCTTTTTCTACATTCGTGTTCTCTAGAAAACGATAGAAGAGCTGGAGAATCAGCTTCTCGAGACTGGCGATGAAAAGTCGTTGGCTCGCCTCGCAAAATGCAAGGGCAACTTTGACGAGATGGCCGGCCGCCTTGAAGCCGTCCAATCGAAGCTCGACGCTTGTAAAAAGGGTAAGTTTGGTTCTGGACTGTTAACGGGGGGGGTCGAACTTTAACTGTGGCTATCGTCCCTTTGGGCCCAATGGTTAGTTAGTTTCTTACGCTTTTTGGCAAAGAATCTTAAAAGTTATGAAAAAGTTTTGCCAGATAGCTATAAAAAGGCCAAAACTGTCGCTTTTGTAAAAAGATTTTGATATTTTGTATTAATAAAAATGGGTAAAAACTATATAAAAACACTGGAAAAAGAAATTATTGCTGTTCAAGGTGTAGTCTCTGTTTTCTGACTTTTCATGCCAGTTGACAGTCCAAAACCGTAATATTATTTTTTCCATTTTCTGATGAAATTCCATTTAGATCTCGACTTATTGGCCAAGGTCCAAGAAGAGCTGATTTGGACCCGGGAGAAGCTCAAAATATCGATCACGATGGACTCGGACGAGGTGATGAAGCTGCGGAATGCCTACAAACAAGTCAAGGTAAGAGGAACTTGCTTTTTTGAGTAAATCCTCTTCAGATGCTCACCGCCGAAATCAACGACCACGCGGCTGTCGTGGAGACGCTTGTCGATCAGGTGGAGGAGATGCAGAAGAAGGCCACCTCATTCCCACAAGTAAATCTGTTTAATTATTTCTGTTTATTTAATTTTTCAGCTAAACACTGCCACGTCGACGCTGGCCGATCTTTTCGACGAGCTGGCCACCAACACCGAAATTCGTCTCCATCACTTGGGCAATCTGATT
This sequence comes from Mesorhabditis sp. LJ9110, assembly GCA_038088335.1. Classification (NCBI taxonomy): domain Eukaryota; kingdom Metazoa; phylum Nematoda; class Chromadorea; order Rhabditida; family Rhabditidae; genus Mesorhabditis; species Mesorhabditis sp. LJ9110. The sequence goes on along the minus strand of JBBGBA010000124.1, from coordinate 286,175 downwards.
GCGGTTTGTAGTTGTCTTTGTACTTTAGTACGGATTTCTTGAATCAAAATAATTCCCGTACTGGCCTGTTAGCGGGGGGGGGGGAGACGATTTTCGAGGTAGGAGTGAGATATTATGCATTTTTATAGTGCTTTTAGTATTTTTGCTTGCGAGAAAATTATGAAACATTTGCAAAAAATGGAAAAGCGGCCTTCCGGAATTATTGGAAAAGTTTGGCTTTCCCCTCTGTTACCCCCGCTAACAGCCCAGTGCGATTATTTCTACGCTTCTAGGATCTTCTGAGTGTTTTTAGTAATAGTTGCATAACTAGGTATCTCAGAGTAGAGCCTTTGATGTTTGCCAGTCAAATCTCTCGTTCAGAAACACGAATACTGGGACGACGTCGACCAGGCGCAGAATTGGATCAAGGAAATGACCGGGCTACTCTTTGTTCGCCACGACTACAACGATGATGAGGGCGCCGAGCGGGCCTTCCGCCAGCACGAGGCTTTTTGCTCGGATCTCCTGGCTTATAACGTAATATTTTTTCGGCTAAAAATTTTTGCTTTAGAATACAATCTTCGAGCTGCGCACGGCCGCTGAGAACCTGGCCGAGACGTGCCCGACAGGTTCAGCTATTTTTTGGGCGTGGAAGAGTCATACTTTTTAGCCACGCCGCGGGTGATGTGCGTCGAAAAGTTTCTGGCGCGCAACGAGCGCGAGCTGTCGATTCAGAAGGGCGACGACGCGCAGCTGCTCGACGACTCGAATGGGGATTGGTGGAAAATTCATGTAATTTTTTACAGCTACGTTCTTTTTTTGCAAAAAAAAATCTGGCGTATAATTATGCCTTAAATGGATGTGGATCAACAAAAATTTATCAATAATTCTACCCTTTTTCAGCTCCACGGCCTGATCGGCTTCGTGCCCGGCAAATTTGTGCGCAAAATCGAGATCCACGACGACAAGGCCATTCTGCCGCTCCAGGAGCACATTGAGAAGGAGTACCAGAAGATATTGCAGAAAGCGGAGACCAAGCGCAGGTATTTTTCGGCAGAGATTTTCGACGATAATTTCAGGCAAATTGAATCCGTGCGCAAGGGCTACCATCTGAATCGCGACGTCATCGAGCTGACGAAATGGGTGACGGAGAAGGTGATTTTTTATTTAAGTTGCAATAATTATTTGTATTATCGATTTTTATGTGTTTTTAAAATTTTCGGATTCACCGATCTAACTCCCCCGCTTTAGTACAATCAACTCCGCTCCCGCTCCGAAGCCACCGACCCCGACGACGACCCGATGATCGACCTGAACGAACAATGGCCAATCAAGGAGGTACAGCAAATCGCTGATTTTCCAAATTCAATAATTCAGGCTGAACTTCGCGCGCTCTACACCCGAGCCCACGAATTCTCGGCCGAAGAAGTGTCCCGATCGACGTTTTCCAAGAACCTCGATCAGCTGTCCGAGCAATGGAAACAGCTGGTTGACGCTGTGGCGGGCCGCAAGCAAGGCCAAGCCGCCCGCCTCGCCTTCGCCACCTGGGTCCACGAAGCCGCCGAATTTGAGGGGCGCATTGGCGATAAGGTGGGATTTTTACTTGCTCTATTTTAGACAGTTTTCAGGAATTCCTGCTATCTGACGAACCTGAAGGTGCCGACGACAATCGCATCAACAAGATTGCGCGCGACTTCGAGACGGCCCAGGGTGACATGAATCAGCTCGAGCAGCTCGTCGACCAAATTGTTCGGAAGGTAATGGAAACGGCTGATGGCAATGGGAACCTGTGGCTCGTTAAATGGGTTTTTCAACGATTTTTTGCTGGCCGGTTCGGTTCTTTCCCGTTTTCGGGGGATCGAATTTTTCCCAAGTCCAGCAATGCCTAGTAAATTAATTGTAAATTTTTCATAGCGTTTTTAGTAAAGATTAAATAGATGGGAAATGGGAAAACAGTAAAATCTTAGAAACAATTTTGAGTAGAAATTTTGTTAAAGAGAGCAACCATTTTGCGTCGGAAATGTTATGGGGCATAAAAAACATTTATGACCGCTTTCTCTCTATATTTGGAAAAATTGGAAACTAAGAAAAGTTAAGAAAAAGCCCCCCCCCCCCTCCGATAATGCCAAAAAACCACCGATTCTTAAAATAAATTAACTCTAATATTAAAATTGGCGCTGAGGATATTTCCGCCTAAAACCCTTGTTTTAGGGCGAATCACTTCGACGAGAGTTCCCCGAAATCTCGCAGACCACCTACGAGAAGCAGCGGGCAATTTGTGATCGCTGGAACACGCTGGTGACCAAGGTATTTATTTCGCGCCGCGTATTTGGCATCTCATGGTTCTTGGCAAATTTTTTCTATTTTTAGATGGAACAGCGCAAAACCGAGCTCGCGCGCATCCTCCCCCTCCAGCACTTCCGCGCCGCCAACCAGGACGTGCTGAAGTGGATCGACGCCGAGACGCCGATCATCAGCTCCACCGGACTGGCCGATGACGTCGAGGGCTTTCAAGCGTTGATCGATCAGCACGCCGAATCATGGAACGAGATCAAGACGCACGAGGCCATCTTTGCCAAATCGCTCCAAAATTCGTCTATCGCCGGCACGCCCGAAATGAAGGACATTGTGCATCAGGTGGTGATTATAAGGTGGAGTAATTTCTCTCATTTAGACGGTTGATGCCTTCAAACAAATGCACGAGCGCTGGCAACAACGACAGGATCTCCTCGAGGAAGCGCTGAATTGCAAAAAGTTTTTGCGGGACTGTAAGCAGGTAACTATCGTAGTTGGGGGTCTTCGCAGCGCGTCTTTAGTGCACCTCCGAATCTAAATATAGTCGAATTTAATTTCACCGAATTTTCAACGGTGCTAGTTCGTTAGCGGGGGGGGGGGGTTTAGCAGCTGGAAATTGACTTTTTCCTCGGATTCTTAGGACTCTACGATGAAATTTGAATTTTTTTTAATAGCATTTTGCGCTATTTTTAATTGAGTCTCGTCAAAAATTTAGTTTTGGAGTTTAATAAAATTGTATTGGGTTTTTGCACAAAAATTTCGGCGTCGTTTAATGTAACAAAAGTTATAACCGCTTTTTGTAATCAAAATTGATTTTCAGTTCGACGCCTGGCTGACGACAAACGAGTCGGCGGTTCGTCTAGACGTTTCTGGCGAAAACTTTGCCGTACTACTCACTCGTCAAGACGAACTTCAGCAGGCCATCGAGAAGAAGACGCCCGACTATGCTCGCCTCGAGGAGCGCGCCCAGATCATCATCGCCCACGAGTTGCCGGACAAGGTTCAGCTCTTGTCGTCATTGTTACTTTAAAAATTTACAGGAAGAAGCCGAAAAGAGGTTCGAGACGATCAGCAGCCGATGGGAGCAGCTCAAGGCCGACCTGATCGATGCGCGCAATAGAATCGGCGACGAGCGCACCGTGCAGGACTTCACGCGCCAGGCCGACGCCGCTGAATCCTGGATGAGGGAGAAGGTCATGGTGGGTGTTTAAAAAAAGAATTTTCTGGTTCTTTTCAACTAAACTGGATTGGGCGCCAAAATCTTCTCATCCCACCGCTCAATAGCGCTTCAATATGGAAATATATACTGATATTATTTTTTGTTATTATATTAACTGCGTGGCTAGTCACGCAAATTTGGAAAATTCTAAAATCACACTAAGAATTTGAATTCTTTTTGGTAAGAAGAAGAAAGAAGAAGAAATTTTGGTCCCCGTTTCTAGAAAAACTGACGTGTTTTTAGATCATGGAGGAGTACGAATACCTGTCGACCGAGGAGAAAACCCAACGAATGCAACGTCACGACGCCCTCGGCGAGGAGCTGAAAATCATGCAAGATCGCATTAGTATGCCGATTTTTCTCATAAAAATCCCTTTGTTTTTAGCCAAAGTCATCGCCGCTGGCCAGGATGCCCTGAATAGCTCTCGTCGCAGCATGGATCAGACTGATTTTGTAGGGTCTCTTTAAATCCTAATTTCTTGGTTTTTTAGGTGACCGAAAGGGTGCATAATGTCGAGAAACAGTGGCGACGCCTCGAGCATCAATATGGAGATTTGTCGAAAAAGATGGAGGTATTTAGCTGTTATGGAATTATTATTTTTTCCTGATTTTGCATTATTGAAAATTATCAAAATTATGAAAAATTACACTAGAAAAATTTACTTTAAAACCTTTTTCTAGAAAGAAAATCGCCGTCAAGCCTTCGAGAAGCTCGCTTCGGAGGTGGAAGCTTGGCTGGGCAAGGTCGAGAATGCGGCAGCCTCTCGGGATTTCGGAAATGTACGTTTTTACGACTTGCGCTTAATACTTGTAAATTAGGACATTGGCGAGCTGGAGCGGCTGCAACGGGAAAACGAGCTGCTGAACGCCGAGCTGAACGTGTACGCCGACAAGGTCATTGACCTCTCCGAGTTGCTCGAGGAAATGCCGAAAGAGGTATGGTTTTCTATTGTTTTTTTTAGCGATTTGTACCTCTGATTTGGTAGTAAAAAAACTTACAAAGCTGCAGTTTGAATAATAATAAACTTTTTTTACAAAAATCTATAAAAAATGGGACAATCAAAACTTGGGTAATTTTATCTGAAAAAAAAACTACTTTTCTACCCAAAATGTTGATTTTTCTAAAATTTATACAGTTTTTATGCTCCGGAATCGTTGAAAAATATTGTATTGTATATATTTTTAAGAGCCGTAAATTTTATATAGATTTAGTATTTGTTGATTATAATATTTAAAAGCAGGAAAGCCGAAAAATTGACTCATTTCCTCTTTTAGTGCCCAGACGAGTCTATCGACCTCGATCAAGTCGTCGCCGACGCGAGCCGAGCCCGAGCTTCCGCTATCGTTGAGAATTTTGACAAAGTGCGCAAGCAGGCCGAGAATAGGGCCGAGCTGCTGGAGAAGGTATGGCTACTCTCGAGTATTTTTTAATGTGATTCCTAGGCCCTCGACGCGCACCTGATCGCCAAGAAAATCGACGACTTGGTCAGCTGGGTCTCCGAGACGCGAATCTTGGCCCAGAGCGCCGAATATGGACGTGATTCACGGGATTTCCAGGTAATTTTAACTGTCCTTAAATTACTGTAATTTTGTGAAATTAATTTTCCTGAAAGCAATTGGCCTATAGCGACTAGAAATTCATAGAAATATACGATGTATTTTAGTAACGTTTGTGGCGAATTTAGCTATTTATATTAAAAGCTATTTATCGCTATTTACATCAAAACACTATTCATGAATGAAAAAAATAGATATATGTATATTTAAAAAGGAAAAGCACTGTTTACAAAGCACGAAATAATTATTTAATTATTTAAACTTGAAAATCAGTAAATTTAAAATTCTCACTGACTAAAAATTTTTAAATTTACAAATTTCGCTGCTCGTTTTCTTGTTTCTAGGAAAAATGATCATCAGAAAATCAAATAACCCGGATTCTCGCACCTTTTATCTTACAAAATTTTAGAATCTCGTCCGTAAGCATCGACGCCTGATGGACGAGATGGTCAGCCACCAACAGCAGCTGAAGCACATCTGGGAGCAGTGCGAGGGCGTCAAACCGGAGATCCGAACGGCCGTCCGGCTCGACGCCAAGATGGAGGACCTGGATGCGGCGATGCAGACGTTCGAGGTGGCCCTGCAGCAACGCGAGTTGGCCCTCGTCGACTATGAGAATTACTACGTATGTGATTTCGTCGTTATATTTAAATGATTTTTTAGAAACTTGCCACGCAAATCGATGAAGGTGTCTACTGGCTGGTGGAGTGTGCCGAGCTGCTCGCCCACAACGTTGAAGCCCGCTCGTCGGCGGCTGTGGAGAGCGCCCTCAAGAAGCACATCGAATTTGAGGTTTGCTAATATTAGTAGCTGTTGGGTGATACTAAATTTTTTAGTTAAATGTATATTTTAGATTTTTACTACATTAAAAAAAAAACATTTTTTTCAGGCCGAGATTGAAGCCCACAGCGAGCACTACAAGCAGCTCATCGAAGCCGTCGACACATCCTCCGACGGCGTCTGCCTGCCACAACTGCGCGAAAAGATTGGCCGGCTTCAGCAATGGTATTAATCTGGTTTTTAAGATACGTTGCTTTAGTTACGACAAAGTCAACGGTCTCTGTCTGAGACGACGCGCCGAGCTGGAAGAAGCCGAGCATCTGGTGCATTTCCAATGGCGCTGCGACGTGATCGAGGGATGGATTGGTGCGTTTTATACAATCGCTTGAAAATATGAGTTCTTTTGCATTATCGGGGGGGGGGGTCTGAATTTCGCCGGATATCCCATTACCGTGGTCGCAAATCTTTTCATTGTTTTTATAAAATTTAACTATATTTCATTCGAAACGCTATCTAAGACGTGTCGCAAAACTTTAAAAACGACAACTGATGCCAAAAAACAGCTTTGGGGTGACTTTTTATAAGTTGTTTTCGTTTGGGATAGTAAATTAAAAAATCTGCAAAGACTGCAAATTTATATTGGAAAATCCCAAAATATTACCCCCCCCCGATAATGCACAAGCAACCAACATAAATGGTTTAACTATTTCAGCCGAACAATCGAAACTCGTGCACCCCGACGAGCAGGTGGACAGCCTCGAGTCGGCGAAGCGCCTTGGTCTTCGTCATTCGCTCTTCGTCGCCAAGCTCAAGTCGTTCGAGAAGGACCAGATTCAAAAATTCGAGAAAATTGTGTGAATTTGCGTTTCCTCCAATAAAAATAATTTTTTTAGCTGCCTCAAGGCGATAACAGCGAGGGGCCCCGCCGCCACTGGGAGATGATCATGAAAAAGTGGAAGGCGCTGAAGCACGAGGCCGACATGGTATCGATGCATATGGACGAGATGGAGGGAATATTTAGGTATCGAATTTTTCACGGGTTTTTAACCTTTTTTCAGCCACCTCGAAGACCTGTGGCTGGAATTTGCGCGCCGTGCCTCGGCGTTCAACTCGTGGTTCGAGAGCGTGGAAGAGGATCTGACCGAGCCGTTGCCCTTCTGCAACTCGATGGACGCGCTGAACGTGCTCAAGGTGAAGCACGGCGACCTGATCGATTCGCTGGAGGTCTACGAGAAGGAGTACCAAGCCCTCGTCCAACTTGATGCCGACGCGAGGAGTGGGTTTTTTGTTGATTTTGGAAACTTTGAAGTTATTGATTTCTTTCTATTTGTTTTAGATTTTCTATTAAAGCGTTTTAATCAGGTTTCTAGTTTATCAAGGGAAAACTTTCTTAAAAAGTTTACAAATTTTGAAATTGGGTCGAAACTTGGTCATTTTTGCTTGCAAATTATGTTTTAAAATATTGTTACAAAAATGGAGCCATTTTTACGTTTGGGGTTAGTAAAAAACGTGTCGAAACGCTTGCTTTCTTTAGTTTGGTAAAACTCGATCCTAAAGAAAAAGCCCCCCCCCCCCCCGATAATGCCAAAGCACCCATGTTTGATTTAGAAACAATGTCGGCCGTCAACCCGTTCACCTGGTTCGACGTGCAGTCGATTGAGCTGTGCTGGAATCAAGTGCTCAGCTTTATTGCGGTCAGTTTCTTTATTTTTTGTTTATTTTTATCTACTTTATCCCCTCGATATCCTCTTTTCAGACACGCACCAGCGAGCTCGACGCCGAGCACGAGCGCCAGGTCACCAACGACAAGCAGCGCATGGAGTTCGCCAAGGCGGCCAACGAAGTCGCTGACTGGATGGCCGGCATCAGGGAGAAGGCTTTCAAGGTTTCTTGCTTTCCTTTTTTTTCGGGTTAAAATGGATTTTTGATGCCATAATTAATTTATGTGTTTTTAGTTGGAAGGTACGCTGGAGGAGCAGATGGACAAGCTGCGACAGATCGTCATCGATATCGTCGAGTCGCGCCCCGTGCTGGCCCGTGTCGATTCGATGGGTGCCGCGTTGGAGAGGAAGATGCTGATCACCAATCCGTGAGCCGTCTTCTTTGAAAAAATATTTTTTGTTATTTTTAGTATTTTGTTTGTTTATTTGTTAAAACTACGTTAAAAAAACTTGATATTTCACGCGGTTCATTAGCATTATCCGGGGGGGGGGACAATTTTTTTTGTATTAATCTAGAAATGCCTAGTAACTAAATAGGAAGTATTTACTAAAAACAAAACTATATTTTGACGTTAAAAATTTGCCAAATCGTCGAAATTTTGATCGATAAATCGATATATTTGTATTTTTTAATCAAATTAAAAATAATAAAAAACATTTGAGAAACATCCGCTATTTCTATTTCAAAAAATTGATTCCGAAGTAAAATATTCCCCCCTCGATAAGGCGAAAGAACCGTAGACGCTTTTTACAAAAAATATTTTTAACTTTTTCTAGTTACACAAATCACTCGCGGATGGGGCTGGCGCACGCCTGGGAGAACCTCGAGCAGCTCGTTTCCCGGTTACGGCAAAGTGTCGATGAGCAGATTCGGTGAGCCTGCAACTTTTGGAATTAACCCCCTGGCTTTTCAGGGCCAAGAAAGAAGGCAGCATCAGCGAGGAGACGCTCAAGGAATATGCGAACGTCTTCTTGATGTTTGACAAGGTATCTGTTTCCTTTTGTCTTCATCTCGTCTTTTTTTAGGATATGACCGGCTACGTGTCGGGAGACGACGCCCTGAAATGCTTGAGTGTCCTCGGAATGGACGTGGGCGAGGTGGACGGCAGCAGATTGACGCAAGGGCAACGCCAACTCATCCAGCAGCTCGATCCCTACAAGTAAGTCGAATTATTTTTTATAGCAAAAATCAAGCTAGATGCCTTTTATTATCGTTAATTGTTTTAGTATGCATAAATGAAAAACTTTACAACTTTCTTTTAAAAAAAGGCAAATTTTAAACATTCTCGGCCAGAACCTACTTTCGTAGGATCCACATTTTCAAATCTAATCAGTGGAATGGTTTCTAAGCGGTTTTTTACTTTACTGACCTTGAAATTTACAAATTTTTATTGGAAACATATAAAAAAAATCGATTTTGAGCAAAAGGGCCATTTTTGAGCAAAATTACTTTTATTTTCTGCATTTTTCTTCATCTTCTTAACAGTTTTTCGTTGGTTTTTCTAGTTAAATATGAGTGAATTAGCCGGAGGAAATTAGGTCTCCTCGATAGGAAACAACCTCCGATCCGTTTTCAGTGAGGGTCGCGTCTCGTTCCAAAATTTCCTCAACTGGACGATCGCCCAGGAAACGCCGAATGTGCACAAGGGCGATGACGTGCTGGCCGCTTTCCGGTATTTTTCAGATTTTCGAGGTAATATAAGAACATTTTTAGTGCGCTGACACGAGACGGCCGAGCCTACGTGACCCGCGATGAGATACTGTCCGTGCTGTCCCCGCAAGAGGCCGAATACTGTCTGAAGCTGATGCCCAAATATGTCGATCCCAAAACTGGTACGCTTGTTTTTTTGGGGGCTTACCCGCCTTCTACGGTCCTTAAATTTCGTTATGGTACTGGACTGTTAGCGGGGGGACGGTACAAAAGCTAATTTATGTTTTTCCACCTATGCCTCCCAGCTGGTAAAAATAGTGTATTTTTAGAATGTGTTAATAGATTTTGATGTCTGAAAACTTGCAAATTAGGAATTTTTTAAATTAGATTTTAATTTTAATTAGAAATAGAAAATATTTTCAGTTTTTTGAAAATCGAAGATTTCGACCGTTTTGGGGTAATTATAGGTTTTCATACATTTTTTACAACGAAAAACCCAGAAATTTTTGAAATTTCGTCTTTTTTTATGGACATTTTTATTTAAAAACAAAAAGGAAAATTCAATTTTTAATTACAAAATGTTTCGTTGTAGGTCCATACAGGATTACTGTGAAGAATTATCCCCCCCCCCGCTAACAGTCCAGTTCCAACGGTCGTTGCAATCGTTTGATTTTAGGCCAAACGATGTCCCAAGCGTACGACTACCGCCGTTTCGTCGAGACCATCATCTCCTAATTGCCCCCCGTTGCAGATGCGCTCTATTTCCTTTATTCTCGTGCTTTTCGTTCGTTCATATTTCTGGCGTTTGGAATGTATTACTCATTGATTGGTTGTCGATTGCGGGTATCCCAATAACTTTATCTATAGATGTTTGTTTGGAAATAAACTGTCCTATCGCAGCCGATTGTTGGAGAGGGTCTGGAAAATCATACCCTGCGAAAAATGTGTCTGAATACAGCGCATCCATTAAATGGAGTCTTTTTCTAAGGGTTTGAAAGAGGTTCTTTCGCGTTATCGGGGGGGGGGGGGAATCAGCGCCAGTTTTTTTCTTAGGATCTAATTGTCAAATATAAATAGCGGAATTGTTTCTAGACGGGTTTGAGTTGTTCCGAAACGCTTAAAATGGACCAATTTCGAAAAATATAGGTTTCGACCAAATTTCGATTTTTGAAAGTTTTTTATAGTTTTTGAATCGAAACGGAATTTTTTTTGTAGGAACGAATTTTTTAAATAGCATTTTTCGAGTTTTTCAAATTTTCCGATTTTTCGAGCAAAAACCGTCGTTTTTGGTCAAAATTTCGAATTGTTGATAGCTTTTGGATAGCTTTTCTAGTTTTAATATAATTATATTTTACTATAAACGCGACAAAAATAATTCCTATTAAATTACGACATTTCTAGATTCATATAAAAAGTTTTTTTTGTGTTTTTGCAACCCATTTGCGAGCCCGTAGCCTGAAACATTGCAATTTTTGCGGTTTTAGGGTGCTATTTTTGAAGCTTATTCGATTTCTATCCGGAAATTTATTTACAAACTTTCGCAGCAAAAAAGAAGGAATGTACAAAGAGTGCGGGGTGGGGGAGGCATCTAGCAAATGCTCTTTGCTAGAAAATGGTGGGAGATTCAGGGGGGTGGCTACTCTCGGCGTGCAGAGTATGGGGATGGAATGCAAAATAGGCGAAATGGGTAATAAGAAATAAAAACAATGCGAAAATGGGGGTAATCGACAAAGAAATGCGCTTCTAGATGACTTAGGGTGTTTTTGGGGGGACCCGGTTTATAGAAATGACATGACAAATGGGGGTACGGTGGTGGGACTTTTAAGGGGAGCGGCAAGTTTTAGGATTTTGGAAAATTTTATACCTTATTTTATATCGATTTCCCATACAAAAAAGCTAACGTTGCCGATCCCTTTAAAAAATTTGAGACAAAAAAGGGTAGTTGACGAAATTATTAGACAAATATAGTGATAGTAGAATGGAAGACAATATTAAAATTTTCAGCATTATCTCGCGAATTTGTAAAAATTAATAAAAAGCATTAAAATATCGTATTTTTCAGAATTTTACTGGGCGACGATTTACGGCTTTAGGCAATTTAATAAAAACGAGATAGAATTTTCAAATTTTGGTCGTTAACAAAGATTAAAGAATTAATAGAAGGTCTTAAAATAGTTAAATTTCCAAGATTATGTGGATTTAGCTTTAAGGCAAATGAATAAAAAAAGAAATCGGTGTTTCAAATTTTGCCGGTTAATATAATTGACAAATTAATGGAATGCCTTGAGAATTCAGAGTTTTTACTGACAAGTTTGAAAATTTTGACTGAAACTGCTTAATTTTGTAAGTAAACTTTTGCTGGTTAATAATCGCTAATAAAGTTTACGATTTAACGAGGTTTTTAAAGAATTAAAAATTCACGCGGTGACCTGAATCTCTTCGGTCACCGGGACCACGGAATTATTCCGTAGGTATCGATGGGATGATTGGGGGCGTTTTTTGGTGGGAATCAGCACCGGTTTATCGTCGAGAATTTCGATGGAGCGACTCCGGTCGAGGGGAGAACGAGCTGACGAGAGAATTGAGTCGGAGCTCTGAAAATTAGCAATTTATGGGGGTAGGCTGGCAGTGTTTCTTTGGGGAAATAGCGAAAGGAGGCGGCTAGCAGGGATTATTTGGGAAGATAATGGGCAAAAGCGGGCTAGCTGGCATTTTTGGAGGAAATAATGGAGAGCCCGCCTAGCAGCGATTCTTTGGGAAATTAATGAAGCGAGCCGGGCTAGCAGAGATTCTTTGGGATTTAATTTAACTAGGCGAGCTGGAGTCGGGGCAAGCTAGCAAAGAACCTTTCGTATTTGCTTAATTTAGACGTTTTAAAAGCAGGGCAAGCTAGCAGAAAGCTCTAAGGAATCCGGGAATCTTTAGGATTATAGATTTAATCTTTTGGGAAATTTAAGGAAATCTAGAAAACCCTCAAAAAGACATGCTAGCGCCGGTATTGGGGGAGAATTTCTGACTAACCTGCTCGAGGATGCGTTGCGCCTTCATCTCGACGGCCATCGCCTCCAGCTTCTCGATGCGGCCATCGTAGAGCTGGAAAGGTGGAATTTTGTAAATTTGATTTCTTTCAAATCAAAATTTTTTCGAGATTTGTACGGAGAATTTTAATGGCTTGTTTTTGAATTTTCGATTTTTAAAAATAGATGCAACATTTTTTTATGACATTTTTGAAATTTAAACAAATTTAGGATATTTGATTGCAGCCCCGCTAAAAATACTATTATGTATTTTACCTACTAAAAAAACTAAAAGTTATAAATCATTGAGGTTAATTCGTGTCATTTAATTACAGTTTTTAATGAAAGAAAGAACCAAAAATTACCAGATTCCAATTTGGCGATTTTTAAAAGTGTATTAAACATGTTTGCCTTGAAAATTTTCAGAATTTTTGTAATGGGTGTTTCCAGCGCGACCATTGTATTAATAATTAATGTAATTTACTTAATTAATTAGCCAAAATTAAACCCAACCTTTGGCAGCATTTTCGGCTGCAAATCAAAGGAGAACATGCGGAGTTCGTCCTTTTTCGGTACCGGCTCCCAGAGTTGCGTCGTTTTGTCGGTGTTTGGGTTTCTGAAAAAGTTTTGTTGATTTTATGGTTTTCTTTATTTTACTAATTTTTAAATTACACGAAATCCATAGCCTAGAGGAATTGATACAAACTGATCTACTTGACTAGGTTTTTTTTGTGAAACATCATTTTTCTTGAGTTTTTTATTTTTCTCAGGGCAAACTAGCAAAGATTTTTGATTTTGTCGATTTCCGGATTTTAATAATTTTAAATTACATCAAAATCGACAAAATATTGGTTTTTGTATTCAAATCACGAATATAAGTGGAATAGTCAGTATTAAGTTTGAATTCCGGGATATGTGTAAATTGGTGCAAAATTTCTGGATTTGCATAGCTTTTTTTGTGAAGCATCATTTTTCGAATTTTTTTTTGCAGCAATTGTTGAGCTTTTTAAATTTAATTTTTGAGTTAATTTTCTCTTTTAAATTTTCTCGGGGCAACCTAGCAAAGATTATTTATTTAATCGATTTCGTTTTTTAATACTGTTGAAGCTACATAAAAATCGACAAAATATTAGATTTGTATTGGAAAACAAATAATTGATATAAAACTGTTAGATTTCAATAGATTTCTGAAAAATAATTTTAAATGCTGCTCTGCTTAAAATGCATGATTTTAAAACATTAAATTCGTTTTTTAAAGTCCTTCTCAGGTCAAAGTAGCAAGTCGATTTAGCTATTTTGTAATTTTTAAATTACATTGAAATCGACGAAATATTACAGCTTATTTTCGAAGGAAAATCAGTAGTAAGTCTTGGTCCTAAAATGAAGGAATTGATGTAAAACTTTTCGATTTGTATAGCTTTGTTTGTGAAACGTAATTTTTAGTTTTTTTGCCTGACTTAAACAGATCGTTTTTCTATATCAAACTAAATTTTAATTCGTTTTTTTATTGTTCTAGCGGGGGGGGGCAACTAGCAAAGACTCTTTGCGGAAATGCTTCGATTTACCCACCCGGTCTTGATGAAATTGGCGAAATAGTCGGCGGTCATTTTGCACATTGCCCGATCGTCTTTATCTTTTGGCAGCGGGGACGAGAAGTAATTCACGTCGAGCAGGTAGATGATATCGGAGGCGTGGGTCCCGCCTGGAAAATCGGAAAATATGAGCTTTTTAGACAAAAATTCAAAATTTGGTAAAAACGGGCTTTAATTTGGATAGCAAGTGCAGAAGTGACTTTAATGCTATTTTTAGTTATTTTTATTTAGTTTTTGAAACGTATATTATTCACTATATAATGTTTATATTTTTAATATATTCGTTAGAATAAAAATTACTCGCAGATTTAGGATTTTTAGAACTTGGGAAAATCGCAGATCTACGGAAAAATGTTTCGAAAATATTCTGGTAAAAAAACTATTTTAATTGTGATATTGGTTGAGGGATTCAGTTGGAATCATAATTTCTTTAAATTAATTTAATTCATTGATAAAATGTGTGAATTTGATTTATGAATTTTTACGCAAAAAATTATGTTTCGAAAAACGTATCCGATGAATTTGAGCGAATTGAAGGTATTCGATGACCTTTGATATCCTGCTGCTATCCTGCCTTTGAAATGCGTACTCTTTTGTAGCGCATTTTAATTTTAATGATATTTTAAGAAACTAATAGTGATTTTAACGCTAGTTCTAATCTACCGAGGACGTTTAAATTGTCGAAATTTCAGAATGCCGACAGTTCCAAGCTTCGAAACTTCCAGAGGCAAATGCCCCGGAAACGCCCAAAATCTCACGGAAAAAATGTCGATAGATTGTGATTTCGGCATTATGAATTTCGCATTCATTAACGACATTATGAAATTTCGGCATAATGAATTATAGACTTATTGAAATTTCGGCCTTTTTCGATATTATGAATTTTCGTCATTATGAAATTTGTACATTGCATACATTGCAATTTCGGTATTATGAATTTTTAACATCACGATAGCAGAATAAATTCCCTACCTCCTCCCGGTGCCATCGGTGCCAGCCATCCGTACATCAGTTTCGAGGTGTAGTCAAAGCTATAGGCAAATGTAGCCTTGTCGTGTGTTTGACTGTCCCTCAAATATCGATGGCACGCGTAATTCCCCACCACGTCGCTGATCATCTGAAATTTAGGCATTGAGTAAAGTTCAATTTCGTATAGTTTTTAATTTTAATTTCCGGCTTTTAATCCGGGAGAAACATTTTTAATACTTAACACAATTTTTAAAACATTGATTTTCTATATTAAAAATTTTTATGTAAAGATCTACCGCGCGATTTTAACCTTAAATACAGAAACGTTGTTTTTTTTAAACTTCAACCTCAAAACTTTTTTCACTCGAAAACCAACGATAATTTTTCGCTTTAAAAATAGGTGTTCCAACAATGTGTAGGGATCGGCTGAGTTTGATTGAGTTAATTCTGGTTCTTTGGTAGAACTGTACTTGACCACCAGCCGGAATTTTTAATATAAACATTTTACAATCCATCAACTATACATTTTTTAATCCATTAAAATCTTTTTTACAACCAATTTTCGACGATGCAATATATACAAAAAAACATTAATGCTTCATGAAATTTTTAAAACATTGATTTTCAACAGTTTTAATAGATTTTTATCGAAATCTACCGTCCAATTTTAACATTAAATTCAGCCACAGTATTTTTTTCAAAAACTAGGTCCTGATTGTGTCGAGCGAAAATCGATCGATGCTTTTTCGCCTGAGAAAAATAACTGTTTCAAAAATGGGTAAAGCTCGTCTCGGACCAATTTATAGAATATTTTCTTGGGAGGAGATTTACTTTAAACGCCATAAATTTCCAAGCACCTCGTAAGAAAAAAAACTTTACAAACGAAAAACCGAGATTTAATTTAGGCGCTTTTAAAATTAAAAAAAAACAGTTTTTAAATTTTAGCCAAAAGGTTGTTAGTGAATTTGGTTGAGTTAGTTTTTTTATTTTCCACCCCCAGATTATACACGAGTTATTTTCGGGGCATAAAAGTTCTCGAGGTCAAGTTTTATGTCTGGATTTGGCCTTACTAGCTCTCTCTCTCCCCTCTCCTCTCTCCTCTCTCCCTCTCCCTCTCTCCCTCTCTCCCTCCCTCTCTCCCCCCTCTCTCTCTCTTTCTCTCTCTTTCTCTCTCTCTCTCTCCCTCTCTCACTCTGTCCTATCCATTCCACTTTACGAGCTCATATCCCCCGCGCACGATTTCCGGGATTCCGGAACTTTCCGTATTTTTCTTTCCAGTTTCCACAAGTTCCTCAGAAAGGTTGCTCTAGTTTGGCTGAGATCACTTCTGACAACTTTACAACTTTTATTGCGGGGGCTGTAAAAGATGCTCGTGCTCCCGAAAGTTTTCAGATTTCCGGAAACCGTAAAAAAAATCGTTTTTCATCAAAAACAACGGAAAGTAAGCTTTAGGAAACGCTAATGGTTGCGTAAAATCCATGGAATTAAAAATGAAGACTAAAATGGGGGGGGGGGCTGCAAAAGATGCTCGCGGTTCCCGAAGTTTTCAGGTTTTCCGGAAACCTAAAAAATGCGTTTCACCGAAAATAAAGGAAAAAAGGCGGTTGGAACCGCCATAAAAGAAAAGATGTAAAAGTTGCTCGTGCTCCCGGAAGTTTTCAGATTTCCGGAAACCGTAAAGAATATTGTGTTTCACCAAACTTAATGGAAACGGGCTTTTGGAAAAGTTAATTGCTCGCTGTATGATGATTCGAACCCCGAACAGAGAAATGTCTATAGAATTACAAAAAGAGTTTAAAAATGAAATTGTTTAGGGGTTGTAAAAAATGCTCGTGCTCCCGGGAGTTTTCAGGTTTCCGGAAATCGACAAAAATCGTGTTTCGCCAAAAATAATGGAAAGCAGGCTCTTGGTCAAGCTAATTGATTCTACGTTTGATTGACTCGGAGTTTGATCAGGGAAATTCGCAACAAATTAAAAATGAAAGATTAAAGTGGGGGGTAATTATGCTCGATCTCCGAAATCTTTAAAGTGGTTCCGGAAATCGTAAAAAATTTGTTTCACCAAAAATAATGTAAACTGACCTTTGGGAGAAGCTAATCGGTTGCGAAGTGGCATCGAATCAAAAAAAATGCGGAGCATAAAATGAGGGGAATAGTAAAAGAAGCTCGTGCTCCCAGAAGATTTCCGGTTTTCCGGAAATCTGTAAAAATATCGCGTTTCATCAAAAATTGTTGTTGTTCCAATGTTCCGAATTCCGAACTGAGAAATTTGCGCCGAATTAAAAAAATGTAAGAATGGTGGGAGGCTATAAAAGATGCTCGTGCTCCCGGCAGTTTTCCGGAACCCGTAAATTATCGTGTTTCACCACAAATAATGGAAAGCGAGCCTTTGGAAAAGCTAATTCCTCGCTGTTAGATTGATGCGAAGTTCGAACAGTGAAAATTGTATCGACTTTAAGAAAATTCAAGCAATAAAAATGCGGGGCTGAAAAAGATGCTCGTGCTCCCGGAAGTTTTGAAGTTTTCCGGATAACGTACAATATCGTGTTTCGCCAAAAATAATGGGCAGGAATACATTCGGAACGGCTGATTCGGGCGATCGAAACGGAACAGCGAAATTTGTGTAGAATTTTTTAAAAAGTCAGAGATGAGAAGCGGGGGCGGTAAAAGATGCTCGTGCTCTCAGAACGTTTGCGGTTCTCCGGAAATCGAAAAATTCGTGTTTCACCAAATATAAGGGCAGGTGGGGTTTAATAACAGCTAATTCCCGGGCGTTAGACTGTTTCGAAGTTCGAACACCGAAAACTGTATCGAATTAAAAAAATTCAAAAAATATAAATGAGCGGGCTAAAAAAGTTCCTTGTGCTCCCGGCAGTTTTCAGGTTTTCCGGAAACCGCAAATTCTCGTGTTTCACCACAAATAATGGAAAGCGGGCACTTGGAAATGCTAATGGTTGTAACCCTCAAATTCGAACCGCAAAATTGTATATAGGATTTTAAAAAATTCAGAAACAGTGGGGATCTATAAATGTTGCTCGTGCTCACGGATTCAAGATTTTCTGAAAAATCGTAAAAATATTGTGTTTCACCGAAAATAAGGGAAAGCGGGCTTTTGGAAACCCTAATTTTCCGAATTGCGAACAGAAAAACTGATCCCAAATTCAACAAAAAATTCGATAAATTTCCTGTGAAACGCTTAGCAAAAATCGTGATTTGCGACGGAATATTTAAGTGATTTTCAATTTAATGAAAATGATGCGATAAAATCCCCCTTTATAGCCGAAAAGATATGGAAAAAATGTTCCAGAAAAGGTGCCAATTAAAAATCCTGAAACCGGAGCAATTAGAAGATGGCGTAACGCTAAAAAATAAGCAAGGAACCAATAAAAAAACGTTTCATCCAGCCTTGAGATTTTAATTTAAATTTGCATGGGCAAACCCAGAATTCCGCCACTATTATGTAGTATTAAAAAAATGTTTTGCAAAAAGGCTTAATTCGATAGGGAAATTTAATGGATTTTGATAGCAGCCAGGAGTTGTGAAAGAGTGTTTTAACAAAAAAGCGAAAGGGAACTGAGCTGCCCAACGAATTCGCAGGGTGCTTCCAGTGCAAAACGCGCGTTAAACTCCCAATTTGTAAAGCGGAGCTGATTCAGAAAATTTGCCTAATTTTTCAGCCATTCGAATTCAAGGGGGCGGTCGGATACTTAATAAGCAGCTTAAATTAAATTAAATGAAGATTACCGAATCAAAAGATTATTTAGTTTATCAAATTAAAGATTTTTATATCGGCCGAGGCGTTTAAAAAACTGTGTTTTAAAAATCGTTGAATAAAAAAATATTTAATAGGATTTAATCGTCCGTTTTTCGTCTCTTCGATATAGTGGCCTTATATTGATATTTTTATCTTTTATATTTATTGTTTTCTTATTATTAATGGTCTACAATAATAGTCAAAAACCAAAGAAAAATTGGAAAAATAGCCCTACCGTCGCGTACATCTTGGCCATCTCGGATTTTTGGCCGCGCAGCTTTGCCGGGTCGCCGTACAGTTTGTGGGCCAGCCCGGTGACTTCCTGAAAAAAATTGTTGTTTTTCTTTAATTAATTAATTTTATCACTTTCAAAAGTAGATAATAGTTATTGATTTAGTTTTAGAGTCCAAATCGGAATCCTAAAATTTGACAATCCACGATAAAATGTTTCAAAAATTCGGGAGTTTTTGGGAAATTTTTCTATCCATAATTTAGGGCAGGTACCGTTTTGAAATGTTCCATTTAAAGACACCTCGGATATTTGAGCTGTCGAATCCCTATGAATTTTGCCGCGCCAACGCGCACGCCTTTTTATGAAAATATCTACAAAACAAGCTTTCTGGGCGTTTTTTGGAAATCCGGATCGCCGTGGAGCTTCTCGGGGCTAGCAAGAACCCGGCAAAAATTGATTATTTTATTTAATTAATTTTATCGATTTTATGAGCTACCTAATAGGTTGCGATTTTGAGCCCAAATCGGGATCCTAAAAACATAAGAATCCAATCACAAAATTAAGCAGTTTTTCGCAATTTTTGGTTTCGTGATTTCATGAAACCCGGGTTGATCAACTTTGCCTTTTTAAAGCTGCCGGTCCAGTTCTATTGTGAATTTTAAGGCTATGGATTGCTTACAAAATTTTACCGCGCCGCGACACGCAACGCGTACGCCACGCAGCCGCGGGGGACGCATCGTAATTGATTACGCACTGGAAAGGCGTAAAAGCTGCCTTTCAAACAAGTGACGGTTTCAAACGCTATGGATTAGCAAGCAAAAAAATTACAGAAATTTGCGTATTTTTGAAACATAAAACTCATTTTAACTTTTTTGCCTTTTCTGTTAATAAAAGATGAAGAATTTTTATATTGTTTTTATTTTTTATTTGTTTTTTTTTATTTTTCGATATATTGTTGTATCTAAAAACATTGTAAACGGAGGAAAAATAGAAAAATCTATTCGAGAAAAATTGGTTCCGCCCCCCCCCCCGCTAACAGTCTAGTACCTTATTTTTCGGGGCGACTTTGCAGATCAGGCTCACTTTAATGACATGGCATATTTCTTTGATTACAAGTTTAATTAGAGCTTAAATTGGCTCACCTTTTGCCCAAAATTCGCGGACTTTTTGGCGATCATCTGCAGCGCGTGCTCCCAGTCCTTCTCGTTGCATTTCAGGAAGCCGATCGCGACTGAAAACCGATAGTGAGTTTAATAACATTTTTTGGGGTTATTGGTAGTACATAGTATATAATTCCTTAATAGAAAACTACAAAATCATTATTTAGGCAAGTTTTGCAGTTTTTTAGAAAAATGTTCCAAAAATGTCTTGTTAAAAATGTGACCTGATTGCGATAGTAAAAAAACAACTGATGCTTTGGTGGTATAATTTTTTATATGTAGTTTTTACTAGTTAATGTATATACATCTTATTATCAAAACCACCAAAAACATATTTAGGAAAATGGCAGATCCGCAGGAAAAATAAATGTTCCAAAAATTTGTTAGTGAAAACGCGCGCCAATTCGGGTAATCTATCGATTGTTTTAATGCTAAATTTTTTAGTTTTTAAAACCTAGATTGTTGGTTAGATAATGAATATGAGTTTAATATCTCAATCAAAAATAACTGCAAAGACTATGATTTAGAAAAATCGCAGATGGGCAGGAAAAATAAATGTTCCAAAAATTTCTAGCTCGAAGTGGTCCGTAATTTGCATATTACGTAGATTGGATAGGTTCATACGCTGCATTTTTTGCCAGGTTTCGAAATCGTGATTATCCATTACAAAATGTGCATCTTTTTAATCTATGAATTAAAAATAAAGTTCAAAATATATTTACGAAAATTGGATCCATATCTGGTATAATTAATTTAATTTGTTTTTCCCCGAAGAAAAACGATGTTTCGGAAAAAGTATTTAAGAATTCGATTGCATTTTTTAGCAATTCCACGAATAAAGTGGCCATTCCATAATTAAGGTTCTTGTAAATTAAATATTACAAATTATAACTACATATTAAATATTAAATTATAATTTTTTGGTTCTTAATTTTGATAAAGTTCTAATAGAATTACCCAAAAACTCACTAAAAAGCAGTGATTCCTCGTGTCCGCCTCCGACGATGCTCTCCATTGTTGGGGCCTCTCTCCGAAGGTCGGCTAGCTAAAAAATAATTAAATTTTTCGTGAATTAATTAATGGACACCATCGAAAGACACCATCGAAAAAATTTTGCGAATCAGCTCTACTATAGAAAAAGGCTTTTTTCTATGCTAATAATTTTGCATGCAAATTTCGGGATGTCTTCGGATAATTATAATTCCGAATATCCATACCGGTCTCGGCAAAAATGCCTCGTCCATCACCGGGGCCAGCGGTAGCCGCCCCTCGGAAAAGATGATTTTATTCCCGTACATTGTCGTCGCGAATCTGAAACCATTTTAATTATAATTCGATTACTTTAATGAATTTTAGGTTTTTTAGCTCTACATTAAATTGATGAACTTAATTGATGAACTTTAATTAATTGGCCTCAAATTCGAATTTTTTTCGAGTGGGTATCTACTGCTGCCCATTAATTTATCTAAAGTATGCGATTTAACTAAGGTGAAACATGTTTGTCCGAAGTTTATTTGCTTTGATTTTCTGGTTTTTCGTTAGTTTTATTTCATCTAAATAACAGCTAGATGGAAACAATTCCCCAGGAAAATTAAAGAAAATAATAATTGCAAAATTTGCCGCAGACTGAAACATGCTAATTTTTCGCATAGCGTAGTTTAGAAATTTGAAAAAACGCAATTTTGGAAAAGATTTCTAACAAAATGTTAGGTGAAAATTTTTACGAATTTCGACAACTCAGTAATAAAAATCTGATAGTTAAAAAAAGTATAAGAAATTTAACGCATTTTTTCCATCAGCTTGTAATTTTGATATTACTAAGAAACGGCGTAGTTTCAAAATTTGCATTTAATTCGTTGATTATCCTTTGCGGTAATCGAGCTCAAATTCGAGCTCCGACCTTTCCTGCGTAATTCATTTTGTTTGAAACATAATTTTTCGGTCGTCCTTTTTGGATAATTTTGGCGACTTACTTATGCGCCGGCACGGTCCGTAAAAATCGCATCATATCTTCGCTTTCTTCGGCCGTCGAATTGTAATCCTGTTGGGGGCGCCATCCCAGTTTTTCGGCCTAAATTCATAAAAATTTTTTAATGTATAAAATCTTTGATTTTTGGTGAGATTTTATGTTTCACCTACCCACATTTACCGTAAAAGCCTGACTACTTTAGTTGGCGACGGGTGTCTGTCTTATGTCAATTCCTTATAGCTTTAATACGCTATTTATGACAAAGATAAATTTCCAATGTTTATGATACATTTTTATCAAAGTAATGTAGAAAATCAGCATTATTAAAACTCTGTTCTCACTTGGCTAGGCGTTCTAATTATTTCCGAAAAAAACATGTTTTATCTAGGGTTATTGCCTTGAAAAATTTGGTGATTGATGATTTTGACCGAGGTATGAAATTCCACCAACAAAAATTGGCCTCCAACATTTTTTAAGGATACAACTTTTCGTAGTGTTTTTTACTGTTCCTGAACCTAAAATCCTTTGCAAATCTTCATTAAAAAATATATAAAAGTCACGACTTTTCGAGCAAATGCATCTTTTTGACAAGGATCCCATCAAAAATGTTTGGAATTTTTTTTATTGCTTTTGCACTTAAGATACAATTAATTTTTGCTAGAAACGCTATTAAAATATTTACTATGACGCTACTAGGCATTTCTTGATAAATATTCTGAGGAAAACAGTTAAATGAGCTCTGCGAAAAAATTTGATGTTTCAGCTATCGTTATATTAAGACTAGGGCTCTGCTATTATAATTACCAGCTGGTAGGTGTTCTTCAAAACGAATTTTATATTCGTTAAAATTGAAGATTCTTATTGAATCGCCTGCTTCCTCATGTTTTAAAAATTTTATCTGAAAAATGTCTTCTGTTGGTATATTATGGTATTATAGATTATTTTTAAGTAGCTCCCGGGGTCACCTTTCCGCTAAGGGTCTCTGCTAGCCTGCCCGGATTTCTAGAAAGTCACCGACCTTTTTGCGGCAATAATCGGCGAGTTCAGCCTGTGTCGTGGTGCCCCAGTGGCAGAACGAATTCCCGCCCATCACGATTTTCTTCTGGAACAGGTCTGAAAACAGTACTTCGTTTTTAATCTGTTAAAAATTAAAAAATGGTTCCTGAATTTCTCGGGTTCGGAGTAGTCCGCAAAAAATATCTTTCACTCTCCATTCGTTAGAAATCGTTCTGGCTGGTAGCAGGATTTGCTTTTAAAAACGTATGTTTTGTTTCTAAGGTGACAAAAAAACAAAAATAATATCTTAAGGAAACTTGCATCCCATGGACCTGCAAAAAAATATCTTTCAGGCGCCATGTATTAAAAATAAAAATGTATTTTGCTAGTCAGGATAAAACGAAGCGAACGCCTATTTCGAATTTTCTTACAAGCGGCTCGTCTTTACGTTGCGTCATGGAATACAGTTGCGGGTCGCGGCGTTGTCGAAATTTAGCCTTTATTTATATCCTGATAATTTTTATCCTTTTTTTTGTCGGCAAAAATCTATTTTATGCTGAGCTAAATGAAAATAAAATTATGCATTTAATAATTAATGTAAAGAAAGAAATTGTGAAATCCTGCTTTTGCTTTCGAAAAAATAGGTTTCGTCAGAAACCGCAAAGGACAAGTGGGTCATGCGGCTAATACGTCTTGTTTACGCGTCTGCAGCGGTTTTCTATCAAAGTCAATTCCATTTTTTGTAATCATTAATATTATTCGATTTTGCAGCTCTAATCCTTAAAATGCTTTATAAAATATATATGAATTAAATGTTTAAATATATATCCAAAATTTTATAAATGGCTACCAAAAAAAATTTTACTAAACATTTAAAAATTTTGAAAAATATGTTTGAGCCATATTTCAGTAGACAGCCAGGAAAATCGAGCTAGTTATGTAGGGAGATGTGTCGGGCGCAATTTTTTTTTAGAAAATGTAAGCTTATCAACTTTGTAGGTTTTAACCCCCTTAAAATCGATAATTAAATTTATACATATGTTAATTGATATAGATAAAATTCATATTGAAATTACCTCGCGTAACTGGGCTGAGGCTCAACAAATCGGTGCTCACGGCTCCGGCGCTCTGCCCGGCCACCGTAATATCGTTCGGGTTGCCTGAAGAATTGGAAATTAATCATTTTAAGAACTAATTAAAATCAACTGAATTCAGTTTTCCAAGAATTCATTCAAATGAAGTTTAATTTATTAGCTTTACATTAATTAAATTACTTAAATCGACAATATTTAACATTTAAAAAAGGACATTCTTTGAACACTAAACAAAAAGATAGCGAATTACGACAGCCCAGTCCTTATCGTGGCTTTGAAATCCACAACTGTGCCATATTTCGAAACATTTTTTCCACAGCAAAAATTAGTTACAGCGAATAATAAATAAATGCTATTAATAAAATTTTACGGATTTCCGGGCCAGTTATTAAATGGCTAGTAATTTTTAAAATGCGGGATTACGGTATAACTGTTATTTATACCTAAATTAATAGATACAGACAAAATCAGATACGGTAATTCTCGAAGGATACAACTTTCGATCGCCTAAATTACTTAACACATCTAAATTAACAAACAAAAATTAGTTGAAAATCGATAAAATAACGAAATTTTAAACAGCTTAAGCAAAGGGCTATGAAGCTGTATCGGGAGCATTAATTATGATTCGAAAACCCACTCACCGCCGAACGCCGAAACATTGTTTTTGACCCAGCGCAGCGCCATCGCCTGATCGTATAGGCCCATGTTTCCCTGAAACATTTTCACATAAATTCGAATTTGGGTGTATTTAAAGCGTCAAAAATTGTTTTAATGATTTTGAATGCTTTACTTTTTAAAATTATATTTTATATCTAATTTTTATAAATATGCAAAAATGGCGATGGAAACTATCACTTTCATTGTTAAGCTTTTGTATTTTTTAAAGTAATTCAAAGTAAGTGGACCGCATAAATGAAAGCTAATTGTAACAAAAAATCCAAATTTCTTATGCCATAATTTTGATACATTTATATTTCAACAAAATGTGGATTTGTTTGGTAAATATGGTTTACGTTTCGCAGTAGTTATTTTGCGCCAGATAAAAAGAAAATAAGAATGGGTACGAAAACCATTTTTAAAGGAATTTGCGGTTATTGCAGAAATCGGTTCACAAAGGCTGTATTAAACCTCCAAAAAATATTTTTTTCATGTAATATTGTGAAACATTTATATTTTCGAAAAATCTGATCTTTGGAAAATCATTTTATAGTTGCAAGTAATGAAAAAGCCATTAATACACATTTAAATTTATTACGTATAATTCTATATATTTTATTACCTGGCACGCCTCATCTCCGGTCGAGAAAAAGCCGAGGTATCCAAGGCGGTAGGTTACGGTAACGACCACGATTCCTTTGGAGGCCAATTGTCTGAAAATTGTTCGATATTTTAATTGATTTGTCTAATAAATTCAATAAGCTTAATAATTTAACAATTAAGCCAAATTTAATGTAGTCATTTTTGATAAATAGTGCAGGAGCTTTCCACGGGGCATTGGGTTCTGCACTTTTCGGGAATTGACGTGAAAGGCCGAAACATTATTTTTGGTTAGACGATAACTCCCATTTTTTAGCTGTTTATTTGAATAATATTAATACCAGAAATATGGCAGGCACCAGCAATTTCAAACTAGTTGACAATTTTGCTCTTCGGACATAATGAAAAAATTGAATCATAGTTTTTTCTTATAATTGGTGTCCTCCGGCAATTTTAATCAGGGTTTTTTGGATCCACTGTGACATTCCGACAACAGAAAACGAAAATGCAGATAATCGTTATTACAATCGGCAATGCCAACCACTCACTATTAATTCTTAGCGTGCATTATTAAGATTCACGTAACATTTTTTCCAAAGCCTGAAAAGTATGTGTGATTTATGAATTAATTATTATGAAATTAGTTCAATTACTTACAATTAAATTAAATTAGACTGTATAGTACCCAATAAAACATAGAGTAATTGAATTGTTTTAGTCTTTCCGCGTTAGAGAAATATGTGGAAAAGTACATTTTTGGAGCTTAAGGATTTTCACAAAAAAAAATAATTGTGACTCAGAAATTTAGATTTAGAATTAAAATTAATGAAATATTATTAAGTAAAATTAGGATTGATATGATATGCCTCGAGGCCAAATCAAAAAGCAATTAAAATCCGCAAATGCTCAAGGTATTGATAAAGTTATGAAACACATACTTGCACAGCTTTTTCGGCACCAGCCGCGCCGGGCTGTCCATCACGAAGCCGCCGCCGTGGATGTAGAACAACACTGGGTACGTCTGAATTTATTTAAGTTTTTTCGACAAATAGATAAATTGATCCTTATAATTTAATTAATTCAATAAAAGGTCTATACTTTAATAAATTCAAGGCAATTCTGTATTACTTGCAAAAACTAAAATTATTTTTAAATAGCATTTTAAAAATCTAGGGTTACGGCTAAAAACAAATGTTTCCTTACAGTTATATAGACGGAACTTATGTAAGGTCATAATTCCATAACGCTTCGAGATTGTCAAAAATTTTCAAAATTTAAATTTAAAGAAAGTTGTAAACATTTGACGGTTCCTAAATATCCTAACTAAATCGCTCGTCCGCTTTAATTGTTAATTGCTGCTATTTTTGAAGATTTAATATATTTTCATCGTTAATAAATTGAAATACCTTTTCCCCATCGACGGCCGGCGCGAACACGTTCAAATAGAGACAATCCTCGGAGCAGGAAGCCTGGAAAGTGGAGGAATAAAATGTTTCAAAAATCATTTGGTATTTTCTGGCACTCAGATAACTAATTATGTCTTTGCTTTCATGACATTTCTTTGCTAATTTCGAAAAGCGAATTTTGCCTTTAAAATCTCATTTCTCTTTAAAATAATTCTGTTTTGAAAAAATCAAAGAAATAATTCTTGGGAAAACAATTACGAACAAATACGAACGAAAATTTCACAAATTCAATATTCGTTTTAATTAAAATGTTCTAAAAAAGAACAAATATCGGGAAATGTTCCATTCGTTAATGTGCGAATCGTACGCTGTTAGCTTCCGCATTTTCCAAGGGGATAGGCAAGGCATGCAGATAGATTTTTCGGTGCAAATAGAACAGCGGTGGTATCAATTATTTCAATATTCCAAATTTTTAGCTATTTTTGAGATTTTGAAGGTAAAAACCAGAGCCATCCCGGTTGAATTAAGAATGTTTCAAAAATAATAAATCTCGGGAAACGTTTCGTTGGTTAATGTGGGGCCCTTATCTTTGTGAGCCTTTGCCTTTTTAAAAGGATAGACAAAGCATGCGGATGGATTTTTCGCTGCCATAGAATAGCGGGGGCCTCAATCTTTTTAATATTTTGAATTTTTAACGGTTTTCGCCATTTTCAAGGCCAATGGATCGATCGCTATTCAAAAAGGAAAAACCCAAAACATCCAACCTGAATTTAAATGTTTTAAAAAAAGAACAAATATCGGGCGATATTTCGTTCGCTAATTTGTGCCCTGTATTTTTCTTAGCCTTTGCCTTTTTTTAAAGGTATAGACAAGGCGTGCAGATAGATTTGGTTAGCTTTCCAATTCCTATAAATTTTGCTACGGCTTGTCCTCTGGATTTCCCAGCGCGTCCGCGCCACGCAACGCGTCGGTTTATCTTTCCAGTGCGTAATGGATTAAGAACCTCTATAAAACCGGAAATACGCTTTGTGTTTTGGAAGAAAATGTTTCAAAAAGAATGCATCTCTGGGAAATTTCTATTTCATGAATTCGTGTACGGCAATGCTCTGTTTCCAAAACGCCCCCCTCTAACGCGACGCAGAAGTATCGGATCGGCATGGTAGTTACACCATTCGAAAGCCCCTTGAAACGGCCAGTTTATAACAATCTTCAAACCTCGTTTTTATTTAATCGCGCTATTTTGCAAGCCATTTTGGCAAATTTTGCGGTTTTCGGGGTTGCGTACGCGCTAATTTGCCTCAATTTCTCCATACAAAATGACCGGAAGTAGCCGTTAATTAGATGCAGAGGCCGTTCCTTGATGTTTTTAAATGCTTGATAAAATAGCGCGTTTAAATAAAAACCTGGTTTCGAAGGTTGTTGAAAACTGGCGGTTTCAAGGGCTTTCCAATGGTGTAACTATCATTCCGATCCGATACTTCTGCGACAAGTTGGAGGCGGGCGTTTTTTTATTGGGGCACCCTATGGGTGTTTCGCGCCCGCCCGGCATGCAATTTTTAAAATAATATGTTTTGGAGAATGATGGACTTCCAAAAATTTCCCACGCCCAAATCGACAGTTGCATTTCGCCATTTACAATTAGTAATTTTTGGGTTTTTAAAGTAACAATTAATTTAAAATAATAATCAAATCAAAATCCAAATTATCTAACACAATAAATTTCTAAAAATTATCTAACCTTATCGATTTTTACTCAGATAGAGAGTAGTAACTATTTCAATAATTTCTTAATTCAATTTTTAAAGCCTATTTTTAAAGGTGAAAAGGCCCTGCCGAGAATAAACTGGAAAACCTCAATGAAATTTCGAGGCCTTCCAAGACCCTTTAAACTCGAATTTTTAATTCATTGCCAGTTGCCATTAATAAAAACCACTCACACTTTGCGTCAGCTTTTCCCAAAACATATCGCTTTGCAGGGAGCGGTTGCGGTATCGGGTGCATTTCAACACTCCTTCCCATCGCTTGGCGGGCTGGGGGTTTCTGGAAAAGTGTTTTAATACGAATAGATAAACTAAAAAATATTTCTAAAAGCAGTCTTGTCCTCGATTCCTTGATTTACCACATCTATATTAATTTCTGTTCACTGTTAGGCGTCGAAAATTACCCAAAAAATCGCTGTAAGCTTGCCACCTTTTCCAAATTTTATTGCATTGAAAATCGAACCCAAATTCCATTTATATTTCAAAACATTTTTAAGGTTTAGATTTCAATATATTTTTTGTTTTTATTTTTGGTTTTTCATATTTTCTTTCTCAGACAAAAATACCCAACTGGCTTACCCCCATTATCCAGATTTTCTTACATTCACAACGAAATCAAAGATAACGTTTTATATTCAAAAGATAGTTATGTTTTATTTTTGCATGCTTTTTAAATCGAATAACTCGTGAAACCCTATAAGATTTCTCCGGGGAAAAATAATGTTTCACAAAAAAATCTCCATCGAAGGAATGGAGATTTTTTGTTTCTTATCCCTTGAAATGCTCCCCAAAATGTTCCTTTAAAAGAATATCCTTTTTCGAATCCCTGCTACCTCTAAAAGCAGTCGGAAATATCAGCTTTTTGGGATTAAAAAAAATATGTTTTGAGGATTGTCAGGCTAACTTCTTTTTTTAAATTAAACGAATTGACTAAAATGGTTGGGCATAGGGAATCCCCTGGAACATGTCGCACTGGATGCCGTTCTGAAATAATAAATACATTTTAGCTGATTATAATACCCTGTAAATTTTCCCGTTTTAATGAATAGTTCAGTAGTTCCCTTAATGCTTGATTTCACTATAAAATTAACTTAGCAATGCCGCCTTTTTCAATTTGAAAAATTTATTGTGTCTACCATCAGCTCGCCATTGGCTAAATACTAGAAAATGCATCATGGTAATTCCAAGATACATATATTTTTTAACGATGTCTACACTCGTTCTTTTTTTTGCGTAATTTAAGCTACGTTGTTTTTAAAAACTCGTAGTCGAGCGTAAACTAGCTTGGCCGCAATCGTGTGAACAGGATGATTTCATGAAACATATTTTCCAACTAAAAATGTTTCTTTGAATTGGCACTACCGCAGTGATTAAATTAGGCCAATTTCAATCCCGTTCTGTTCCGTATACGGTTACCCCGCCGGTAAGGTGTTTAAAGGGACTAGGAAGCCAAAATTGGTGTGTACGGGGATCGAACCTACTGGCCAAAAATGAAAGGTTATGCCCAAAAGTTTCAGGAAATTGATTTCTTGTCATAAAGGCTAAATATCTGAGAAAAATTAAATATTTCTGGGGCGTCGACTTTTTAGGTCGGCTCGAATTACATGTCGTAATGCCCTGGACGGGCGCTCAATTGGTCGATCTTAGTGATCCCTGGCTGAATTTTGAAAATTGAGAAAGCTAAATGATTAAAATTGCTTGAGGAAGCCAGAAATAGCTTCAGAATTGAAATTCACGCATTTCCTTAATGCTAAGTTTTTACTATAAAATTAACTTACAAATGCCTCTGTTTTAAACTGAAGTTTCTATTTGAACATGCACAAGCCCCCATTGAATCAATCGCAAAGCTTTTTGGTCGGTATTTCCAGAAACATCTATTTTTATAAAAAAATGTTTACATCTTTCTAAAATTCTTCTTGCTAATAATATGCATTTTGCATTATGACAATTGACGATTCGCTTGGCCCGAACTTTGCCAATACGGTGACTTCAAGAAACATGTTTTTCTCAAAAATTTAAATGTTTCTTTTAACTGGCGCCACAACGGTGATTAAGTTAAACTAGTTTCGAGCGTTTTTGTGCTGCCGCGTGAATTACATGTCGTAATGTAAGGAGCTATTTCCACGATCTTGGTGATTACTGGGCCAATTTTTAAAATTTAAAATAGTAGATGGATGAAAGACTTTTTTTTGTCGGTTTCAGAGCAGTTTTTGTGCTGAGTTCGAATTTCACAAAATCAGGTTCGAATAACGCCGTTTTCCACCGTAAAACGGCGGTATCAGCCGCGATATCCACTTTCCTAAAATACAACCGGAGCTATTGAGAAACCTCACGAAACCAGAAATAGCTTCGGAATTTAAAAATTTACGCATTTTCACGTCGAAATAGGGACTAAAGAGCATGCGACGCGGTCGCGTTGCGGCCATATATGGCTATTTTCCAGGAATCAACGCTGAATGAGTGGAAAAGCCTTCTTAGTTCCTTTAAAGCAGATATCCTACTTACCTTCAACTGTATCCGCCTCCCCTGAACGCTTCCATTTTGCGTTTCGACCCTCGGCGCCGGCAGCACGTCACCGCGCGAGGCCAACGACCCCACGGAGCCCATCGAACCCAGCGATACTGTAAATTAAAAAAATCATATAATTCAATTATCTATCTTATTACAAATTTTATTGACTAAATACTTGCTCGATTTTTTGAAAAGTTATTTTATATTAAATTGTTTACCGTTAGTAATGACCAAAATTATTTAAATGGCAAGAACTCCAAATTTCTTCAAGTGATTAAGGAGCCAAACATCAATCTTGATATAAAAAATTGATGAAATATAGGTTTTTCGACAATAAAAATAATAAAAAATTCCAGATTTTTATCAGCCCTTTGATATCCAAAAATTGTTTTCACAAGCGAAAACTTCTAATTTTCTGCTGCGAGAGAGAAGCGTACTAATGATTACGATAAAATTTAAGCTACGAAAAATTGCGAAACATACTTTATAACTTTCTAGGCCTGAGGATCAATATTAATTGTTGTTTAGAAATTAAAACCCTGTATAAATTTAAAAAGATTTTGCTTTACCCGGAAAACGCCACGCAATTTCATCATAACATCGAAAAAAGTCTACGCTAGGAAAAACTTTGAAACAGTTATTTATAAAGAACCAAAGCTAAGCAATTGGCATAGATTTAATTAGTTTCGACGTGTTTTTGCCTACTTCTATCAGTCTATATGGACGTGTCTCTTACAAAATTTTAAATAAATTAAATTCTATGTGGTTTTGCAACACAATTGCGCGACACAACAAATTGCGCGATTCTTATGGATTATTGATGGAAAAAATAATGGGAACTGGCTAAATTCCTCACTTGATTAAGAAGCTAAGTATACTTCTGGGTATACGAATTCCTGAATTATATTTTTCCGAAGCTCAAACTTTAGTTTAAATATTCTTTATTTTTATCATTTTATTGTGTTCACAAGCGAAAATTTTCAAATTTTCGAGAATCGAACGGGTAACCCACTACCGATAACGATAAAATTTAGGGTATGAAAAATTCCGAAACATACTTTCTTACTTTCTTGGCTTGAGGACCATACTATTTGTTGTTTAGAAATTGAAACCCTGTATAAATTTAAAAAGATGTCGCTTTACTTGGAAAACGCTCACGCACTCTCATCATAACAACGAAAAAAGTCTACACTAGGAAGAACTTCGAAACAGTTGGTTTTTTAAAGAACTAAAGCTAGGCTGGCATAGATTTGATGAGTTTCGGCATGTTTTTGATGACGATGCGGTCTACTACAAAATTTTGAATAAATTCGATTCTACGTGGTTTTGCAGCACAAATTTTTAAAGGGCCACTGAAGTTGCGGGTTTTTATGGATGTATTGACAGCAAAATGAATGGGAACTGGCTAAAATTTCTCACAGCTTAAGAAGCTAAAGGCACTTCTGGGTATATAACATACATGCAACATTTTTTAAGCGACAAATTCTCAACTTTGTATACGCTTTTCGAGATCGGTAATAGAATTTGCAAGCAGATTGTGTTAGTTACACGAGTTGACATGCGCTATCAATTATTAAAGGCAATAAGATTTCAGGGGTAATAAAAAATCCTGAAACATACTTGTCTTGTCTATACTGAAACTTAAACCTTGTCGGCCTTGAGGCCT
The DNA here is from genome assembly GCA_038088335.1 of Mesorhabditis sp. LJ9110. Taxonomy (NCBI): domain Eukaryota; kingdom Metazoa; phylum Nematoda; class Chromadorea; order Rhabditida; family Rhabditidae; genus Mesorhabditis; species Mesorhabditis sp. LJ9110. The sequence continues at coordinate 253,587 of JBBGBA010000124.1, read as the reverse complement.
AAATTATAATTGTTAGGTATCAATCAAATCAATATTAGAAGTTTAAAAGGTTCAGAAGAAAATCACTACTATAAAGGTAAATAAAACTAAGGTTTTAAAATTATGAAATATACCTTTTCAACGTATATAATGGCGGAATTCGTTTATAGCTTTTTTTCTAACAAAGTGATATCTTAATTTTAGGTATCACTTTTCAGATATCAGAAACATTTTTTAACCATTAAAATGAGTCGACATTGTATTCTCAATTAGAACAAGCTCTAGGGCATTCGAAAACTTGATATATACATTTTCAACTGTGGAGGTATTGGCATTGGCAGGTGGGAAATTGGGACCTCGTGGCCCATACGCTTCCCCGGGCAATTTGCCACTCCCATTTCCACACAGCTCTCTCTCTCTCTCTCTCTCGCCTCGCGTTGTTAGGAGACGCGCCTTTTGAAAGGCTTTCCGCCCTATTCTCTAGTTTTTTCTCGTAAATATTTTCGTCGTTTTTGCCATACGGTAATATCATTACGTAATTAGTACCAGAGCGTAGCCATATTTTTGGAAACTTCCGGCAATTTCCTCCGGTGTTTTGAGGTAAATATTTTGGTCTGGGGTACGGTATATGCCAATGTAGTTTGGTGCCAACCGTAGTCTTGGTATGGCGAATGTTGTAGATTGTTTAATGGACCCGTCAAGGCGAGGAATCCTATAGATTTCGATAACGGTTCTCCTTGGGTGTTGCGCTAATTTCACGACTAGCTATTTATTATCCCAGAAAGTACGATATTCAAACTGTTGGTCTCAATCTAAAGTTATTGACTTTTAGCGTTAAAACATGTTTTTAAAAATGTTGATTTTTTTGTAAAATATTAAACCTTCTTAAACAGCTTTGAGTTAAAAATGCTTTGGGAGCCTATTCTCCAAATTCAAGCAGAAAAAAGGAGTTTCGTCAATGTTTAGAGCGCGCTGGAAAATGCCAAAGCGAATCCCCTCAGAAAGAGCCCTTCGAAATTCTTTGGGTGCAATATCCAAAAAGAAGAAATCGAATCGACATTTTCATTTGGTCGATAAAACGAATGCCGAAATTTGTTTCTATCGGACATCTTCTTGGGACAACTTTGATTACAGTTGATTTTTACGCAAACGATTCATTGCAGTCCAACTAACCGTTTTTTATTATTTGGCCCCTTGAGCCAAGTCCAAAATTCTCTTTTGCTCGCCTCTTTCCCCCTCAGGGAGGCAAGTGGTTGTCCGTATCCGTTTCCGGAAATGGACGCGGTCCTCAGCGGAGTACCACCCTGAAAGGGGGTAAACCGTTCTTCCCGCTCTCCACTCGCCTCGGACCCAATCATCGGTGGGTGCGAGGTGTCGCAATTTAGTGGGTATAGTGAAATGCATACTATAGAAATGATCCTATGAAGTATGATTTCAAATATGTCTAGTTGCTGAGGGGATTTCTCTAGGAGGGGTGGACCAGGTGGGAGAAGTTTGGGGACGGGGAAGGGGGCAGTACGGCTGGCTTGAACTACCTTCTCTATCTCGTCGTAGGAGTATCCCGTCGGAATGATTTTTCTAGCATTTGAAAGCTTAAAAAACGGCGAGTTTACCTTAACAGTTTTGGTTTTATTTGGATGCAAAATTTGAGGGAAACTTTGGTAAATTAGTTTTTAGCTGGGTGAGCTTTCGATATTTTCCCGAAGAATTCTAGACGGATGCCAATGATTTTTCCAGACGAATCGATTTTTCTCCATAAAAGCATGGCACATTAATAAATTCAATTCATGGCGCAAAATGTCCTTTCGAGCAAACATTTTTTTTAAATTTCATTAGCAACCAAATTTGGTGCAATAAACCTGTGTTTTCATCAAAATTCGCATTTATGAGAGCATTGCGGCCATAATTTGTCAACAAATTAGGGCTTTTGGTAAAACACGATTTTCGGCGATTTTTAGAACCCTCTCTTTTTTGTAAAACCCACCTTTCGCTCGTAGTCTCATTTTGGCGTTTTTGCATCAAAGTTTTCGGACGTTTTCACTGAAAATTAAAAGATTATAAAATTAATATGGATTACGTGAATAAGAGAACATTTTAATAGAAAGAGGAAAATAATAGAAACGTGGTGGCAGCAAAATTAGCTATCCTACCTTATATAATTTTGGAGTGTATGTGTGTGTGTGTGTGTGGATGTCACTTTCGAGGCCCGATTTGAGGGCCTTCCCGTGCATAAAATGCCCTAATTCTCCGTCACCCGGGGGAATCGACCATTCTGTTTCCGATGGCGTTTTCAGAATTTCGATAAAATACAAGTTTACAAAGTTAAAGACGGTTTTATTCATTTTTGGGGGTACCTGAAGGCTAATTAGCATAATGCGAAAAATACAAACTTCTTCATTCTTGCCAGTTGCACTCGCGCATGTGGTCGGGGCGGGGGGTCCGCAGGATCCGAGCTATCAGAAAGTCAAACTTTTCATGCAAAGGCCGCATTCCAGCGCCCAAGGCCCGCGAAGCGGGTTTTGGGCGCTGGTTAAGCTATAGACTTGTTGGCTGGGCGAAAAAAAAGATATAGGATAGTTTTGAAAAGGCAGTGCTTTAAATTTTAAACATTAAGGAACCCAGGAATACGCTCTAGATTGCGCAAAAATTCGTCATCTCAAAGTTTGGAAAATAATGTTTCGTCAAAACTTTACTATGTGTGATATGTCAGCCCTTCAATAATGTCAGCGCTTTTCCTCGGTGCATTTCATAATTTTTAATCGGAAATGAAACCATTGTACAAATCGTCTAATAAAAATACTATGCAAAACTAGCTTACTGATAAATTAACAATACAAATAAAAATAAAAGCATACAGTAGGAATTTTTGGCAACGACATCCCCTACCGTATTGAGCGACCCATCCCATGATCGACCAGCCGTAGCCGTAAAACACATTTTTTGTTTTAACAGCGTCAAGTGTCGCCGGCTTTTACAATTCAAAACCTGGTTTCAATGGATATTTTTGTAATGAAAAGAGCATTGATATTTTACTTTTAAAATAAGCTGTCTAAACCTCAGAAAAGTCGGATTTGATCTCGCAAAAGTTTGTTTCATAAAAATTCCCTATAAGCTCGCGCCAATATTAACCATTTGTAGAACTAATATTTAGCGATTTGGTATTTCAAATGCTATTCCGCAAAAAAATTAAGAGGAATTATATTAAACGGCTTCATTGAAATCCGGGAAACTCAGAAAATACGGTAGACTGGTCTATAATTGCCAAACACTACACATCACAGATTGAAGGACCCCGAACATCCTTAACCGGCCCGATCCCTAAAACATATTTTTCAAAAAAAACTAACGTTTTAAAGTTTTAAAAATCGGGTTGCGTTTGATTTAGGTGCAAGCTATACCGTGAAACTAAAAAATAATGGGAATTAAAAAGCTGCGTTCGAGCAACAGGTCCCAAACTCCTGGTTGAAAAGTGTGTTTCACAAAAATTTTTCTATTCAATCAAATTTAACGTATCAAGCGGTCACCTATCGGATAGGATCATCATCAATGAAACCAAATATTTTTCAATTCTAGATAACTTGGCGGATTTAAACAAATACAAATCTAGCATTTATGTAAACTTCGGTAAATTAAAAAATAGAAAAATCTCAAGCAGGGGATGAGGAGCGGATTGAGGGACCCAAGTCATCCTCAATCAGCTCAATTCATAACACATATTTTTGTAAAAAAACCAGTGTTTTAAACTGTAAAAAATCAGGGGTGCGCCTAATTTAAGTACTGAGTTAGGTTTTAACTTTTATAAACAAAGGAACTACAAAGCTGTGTTCGAGCCAATGCCCAAATCCTGGGTGAAAAGTGTGTTTCACAAACTATCGTCTAGTAAACGAAATTTGGTTCGACAATCTAGGTCTCGTTCTTGGAATTAAAATGTCTTCGTCTCGCAAAATGCTTAAAATTTTTAGCAAATACCAGATTTAAACAAATAAAAACGTGAAATCAATCAAATCGGGGAAACTGAAAAAAATAGCGACAAAAAACTCGCGTGGAAAATTGAGAGATCCGAAACATCCTCAACCCGCCCAATCCGTAAAGCACATTTTTCGGAAAAACTTAGTGTTTTAAAACTAAAAATTTGAGTTGCGCATAATTTAGGATTCAAGTTGTTTCCAATATAAAAACAAGGTAACGAAAAACGGGGACGGGGGAACCAATTAAAGGTTCCAAATTTTCGTTCAAAAGCCATTTTTGAAAAATTTCAAAGGCATTAAAATTCCAAAAATTCGGTTATATTTTGTGCCTAAACTGCCAAATTGACGCATTTTTAAAACAACTGCATTTTGCTGAAAGACCCGAAATTTCAAAAAAGCCAGTTAACCCGCTTGGAGAAGCGTGTTTCAAAAAATAGTGTCTATTGTGCGAAATTTAGCTCCTCAATCCGGCACTGGATCGTTCTGTTTCTTAATTACCAATGTCTTGAGAAAATAACCTAAGAAAATATCAACGGATTGCCTGAATAAATTCAGGAAAACTGAGAAAATACGGTAGCCATTTTTTTCCAGAACGGGAGCCAATTCTATTTTGAAAAGCGTGTTTCAAAAGAGAACGTCTATACTGCGAAATTTAGCGCGTCAATGAGTATAACGGTGGAGAGATCAAGTTTCTTAAATTTCAAATAAAAGGAAATTTCGGTAAATAACAACGCCTCTACTCTACAATCTATCTACAATCTACAATCTGTAGAGGACTCTACAATCTTATTTCCTAAAACACATTTTTCAAAAACAATTTAAAGAAAAAGCGAAAAGGTTAACACCTCAAAAAGTCTGAATTCAGGATGCGTATGATTGAGGTGTCGAGTTAGGTTTCAAATTTCAAAAAAAAACTGCATCGGAGCAGAGCCATGCCGCAAAATCCCTCGTGAAAAGTGTGTTTCGCAAAACATTGTCAGTTAAACGAAATTTGGATCGTGAATGAATAAACTGCTTAATTGAACGCAATTCTTCGAATTTTAAATGCCGACCGAATTTAAATAAATAAAAACGTAGCGTATAAATAAAAAATGGCAATCTGAGCAAAACGGCGGGAATTTTAAGAATTCAGAAAGGAATGCAAATTGATTGAAGGACCCAAAACATGCTCAACCTCCCCGATTCGTGAAACCATTTTACGAAAAATTCCAAAGGTTTCCAAATTTCTAAATTTGGGATACACATGAATTACGATTTAAGTTAAGTCAAACCCAAAAAAATGAAAGCATTTTAAAAATTGGTATTGAAACAAAATACCCCAAAATTCCAGAAAACTGTCGGTCTCCGTTAAAAAGTAAGTTTCATAAAACATTGCTTTATGAGCGAAATTGAGCTCCTCAATCCGACATCCTTCGAATCCGCAAGTGTTTAAAATTTAAATAAATACCAGATTTAAGAAAATAACAACGGATCGCCTAAATAAACTCAGGCAAACTGGGACAATACGGTTGAAATTATAGGAAACGGAAGGAGAAGAGAGAAACGCGAGAAAAGAAAAAATTGAAGCGCCCAAAAACCCCTATGTTAGCCTCATTTGTGAAACACATTTTTCAAGAATTTCAAAAATTGGGTCTTAATTTATGCCGAAGCTTTTACAAAAACACGAATCCTTTAACAACTGCATTTAGCAAAAAGCTCCGAAAAGTCAAAAAGGTATTCAGCTCCAGGATAAAAAGTGTATTTCAAAAAATATCGCGTGTGGCGCGAGGGTTTGCTCGCCAATGTGGACCTTGAACCATGGGATGTTACATTTTGAAAAAATACCAGTTTTAAACAAAAACAACGTTGCATATAAATAATAATAAGGCGAACCAAAAAAATAGCGAATACGGTAGAAATTTTTAGAAATGGAAACGATCTGGAAGGAAAATTGAGGAACCCAAAACATCCTCAACCTACCCATTTCGTGAATCTGATTTTATAGAGGAATTTCAATGGTTTAGAAATTCAAAAATTAGGTCCTAATTTATGCCTAAGCTTTTACAAAAAGACGAATTTCTGAAACAGCCCCATCTTGCCAAAAAGCTCCCAAAATTCAAAAAAACTATTCAGCTCCAGGATATCAAAAGTATATTTCAAAAAAAGATTGTGTATTGAGCGAAATTTTGCTCGCCAATCATCTCCGTGAAACACCGGATTCTAAACTTTGAAAAAACCCAGATTTAAACAAAAAACGTTGCGTGTAAATAAATTAAGGCGAACCGGGAGAATCCGGTGAAATAGTTTTGATTTTAAGAAATGGAAAAGAGACAAGTGGAAGATTAAGAAACCCAAAACATCCTCAACCTCCCCAATTCGTAAATCTCATTTTTTTCTGAGGGGACCGTCGACTCAAAATGATGTTTCAAGGTAAGCGGAATGGGGCAGAAGTTCCGCCCATCCTTCCCGAGCTCCACAAAAAAAGGTGAGCCATTTTATATGGGGGCGGGGGAAGGGGGAGGGCCCGAGAGAGAGAGAGAGAGAGAACGGATAAACAGAGCAAGGAAAGCTCGAGAATTCCTTTTCTGGGGGATATTTACAGGCTATGGCCGGGCCCCTTTATCATCTCAGGGAATGGGTGCGAGCAGGGGCGGCCCCCACAAAACACAGTCTGACTTTGTAGTCTGCAATTGGAGCCCATTTGGCGCCTCACTTTCTCTCTCTTTCTCTCTCTCTCTCTCTCTCCCGCTCTCTCTCGCATAAATTTTAGAAAATTGGGAAACAAGCTGATATTAAACTGGCATGAAATTTTTTCAGGCACCAAAACTTTGTAACATTATCTCAACTGCGCTTTTAGAATATTTTTTAAAATCTGGAAGTCATGTTTTATTAAAAAACCAGCGGGGGAGGAGCCGCTTCGCGACTCTCCCCCGCTGGATACCGTCTAGGCCCTATTAATCGAGCGCCCTTCCACATAAAGTTACCTTGAAGAAAGAAAAACCCATATTCCATGCAAACCTCTTTGTATTGGCATGCGGCGCAAGGTTGAACTGTTAGTCTTGTTATTAGGCCTGCGGCGCGCCTGCCTCATCCTGCGGCCCAAGCTTGAGGGATTAGCCTCCTTTTTTGGCCTGCGGCCCTTGGGTTGTTCTAACTTCAGCGGCTAGCTTTGGTCTAAAGCCTGCGGCGCTAGCTTCAGCGGCTAGCTTTGTTCTAAAGCCTGCGGCGCAAGTTTGATGGGCTAACTCTTTCTTCTCTCTAGACCTTCTTCCTTCCTTGGCCTGCGGCGCCAGCTTGAGCGGCTAGCTTTGGTCTAAAGCCTGCGGCGCAAGCTTGTGGGGCTAGCTTCGTTCTAAAGCCTGCGGCGCTAGCTTCAGCGGCTAGCTTTGGTCTAAAGCCTGCGGCGCAAGCTTGAGAGGTTCTTTAGTCTGCGGCGCTAGTTTCAGGGCCTAGCTGGATTCGTTAGCCTGCAACGCAGTTTAGAGCAACTGACTTCAGATTAGCGCCTCCCTACAGGAAAATACACTTCGAAACATGCATTCCGAGCATAAAGCAAAAAAATACGATAGCCGGGAATCGAACCCCCGATAGCAAGATTGGCAGGCTGACGCTCTAACCACTATACCATGAAACGCTTGGGAGCGCGCGCGCAACACCCCTTGTATGCCCCGAGGTGATTGCCGAGAAAGGGGAGCAAGGCAATGAGAGGCAGCTCCAATGAGGCAGCCAAACGCGCGAGTGCAACTGGCAAGAATGAGGAAATTTGTATTTTCTCACATTATGCAAATTAGCCCTCAGGGACCCCCAAAAATGAATAAAACCGCCTTTAACTTTGTAAACTTGTATTTTATCGAAATTCTGAGAACGCTATCGGAAACAGAAGGGTCGATTCCCCCGGGTGACGGAGAATTAGGGTATTTTATGCACGGGAAGGCCCTCAAATCGGGCCTCGAAAGTGACATCCACACACACACACACACATACGCGCCAAAATTATATAAGGTAGGATACTAAAAATGCACCCTTTCCGGAAAAATTTATCAAAATCTACAAAATTGCCGCTTTCGGACGTTTTCTTATGCCAAAAAAAATGTTTTAAAGAATAGTAGGGTCCGGGTTTTTGCCGATAAGTACAATCTGGCTGTGTTCTTTCGGTTGAACCTACTTGTTAACTTCCCTCGTTATTTTTCGACTATTTTTTTATTTTATGAAGTTTTAAACTGCCGCTTTGAAATGGCTGAAAGTCAAAAGGCGCAAGAAAGTTGCATATAGGGTGAAACCTGAGTCTTTAAGATCTTCGAAAAATCAAAAATGTTGCCATTTTTAGCAGGGTAACGACAGGTTGGAGCAGGATAATTGCTGAAGGTGCTGTTCGACCACTTAGTTAGAATTAAATTTTCCCTTCTTTCTCTCTCTCACTCTCTATCTCTCTCTCTATCACTCTCACTCTCTATCTCTCTCTGTCTCTCTCTCTATCTCTCTCTTTCACTCTCTTTCACTCACTCTCTCTCAGCTATGATTTCCATCCAAATCCAAGCAAGCCACGCCCCCATTTCCCGGCCATGATATATCCGCTGATCCTCTGAGAGAATGATGTGATTAGTTTGGAGTTTTGGAGGATTGTGACTATCCGCTGCTCTCGATCCGTATCCTTCATGCGATATTGTCACCTTTTGGGGGAAGAACGGAGAACACGGTGTACCCCTCCCCCAACCCACTTTCCCGCCTACAAACTACCAAAGGCGAGATGCCCTCATGACCCGAGATCCGGTGGTTTTTTGTAGTTTTTAGATTGTCCACCTCAGAATGGAAACCAATAACGGATAATAGAGACGCCGATCAGCCAAAATATATGAAACTTAGTTTTTCCACTTAAAGTATAAAGAAATTTTTGCGAAAAACACTAGGAAAACCCTGACTATTACTGGAACATGACGGATTACCATTAATAAGCCCTAAAAACGCCGATCAGCGAAAATAAATGAAACATACTCGTCAATTCGCACTAAAAATTTTGTAGATCCTACTATATATAAAAAATAGTGTTTGTGTGTGTGTGTGTGTGTGCCACTTTGCATCCACTTCCGTCTGTCTGTCCGGAGGATATCTTAATACGGGATGGATTTCAAAGTACGTATGATACGTCATTAGGTGCGCAACGGTCTTGAGATGACTGCACACCTATAAGATTTTACAAAATCAGCGATTTTCGACATTAAATTTAGGTTTTTGTGAAAATTCCTTTGTTAAAAACAATTAGCATAGACCGGAAGTGGGGATGCGACTATATAAAGCAGCAGAAGAAGTGGTTTTTCATTTTTCTGCCATCTGAATTCAGGACAAGTATGCAAAACGAAAGATAAAATGGGGTCAGACGGGCCAGGGTTGAAAAGTCGCGAAGCGGCTTTTCAACCCTGGTGTCTTTTAATTTTTCTACTTACAGTATAAACAAATTTTGCAAAAACACTAATAAAACATTGACTATTACGGTACAATGACGGAGACGCATTAATAAAATCCTAAAAACTCCGTTCATGGAAAATACATGACACATATTTGTCATTTCCGGATCAAGGAAAATGCATAAAACATACCCATCTAGAAAGCCGTAAAAATAAAAATCGGTGGTACCAATTACATTTACAAATACAGAAAGTAGAAAGGAAATGTAAAACCATTTGGAAAAAGATATGTTTCGTCACAATATAAATAAACGGGACTTCGGGCTGCACTAATTTCTATCTCAGCTTTGTGATAATTGTCCCGAACTCCTTCACACTTCCTAAGCCAATCTTGAATTTTCGTTTCTCTCTCACACACTCACTCTCTCTCTCCCTCTCTCTTCCAGCCGGTAGTAAAAAATGAGCGGAAAGCGCAATGATGGTATGATCCACGCGCACACGCCTCATATTTTCGATTCCTTGATCTGTTTTTGAAATGACGCGTCACGTTTTTTAATCAAAACAAGTCTGCACTTCAAAATTTCAAAATAAAGCCGATGATAACGTCAAGAAAAGGGGGATTTTCGAGAAAATTCAAACCGAAGATTAGATGCGATTTTAAGCGGCCATTCTTTGCCGATAGCTAAACTACGAAACAGCTATTTTTAATGCTTTGATCTCAATTATAGGAAAAGACGTTAGCTAAAACTCGCTAAACACATGATTTTTCTAAAGCATCTACAGGGTGAGGCATATATATCGAAGCACCCCTGGGCCATGAAATTTTGCATGCAAGCAAAAAACTAAACAGTTTTTGCGGGATTGCGTGTATTTACCATAATACATTAAGTGGTTCCTAATGCAGGGGACGAAGAAAAAAGATCGCCGACTGCCTTGTTTTTTAGTTATCATTTCGAAAAGTTTAGCCGTTTTGTCGAAAAAGTGGTGTGTTGGCACGCTGCTCCTAGAGATCGGCCTACAGGTAGCACCGTCTCAGGATTCTCGCTTCTAGCTTGATTAAGATCTATCTATTTATTGCAGAAGTCGGATAGCCAAAAACAGCCGAAACAATTTTGTTATAGTCAAAAATCAAGCCCTGACCCAACCCAGGTCCCTCTATCGTACCGGCTTCAAAATGTATTACAAAATCAATGCTCGAAGGAAACTTTTGTTTCAGCAACTTTTCACATTCTAGGACTGTGACAAAATCAGGTGCCGTTGACCAAATCAGCGAACTATACACCTAAAAGTCGCAAACTACAATTTTATGATTTTTACTAAGCATTTTGAGGACAGCTGAGTCATAATATGAAATTTCCGGCTGATATAAGTGAGTAAACTACAGCTGCGACCGTTATTTCTTGGTCCTACATTGCACCAACGTTTTTGATACGCATAGGTGCTCGAATCAGGGTTTTCGAGGCCTGCCGAAATCGAGCTCCAAGGGGTTGCGTGCCAAGCCCACCCCCACAAGCCTCAAGTTTTGCATTAAACAAAAAGTTTTCAAGGATTCCAGGTTCTGTTATTTTGGGAACTTGGAAGTAGCACTAGTCGCTACATTTTGGTAAAATAACACGGCCCCCGAGCTTTCTTAAATTTGTGAGGGCCTTCTGTAAAGTGCTTCGATATATATGCCTCACCCTGTAAAGCTTGCCGGAAGGGAGAGAGAGAGAGAGAGAGAGAGAGAGAGAGAGAGAGAGAAAGGCAAAGAGCGAAGAGCACTTCAAAATATAAAGTGACACGCGTTTTTGGGTGCACCCGAACGGAAAAATCGGAAATTTCTAACATCCAGGAATTCTGCAACATATTTTTAAACCTAAGAAGAGTCTGTTTCATCCCATAGATATGGCTTTGATCTGCCGACTTTCCCTAATAGTTTCCTGTGGCATCTCATAAAAAAATCGCAAAATTCCTGGGACATGGAAGCATAAAAACTCCCCGTCAAAAATTTTGTTGAAGCGTATTCTTAATCGGTTAAAAATGTCCTTAGAAACCACAGCAGAAAAGGTTTTAAACACTACGAAAAGCGTGCAAAAGCCAGAAATCTTGTAAAATTTCTAAAAATAAGGACAAAATGTGGCACTGTACGAGACCCAATTCGAAACCCAGCACGAGCTCTCACCCATACGAAGCGACTAGGCCCCAGGTGGCACGAAGCCTTATTTTTAGGTAAATACCGAATGTCTGCATCTCTAGCGCTTAGCAAACGTTTAGATAATGAGATTTTACTAATCTGATTTTCTTATATTCGGAACTAGCACAACAAACTAGCCTAACAGGACTGAAAAAGTCGAAAACCAAAGTGCCCCCCCCCAACCAGTATCGTGCACAAAATGTTTTATCAGAAAACTAGGTTTAGAAATGGCAGTTCCGGCTAATCGAACCATGTATGGTGGTCCCAAGTAACATAAAATTCAGTTGAAAATTTCTTTAGAACTTACTCTTAATCGGAATATCATAGTGAATTAATGGCTTAATTGGCAAATTTACAACCCTCCAAAAAAGAAATAATTTAAAATGGCTAAAATATTATATGAGGGCGGAACTAATCCGGAAGGCTGAAGGCAAAATTATGTTTCGATACAAATCCTTACACCGGGATACCACTAAACCAACATCAAATAATTTTGGCTTTAATTTAAAGGGGCTTGGAAGACAAGAAATTATATATATTACGGAGCTTTCGCATTAACGGGGGTGGGGAGGAGATGCAGAAATGCATAAATGCGCCTCGTCCCCCCTATAATGCACAAGCACCACTATGGTAAAGGTTTCAGAAAAATAAAAGGGGACGCCTGAAAGAGCAACCACCTAATTTTGAGTAGTCCATAGAACTTTCTATCATAAACCTGGACCCTCGCTAGAAAAAATGTTCCAAAAAAGTAAGTAAGATTCGGGACATCGGACGATTTAATGTGGTGTGTTTCTAATGAGGCGCTTAAAATGGATGAAGCTCCATACGCTAGTTCAGAAAAATAAGAAAAATGTTTTACAAAAATAGCTGACGGCTGAAAGGACAAGCAACGTATTGCTGGGTCGGTGCCTGTTATTATACCTAGATCATTAATGCAGTTTTTTAATGGCCTAAAATTCTAAAAACCTCGGCTTCAAAGAACGTAAAAAAATCAGAAAAAAGCTGTTTTAGATCAAAATAGATACAGCTGAAGGAAAAGGCAATCCACTGATTAAAAGGGCTTTTTCTGTTTTAATTACCTAAAAAATTAATCCGCAGTTTTTAATTCATTAACCCAAATTGCCTAAATCGTATAAAAATCAAATCCAAGATCGTAGACCAGAAAAAATCTGTTTCAAAAAATAAAGAATGGCCGAAAGAAAAAGCAACGTATTGCGGATGAATTTCTTAGGCCTAATTACCTAGAAATTGAATACACAATTTTAATGGTTTAATTAATATAGAAATTGACGTCTCGAAATTCATGGCAAACCAGAAAATGTTTCAGAAAAATAGCGAACGGCTGATGGGTCCAAGTAACTAATTTTGAGCCGGGGCGGAGGTTTCCCGAAAATGGAGAAAAATCCAGGGAATGTTTTCTCTCTCTCTCTCTCTCTCTCTCTCTCTCGGCATGGATCAGCACTCAGTTTTCCGTTTCCATACTCTAAACACGGATTGGGCGGGGGAGAAACCACATCTTTCCCGGGATCCACCCGGTTTGTGCATTTTGTGGGGAGAGAGAAAGAGAGAGAGAGAGAGAGAGAGAGAGAGAGATTGGCAAAACGAATCCGGGATGATACCGAAAACAGAAAAAGGATAAGATGAGCTGATGGCAAGGGAAAACGCTGGGATGCAAAGCCGAAATTGATAAACCTGAAATGCTGACAAAACGACGGGTTTTTGCGGATCTTTGGTTTAATTACTCTCAAATTAAATAAGTTTTAACTCTAATATTAATGACATTCAAATCCAGAAATCCAGGCTACAACATGCATGAAAAAATTATGGGGCCAATTACCCAAAAATAAATCAACAAAATGATGATTTTTCCTGAAACACTATTTTTCGCGGAGGAAGCAAAAATCGCAGAAATTTTGGAGGATATTATAAACATCGTTGCAAAATTTGTTTCCGGACCTAATTGAAGAAAAAATTCAACAAATTAATGTTTTTTTTCTGAAACTTTAGTTTTTCCCGAAAAAATGTTTTGGAGGATGAGATGACCAGAAAAACAGGAAAATCCTCAATCAAACATCGTTCCTGATCTGGACTCACAAAAACCAATACATAATTCAGCTGATTACGCAAAAATAATAGTGATTTTTCCTGAAACATCGTTTTTCCCGAAAGAACGTTTTTGGAAATTGATGAGATCAAAAGACAATGCTAATGTTTAATAAAACGTATGCCTTCGTCGGGACTATTTATTTCTGCATTATCTTACTTGCAAGGATAAGTAAAACTAAAAATAGGCAATTACAAGAATTGACGCGTTTCGGTAAAAAATGCCCGACAAGAAGGTTAAAAAAGAATGCTTCAAAAATTGAAAAAGCAAAACCTGCAGCACCGGATGTAATAACCATCGCATGTAAAAAGTAAATCATTTTTACTGTTATTTGTAGAGCAATGTAGTTTTTTCCAACATTTTTTGCTTGCGGCGCTTTTTCTCGTTAATTTTTGAGTTTCGGAAAAATTTTTTCGGCCCTCCCCCCCCCGAATTTTTTTTCTGGCTAGGCCCCTGAAAGCACCTTTGAATTTGATGCTTTACATTGTACATTTGGGCAGTTTGAAATCCAAATTGGGTTTCTGTGAAAAAGCGAGTTTTCACATGAATATAGGCGGAATGAACGAAGAATAGTTTCAAGTTGATGCCAAATCCCAAGCGTAAACCGTTAATCCAGTACAGCTTCAAAATTTATTACTTTTAAATGAATGCACGGCTAATCGATTTGCCTTGAAACAAACAATTTTTGCGCGAAAATATGATTAAAAACTGGGTTTAAAGGGATAAGGGGGCCCAAACCGTTGGTCGGCAGTTTAATCGTGTCTGAAAACGGGTCTGATAATGACTCTAACGTATGCAAAGTCGTCCATGAATTCGCGTAGAAACAAACTATGTATAAAATTGACGCAAAAATGAGGTTTCGGAGAACAGAAGACTTCCGAAGCTGGCTCTAGGTGCTACTAATTGGTCTTACGTTAGACGCTTAGAGGTTTCAAAATTAAGCAGCGATCTTTAGAAACTTTAGCAGTAATTCTCGGCGGGTTACTAGCAAAAAATACCAGGTATTACAGTGGCAGCGGGTGGCACGTCGCGAAAATTAGTTGAAATTCGATGTTTCGAAAAACTGGGATGGAAATTTTTGAATTTTTCCGGATTGGGTTCTAAGTATCTTGTCGCTAAACTATTGGGTTTTGATATCTATAAACTGCAGAAAAATTATTTATAGTTCGTTGCGGAAACTGCGAACTTGCTATCGACTCCTTTCGAGGTTTCAAAATTAGGCATGGGTCCCTTCAGAATTTTTACTTTAATTCGCGAAAACTTTCCAAGAAAAATAACACTGATTTAGCAACAGCAAATAATAAATTTGGCAGGCCGCTGTAGAGAGAAAATTCTTGAAAACCGATGTTGCAAAAAATCGCAATGCAAAATTTTGAATTTTTTCGGGAATCGGCCTTGCTTTGGTGATACACAGACCTAAAAATAAAAGGACCTAATCAGCGTGTAAAACAGAATAGATTAAGACCCTTTTCTACGGATTGTACGGAAGTCATTTAAATAAAAAAATTATTAAATGCTTACAAAAACATATCAATGCCAAAATGGCCGATTAACGCAGTTCAAAAATTCTTTGAAATTCGATGTTTCAAAAAACTACCATGAAAATGTCTGAATTTTTGGGAATTTTTTTTCACTTGTTGGCGCCTTAAAAATACCACCCCTCAAATAATCAATTCGTCAAACCCTGCTGCTGTTCAAAAATTTGGTGACCAGGTCGCCGAGTGAAAAAACGGTTTTGCTGTCTGTCTCTCTGTCCTGTTACCTGGATTTTGCGGGATGTGATCGAGGTCAGGATGGTTAAAAAGATCGAGAGAGAGAGAGAGAGAGAGAGAGAGAGAGAGAGAGAGAGAGAGAGAGAGGGAGAGAGAGCAGAATCTTCTCGACTGTCGTGTCGTCACCAACATGGTCAGTCAGTTAAAAGGGGCCGACTCGCCGAATACGCGTCGATCCTGGGAGAACATCTCTTGTCGATCATCTATCAAATCTAGCGGGTTCGCGGAAACGTGACGATGATCTTTGAGCAACACTCATACGGGAAATTACGGGAAACCCCCAGCGGTGACACATCGAGATTTTTGGATTTTTGAAATCGTCGTAAAATCCGAGTATGTTAATGCGGTAGCACCAGATATTTCGACCTTAGATTCTGAAACGCACTTTAAAAATCGTGCCAATCGCTGTGTTTAAGGAATTAAAGAGCTGGCATTTTCAGAATTTCTAGCGCTTCACAACGAACATGCATTAATGCTTAAATCGCTGCCATTTCATCGGCAAAAATTTTGAAACACATGTGACAAAGAATTTGCAAGCAGAAAGATTTTAGACAGGGAAAACCCATTCACATGAATGTGTAAAAAGAGGACATTGTGCAGCTTAATTTTGAAACTGGCGATAGAAATAATAGATTTCAGACGCTTGATGAAAGAAACTGGTCTGGAATTAATGCAAAACATCGAGCATTGCCCCGTCAAAATTCTGAAACACATTTTTACAAAGTCGTTGTCGATTTTCGAGTTCGGTTCGGAAGTACTTATTTTCTGGGTCCAAAAAGAATGTTACAGTTTATTTTTATTTTCTGCGCGATAAAAATTTCTTATTATAATCACATTATAATCACATTATGCCGTTCCATTTCGACTCGTTTCGAGGAGAGAACATCTCCAGTCGATCATATATCAAAACTAGCGGGTTCGCGGAAACGTGACGATGATCTTTGAGCAACACTCATATCAAGGGAAACCCCGCTAGCGGTGGTGACGCATCGAGATTTTTGGGATTTTTTTTTGCGATTTTTTGGTAATTTCCGTAACAGTCCCACATAGTAAAACGTAAACACAATACATTGCGCCGTGAGGTTCTGAAACACACGTCAAAAAATTGCGCCAAACACTTTTTTAGCAAATTACAAAGGTTCGATTTTTTGGATTTTTTAAAGCCCATTGGGACGCAGCGGCAATTAATGCTGAAACCGTTAGCATCCTATCGTTAAAATGCTGAAACCAAGTTCAGTAAATTTTCGCAACCTATTTTTGAGGTTCCAAATTAAAATTCTGGCCACTTAACAGCCTAACTTAAATTTTTTCGTAAAAATTTAGATAATGGAAGCCCGTTCAAATTAATGTGTAAAAAGTGGACATCGTGCTGCTGAATTTTAGTTGTTTGATTGTTGTGTAGTAGTAATATCAATAACTATTCGAATTAATGCACAAAAATCCCGACCATGCCAGGTCAAAATTCTGATACAGTTCTTTTAAAAGTGATTTTTCAATTCGAAGTTATGAATCTTCAAGTTTTAAAAGGTGTGTTACAGTTTTTTTAATTTCGGGGCAATGCTAATCTCTTAAAGGGCACGTTCAGGGACGTTTTTTTGGAAAAAAGCAAAGATCTTTGACGCGGCCGGAGGTCGAACCCGGGCCCCCCGCTCGGGAGGCGCGGATGGATACCAGTCAGCCACAGCTACAACCTGGCTAGGGGTCGAAGGGCGCCCCACCCCGCAAAGTAGGGGAATGGCCTGTCACAGCACGGGCAGGCAGTGCGCGCGGTCCCTACGTCCATAGGGTGTACACGTTGGGACGAGTACACGGCCCCTCCCTGAACGTGCGCTTTAATATCGCTAAGGAAATATTAATATACGTTCAAATCCTACTCGATGCGGGATGAACAACTCGAATCGATCTGGCGCTTTCGCGGAAACGTGACGTTGATCTTTGAACAACGCCTAGTCACGGGAAACCCTAGCGGTGAAGCATCTAGATTTTTTGAGATTTTTTGAAGCGCCGGAAATGTATCAGCTATTTAAGCATAAACACAAGATTTTGCGCGGTTCTATTCTGCAACACATGTTCTGAAAATTGCGCGAATCGCTTTTTAACAAAATTAAAAAGGTTGACCGTTTTCGAATTTTAAGCCCCCAGGAGCGCTATTTTGTTTAATGTAATCGCTTGCCATCGTATTGACAACATGCTGAAACACAGTTTTGTTTTTTGCAGGATCCTATCCTATAAGCGAGAAAAGTATGTGTGTTTTCTGTCCGGGCGGTTTCTCGGCCGTCAGGCCGAATACCGCGCTGATTTTTGGCATGGAGGTGAAGAAACACATTCGCCAAAAACGGTTTTTGGATTTTTGAAATTCCTTCATTTAACAATTTTACAAGCAAAAAGTGAAAATCCTTAACAAAATGGGTGACGCGCCGTGGTGTTCGGGCCATAACTCGAAGTATTGATGGAATTTCGGTTTGTAATTTGGACCACTTATGTATTCGATGGTGGGGATCACGCGCATCTCATTATTTTTACAAAATTTCGGCGCATTCAGATCAAAAAAGTTAATTTTGTAAAGTTACCAGAATAACCCCGACCGGGCGTGACCCGAACCCCAGGGCAGAAGAGGCCTTTCCCGCCAGCCGTCCCAATGCCCCGTTGGTATAGTGGCTTGGCGCCCGGTCTACCACGCCCATAGTCGAGGGTTCGGATCCTCGGCAAATTTACCTTTTTGCTTTTTGATATTTCAACAACAAAACTTATTTCGAGACTCTCAGTATCCGAAATTTAGGCCAGTCCCTCGCTCTAGCGCCGCAGGCCAAAAAAAGTCCCTTGGCCCTGGCTCTCGCGCGGCCCTGGCTCTCGCGCCGCAGGCCAAATGCTAGAGAAAAACCAGTAGCCAGCGCCGCAGGCCAGAGAAGCATGCCTAGAGTCAGGCTCTTGCGCCGCAGGCTTGAAAAACGGAAGGAGATTATATGGTTCCTAGACGGGGGCCAGTGGAAAAAGGCCGCGAAGCGGACATTTTCCACTGGTTTTTTGATATTACGGAGTCAAACTTAAAACCTTAACTTGAACTTTTCCGAAAGATTTTAGATAATGAAAGCCTTTTTTCAATAATGCGTAAAAGCGGCCATTGGGCTGCGCAATTATGAAACACGCCATAAAAATAATATTTTTTTGGTTGTTTATGTAAGCCAAAGTTCCCCGTATTAATGCATAAACATCGGAGATTACGCCGTCAAAGTCTGAAACAGATCTTTTAAAAAGATGGTTTCAGTTTTTCCGAGCTTGATCGGAAATTATTTTTAAGTTTAAAAGTCCATCTCTTTTTAAAGGGTTAACTTTTGATTTTGTAGGAAATTTTTTCAGAAAAAAATTAGGTTTTAATTTAGGCAATTTAGGGTCTATTTAAGGGCTTTGTTTTTTAAGTTTAAAGTCTAAAGGGCACGCCGAAATATTATTGATTTTTGGCTATCTGCCAGGAATGAACGCTAAGCGGGGGTGGTCAGACTTGTTTGCTCCTATAAAAATAAAAGCGGAAAATCAGGGCGCGCAACAGAATCGGAGACAATATTCTCTGTCACTAAACGCGTGTTATGGAGATTTTTGAAACCTATAATTTTTCGGATATTCAGATTTTTTTCTCAACACGATTGCACGAAACTTAAAATCGAATTCGACAAAGACAATTTGAAAATGACCAATCAGTTACGCTATGAAAAAGGATAAGTAAGAGAGGCGAGGCGAGAGGGAGCAGATTGCCTTTTTTTCGGGTGGCTTGAAAAAGGGAGCGTCGGTAGTTGCGTCGCGGCTTTTCAAACACTAATAGACAGATACCCTGCAGAGGGAAAGGTCCAGAGGGATCACTTGGAAAAGCTCCTATTAATGCCGTCAAATATCAAGTTCCAGAAAGCTAAAAACGCGAAAATTCCATAAAATGTTTTAAAAAATTACAATTGTGAAATCGGCCAGGTAAAAGCAATCAAGTCACCAATTATTCTAAAGCCTAACAAAATTACGAGTAACAAATCCTAATTCGAATGCCGGCTCTCAGCCACGCTCTCTCTCTTCTCTCACTCTCTCACTCTCTCTCTCTCTCTCTCTCTCTCTCTCACACCAAATCAACTAGTACAAAGAATTGGCCAAACTCTGAACACGAGAGATCAAAACATGGGCGTTGCCCGGGTTCAAAATAGAGTCGAAAAGCCCCTGTATCGATTTTTTTAAATATGAGTAGGTAATTTGCGAAATCAAAATCTGTAAAGATTTTTTGGTTGCCATAATTCTGAAGTATTGCAATTCCTGTTATTACTGCACCAGATAAAAAGCTCCAAATCTGCAAAAAAAATGTTTGATGAAAAATGCCACCGAAAATTACCCCGCGAGGAATTAATCTCTCCCATTGAAGTATGTATGGAAACCCTTGAAATAAACCGATGTAAAGCCTTCCATTTTTCCATTTCAAAAAAAAATAAAGCAAATTAACCAAAGTTATATTAAAGCAGTGCGTCGTGAAAGTAATTAATCGTTTATAAGAATGCGATAAAATGAATTAAAAAAAATCGACCAGGTTGCCGTAATCAAATGATTTGAAAACAATAAGATCCAAAAACACACAACGAATCATGATTATCCAATGCAAATAGATCGCTAAGTCCCTAGAAGCTGAAGCATGATTTTATAAAGATGGATTATACCAAGAAAATAAATGGGCCAAAAAAGTAAATCACAATAAATTAAAATAAAATAAAAATAGATAAAGTTGAACAAAATTTTAAAAACAAACGTTATATATCAAAAAAATAAATTCCAATAAAAGCAACGTAATTTAACAAAGACTTTTACTACTTACTTACTTTACTGTAAAAACAACGTAATTGGACGCAGCATTAAAAAATATTAAAGTTGGGTGCGAAAATAAAATTAGATATTATTGTGTGGATTAAATAAGATAATTTGATCGACAGAACTTGGCAGCCATATTACCGGAAATTCCGCTACCTAGCCCCTATCTGATTTCGAAACATAAATATTTTCGGCGGCACCCCTTTTTGGGGATAACATATCGCGCGGGGAGGAGAGAGAGAGAGAGAGAGAGAGAGAGAGAGAGAGAGAGAAGAGAGAGAGCTAGTAAAAGTGATACCCGCTCGCTCATCCCGATAGATATATTTATTTATCACCCCCAACATGCACCCACCGGCAACAGAATCAACATACCTAAAGGCATCATCGCCCCATTTGTAGTTGCATTTTTTTTCCTGAAAATACGCATTGAAGGGGAATTTATGGAAAGTGCAAGATACCTTTAAAGTGCTAGATTTTTACGTCATTTCGGTAATAGAAATTTTAATTTTGAGTAAAGCGTCAAAAGATAAATTGCAACCAGTACGCATAATATCATGATAATATTTCATCTATTGCAGTTAATGCATTTTTTTCAATGCCTTTTTTGAGGGTTTTCTTCGATTTTGCCTGGTTCTGCTTACAAGTCACAAACCTAAATTGTTTGGCAATGCAGACGCTTTTAATACTATTTATGATGAATCTACTTTGATAACCACGAAAAAAATGTTCATTTTCAATACTTTTAGAGTGTTCAATTTTTACTGCATTTTTGAAAACAAAAAAAAAAATTTTGTTTGAGCCTAAACACGTCGAAGGTTTGTTATAAAAAATCTAATTGGATCGAGTTCTATTGTGCTTGCACTTAAAACAGCATTTTATTTAGAATTCAATTTTTTAATTGAGTTAAAATAATTGAATTTTTAATTAGTTTAATAATTAAAAAAATATTTAATGAACTCAAGACGTGAACACAGATATGTATCGGCAGGTTTATCCTCCGCATCCTCATAACCAAATTAAAAAAAAAATCACATCATGGTGATATGAATTGTTTCTGAAACATTACTTTTGATTCGTTATGCATACATATAACAGTAATATTCTAGAACAAAGACGCTTTTAATAGGATTTTTAATCAAATATATTTTTTGTAGGCGCGGAAAATGTCTCTTTTTCGAAAGTTTTTCAAAAGCTGGCCCCTCCCCGTTAATCCCCACAATGCGGAAGAACCGGGAAATTTAAACTACAAATAAATTTCTAATAATTTAATAAAATAAATAATAAATAGAAACAAATAAATAAAAATAAATGATTTTTAAATTTTTATATTAGCATCTTAGCAAAATCTGTGCCAGTTTGTTGCCCAGCCCTTTAAAAACATGGATTTGAAAGAAATTAAAAAATGGAAAAGCAGAAAGGTATGACAACCAATTACACCGTCAATAGGCTTCAAAACCCCTAGGAAACACGAAACATTTTTGTGCAAAAGACAAAGACTTCAGAAATGCAGCTGCGCCTCGAAAGGCCAAGAAATTATCTAAAGGAGGTAAGTGAAAATTTGAAGGGGGAGGTAGAATCAGATAAAAAGACAAATATTTATTTTTGCGGAAAAAGCCTACGCCCATTACCGGCTGATTCTGGCAACTAAATTTGTGACAACTTGAAATAATTCATTGGTTACCCTTGTATTATGGAAGTACACAATTCATCATCTTTAATTTTTAGCGAAACTCTTTTTTCCAACTAGATAGGCATGAGATTCCAATTTTTTTTGAACAGAAAATACCGCTGCATTATTACAAAACATTACAAATCAAAATGTAAATATGATCCAGGAAGTATTTTTTACAATTTTTTTCGGAAATAACGGGCTTAAAGGGCACGTTCAGGGACGTTTTTGGAAAAAAGCAAAGATTTTCGCCGCGGCCGGGGGTCGAACCCGGGCCCCCCGCTCGGGAGGCGCGGATGGATACCAGTCAGCCACATCTACAACCTGGCGAGGGGGCGAGGGGCACCCCACGCCGCAAAGGAGGGGAATGGCCTGTCACAGCACGGGCAGGCCGTGCGCGCGGTCCCTACGTCCATAGGGTGTACACGTTGGGACGAGTACACGGCCCCTCCCTGAACGTGCGCTTTAAATAGAAGTTCGAAATCCATCATTGCGCGCAAAACCCATTTTGGACCTGGGTATTGGGATTGGTTTCGGGCACAAAATTATGGAACAAAGATTTCTCAAAAACCTAGCAAAGGAAGAAACATATTTTCGGCAAAAGTCCTAAACGAAAGCCGTCGTGGCTCGTTGATCACAAATAGCGAAACCAATATTTTAATTTAATTCACAAATAGCCCGCGTTGCGGGCGCGCCAAAATTCCAAAATTCCGAATTCCTAAATTCCACGGGAATTGCGGGCAGATCCAGGCGACGCACTGATCGAGCACCACTTCACGAAACACACGAAAAAAATGAAACATTTTCTGGAAAAAACTTGAGTTTTTGGGGCGGGTACTCAATTTTTTATTGCGTGAGCTAAAAGGGGCTGTGATGTCTGGTCCACAGCCCCTGCGTTGATTCCTGGCAAATAGTCAAATGGCGCCGCAACGCGACCGCGTCGCATGATCTTTTGCCCCTGTTTGGACGTGAAAACGCTTGAATTCAGAAATTCCGACGCTATTTCTGGAATCCTCATCGAACTTTGATCATTCTAGACATCTTAATTATGAAAATTGATCAGAGAAGCACCGAGATCGAGAGAAATTATGACCTGTAGAAGCTGCGCACCCAAAAAGTCGTCACCCCGAAAAAAATCCGGTTTTCTAAAACATTTTGCATTTTTTTGCAACGAAATCGCTTTTCTGGTGCTTCCCGGCGGTGACCCTTTCGTTTTTTCACCAGTAGGTTCAATCCCCGCACGCGCAATTTCTGACTTCCGACCCCCTTTAAATTCATTTTTAAGTATTTAAAAAGCGAAAAATACGTCATACAACGCTCAAATCTCAATAAAAGGCATACTTGGCAAAAACACATTGTCTAGAATCGTGTTGGTTTTAATAATATTTATAACGAAACATAGTTTTTCCAGGCGTGGAAAAATGTTTCGTATCACCAGCAGATCAATTTTTTTCAGGATATTAGTACTATCACATAAGAGAAAAACCGACCAACACCAACTAACGCCCCAAAATTCTTTAAAGAGGCTCGGAGGTTAAAAGTCGCGCGTGCGGGGATTGAAGCTACTCGTCAAAAAACGAAAGCGTTACTGCCCAGAAAAATTAACAAGAACGAAAGAAAAAGACTGGGAAAAAACGTAAAATATTTGTGAAAAACCGACATGGTCTCGGGGAGAAAAGGACATTTTGAGTGGACGGCGATTACATGTCGTAAAGCTTTCTAACAAACCCAAACCCTCGATCTCGGCGATTCTCTGTCAATTTTCATGATTAAAACGTCTAGAATGATCAAAACTCGATGAGGATTCCAGAAATGACGTCAGTATTTTTGAATTCAAGCGTTTTCTCGTCCAAACAGGGGCAAAAGATCATGCGGCGCGGTCGCGTTGCGGTCGCATCTGGCTATTTGCCAGGAATCAACGCAGGGGGCGAGGGCTAATAATCGTAGCCACTTTAAGCGCACGCAACAAAAAAAATATATATATTTTATTCTGCCACAAAGGTTAATTACATACACATAACACTTACGAGTGAAGGGGAATACGGGAAAAAAAGAGGGAAAGATAGAGAAAAAAGAGAGAAAGAGAAATTAAAGACTTCGGCCCAAAAACTCAAAGTTTTTCCGAAAAAAAGGTTTCATCTTTTTTGGGAGTTTCGCGTCGCTGTGCTCGGTTAGTGTCCAGCCGGGATTAGATCGCAACTCCAATGCCCAGAAAAAAATATATTTTCATTAAAGGGCACGTTCAGGGACGTTTTTTGGCAAGAAAGCAAAGATTTTTGCCGCGGCCGGGGGTCGAACCCGGGCCTCCCGATCGGGAGACGCGGTCGCATACCAGTCAGCCACAGGTGCAACTTGGTGAGGGGCTGTGGGGCGCCCCACCCCGGAAAGGAGGGGAATGGCCTCCCACGGCACGGGCAGGCAGTGCGCGCGGCCCCTACGTCCATAGGGTGTACACGTTGGGCCGAGTACACGGCCCCTCCCTGAACGTGCGCTTTAACAACGGGTTACATTAACAACATGCGGCGCGGTCGCATTTGGCTATTTTGCCAGGCATCAACGCTGCGCAGCGTGGACAAGATCTCGGAGCCACTTTAAGGTATGAATTCTCCAACGCCCCAAAACGTATCCCTTAAATGCCCGAAACTTGAATCCTATTTTCGGCCCCGTCTACCCTGCGCTTAGACTAATTTGTTATTCTTTTACTGCAGCCGAAAACCGACGAAAAAAACAGGCGAAAGGGCACATTTTAACCGGCTGATTTGTGGCGTGGTGAAATTGTGGCCTTGTCCGGCTTTTTTCTACCGGAATTTCCTGATTTTCCGGTGGAAATGGGAAGAGGGGTACAAAATGGGGGATCTTTGTATTTTGCTGGAAAGTACAATTACAATTAGAGAGTGCAACCTCGCGCCTTCGAACTACTGAAAATCCGGAAAATCCGCTGAACAACCCGATGTTGTGAAACACTTGAAAAATTTTGATAAAATCAAAACTAATCGGGATTAAAGCGGCTGGAAAAGATTTTTGGGGTTGATTGGGTTGAGAGAGAGAGAGAGAGTGAGAAAGTGAGAGAGAGCGAGTGCGATTGAGAGAGAGAGTGAGTGAGAGCGAGAGTGAGTGAGAGGGAGATATAGAGAGCGATAGAGAGAGAAAGAGAGAGAGAGAGAGAGAGAGAGAGAGAGAGAGAGAGAGAGAGAGAGAGACCATGTGTGGAGAAATATCCAGAACGATCGAAAAGCGTTTCACTTAATTTTTGACCAAATTCGCCAGACTTGAAATTCTCCACCGCTTAACTCGGCTGAGCACCATGATTTTTGAAACCTCTTCATTTTCGAGAAAGAATGGCGTAGCAACGGTAACATTTCTAGGCGAAAATTTAGCCTTTACGAATAGAAGCGATTTTTTTAGCCAAAACCCATTTTGAAAAAAAATGATTTTTAGAAAAACTTGTGAGGTTTTAATCGACGAATAACCTCCCAGAATCGATCGTATTTTTAAAAAAATACTGAAACACATTCTTGGATCCCCAAATACAGCAATGCAGTAATGTAAAAGTGACGCTTGAGTGCAGTAAATATGATGCGGAAATTAGGGAGCTACTACGATTCGGAAATAACGAATGTGGTTCAGCAGCAATATCGGTGAAGCTTGTCTTTTTTCACAAAAAGACATTTTTAATATGGCTTCCTAATAATTTTTGCGTATTGAAGAACATAAAAGCGATCTGCGAGCGTCCATATCGTCCGTTTTCTTGGCCAAAAACTCAAAAATTAACCATTACCGCCACTCGCATAATAAATAATCGTGTTTTAGCACACAAGTTCTACTCGGTTTTAGTTTAAAATAAAAAGATGTAAAAACGCGTTATTTTTCGTTCTGAAAACTCGTCATATAAAAAAAATTTAAACCTGTACGACTTTGAAATTCAACAAAAACACCAAAGGCTACTCATTATGAAAACCAAAAAATCGGATATATCAAATTAAAACGAAACATATTTTTTTCGATAGAGGGTGGCAGGGGAACCACCCCTATAAAAGCGGCAATTTCGCAGAAATTTATCATCAATAGTTTAGGTATAGTTGGTAATATCAGTCGGTCATCAAATCCACTTGCATATTAAAGAGTGCTAAATTCCCCTGGTCAATCGATTCCATGAAACTTCTTCTTTTCTCGAAAATCAAATAACGGTTTTTTCAGATGTAACGTTGTAAAAAATCGCTGGTATATTTCTACCTTTTAAAAATGTGACGAGAG
Organism: Mesorhabditis sp. LJ9110; assembly: GCA_038088335.1. Lineage (NCBI taxonomy): Eukaryota > Metazoa > Nematoda > Chromadorea > Rhabditida > Rhabditidae > Mesorhabditis > Mesorhabditis sp. LJ9110. The sequence goes on along the minus strand of JBBGBA010000124.1, from coordinate 227,454 downwards.
CCAGAAAGCTTGGTTGTCATTTGTTTGGAAACCGTCAAAAAAATTGGCTGCCGGGCCGTGCGAAAAAAGAGTTTCAAAACCAACCAAAGTCCCATGAGCCATCAAAAACCATACTATGAGAGTAATCACAAAGTTTTCCTCTGGTACATGTATAAATCTAACAAAAAAAAGATAACACAAAGCTACAAAAAAATTTCCCCCATGTCAAATCCCTTCTCAAATGAAGTGGAAAGCCTGTCGGATGCCGATTAGCATTGCAAAATTATTTTTTTTTTCTTGAACGGCTTAAAACACATTTTTTGACAAAAGAATGTAAATTCGGGGAATACCTGATTTTCCTTTCCAGCAATTTCTATGCAAATTTTTGGGAGTCGATGAGAAAGAGAGAGAGCTAAAGAGAGAGAAAGACACAGAGAGAGAAAGAGATAGGGAGAGAGAGCAAGGGAGAGAAAATACAAGAAACGAACAGTGGGATGAGCTGTCTGTCTGTCCGTCGGTCATTTCCGGGACGCACCGAGAAAAGTGGGCATTCAAATTTATACGGCGGTGACTGGCCGTCTCTCTCTCTCTCTCTCTCTCCCAAACAAGGACATTCCCATTCCGATTTCCGTTTCCGGGCCACTGCCCGAGTACGCGCCCATCCACTTGACGTTCGCTACGTGGGCGAAATCCGGACAGGGTTAGATCCGAAATCAAAAAAACACCGTAAAAACACTTTTCAAAACATCTAAAAAGAACACTTTGAGTAAAACTGTCATTTTTTGAAATGAAGTTACGGTACAGTGCGAAGAACGGAAAATTTCCCTGGACGATAAAATCGGAAATATCGAATTCCTTTCACAGGTTTTAGTTTGAGATTGCAAAGTTACGATTACTTCAGCTTCTGAATACCAAACAAGTTCCTGAATTTGGCATTGTACTTTCCGGAAACATTTTTTTCCACCGACTTCTAGGAAACCAGGACAAGTTTTGCCAAACCGGAAAACCTGTCCCGGTTGATATTTGTGGGCGGAAAAAGAGATTCTCATGTAGGTGGTGCAGTTTAACTCGCCGTATATTTGTGGCCAAAAACTGATTTTCAAGCACCCGAATTTCGAGGCAAGAGAAAGGGCCGACTGCCGCGAACGGAAATTTGAATTTTCTATAAAATATTAAACATTGAATTTCTCTGTTCGGTGCTTTAAATAAGACAATATATGCCGCCAACTCCATTTTTTTTTTAGGATTAGTCGATGACCCACAAATTCGTAATTTGATTTTCAGGAAACATTTTATTTTTCACCGAGAATCACCAATCGCTCGTTCGTTCCTTGTAGGTGCTACAGTTTAGCTCGTCGTACCTTGGCGTAGTGCGTAGCGCTACAGGCGTATAATGTATACCAAACCACTCGCAAGACCATGACGAACATTTTGGTATGCCTTACACACCTGTAGCTGAAAGGGGAGCCAAGAAACGGATTTTAAAAAAACACAATGTTTGCAACGACGCAGTACCACCATCGAAAATTGTCTCTATGGGATTAAATACGAAACATTTTGAACAAAAGCAGGTTATAAAAATGTCGGTCGTGTGCAACATGGCAATTGCCACAGTCCAATTTAATTCTGATTCAAAAATTATACAAGATTTCAAAAGCTTATTGATCGCCCGCTGGGGAAAAGAATCAACAAACATTGTCCGTTCAGCATTCCTACACCCTTTAAAGACTGCTAGAACTTTTGAACGCACACTCACAGCATTCCGTCCTTTACCAGTTGTGTTCGTTTGACCGGGACAGGATGGCAGGCATACAGGGGAAGGGAGAATCTGCACTCTGGCCCCGCCTCCCTGTTCTCTTCCCCCGTGCCCTATAGTCTAGCCTCACACTTTCGCCGCCTATTCCGCGCCCCACCCCTCCCCTATGTGTCTGCACCCCGCCGTCTGGCGCACTATCCGCCAGCCTACTCACGAACACCGCGGAATCATGTGACACTGTCACCCCGAGGGTGAGGGCCCACAAGAACGCGCAGAGAGGCGTCATTAGTTGCACGCCGTACTGGGCAAAAGCCCTCTGGTGGTTTGGGGCGCCTCTGACTTCCTTCTCCACTCGGCCCTGTGGTATAGTGGCTAGCGCGTCGGACTCTGGAGCGAACCGTCGCGGGTTCGACCCCCGCCCGGTGCGAAATTTCTTGCATGTAGCGAAATTTTTATCGTTCTGACGGTCTTTAAAGGGATGCCGACGGCATAATCAATCGGTTACGTGCTGGAAAGAAAATGTCTCTGCGCCTCTCCCCAGGGGGCGCTCTCTGCCCTGTTGGCTACTTGCCAATTTGTTGATGGGGGGATCGACACATGCCGTCGGCGGCCCTTTAAGGAAGGCTATAATGCTTGTTACCCTTAATCCGATTAACCAAAGCCGCAGTAAATGGTAGTCGACATTTCCCGAAACATTTTCTTTTCCTTTTTCTTTTCTTTCTCGAACGCAGCTATCCGTTCGTTACTTGTAAGAAACCTGTACATTTTTTGTCAGACCGGAAAACCCGTCCCGGCTGATAATTGTAAACAAAAACACAGATTTTCAGGCACACGAATAGAAAACTTTTTTAATGGTAATCGAAAGGACCTATTGCCTCGAATGGAAATGGCTGTCTTACGCCGAAAATATGATACATCGGATTTCTTTGGTCGGTGCTGTAAAATTTAAAATATATCGTCAACTCTAGAGCTTTTTGCGATTAGATAAGGGCCCAGAACATCGGTATTTAATTTTCCTGAAACATTTTTTCCACCTCTGGTAGCTGCAAAGTTAAGTAAAGTAAAAATTGCCTGTATCCGATTCAATGAGAAGCACTTAATAAAACGGTGGATGTTAAAATGGTATAAAATGTCGATTGCCGCAGACACAAAATTTAGGCTTTTTCTTTTATTTACCATTATTTCTAAATTAAAATGTCGTCAAATTAAAAAGCCAAGTGCCCACTCATTTATCACAATCAGAAAAAAAGAGCGGACGTCAGCATCGCGAAGATCAGAAAAATCTATCCCCCAAAATCGAAAATTTACGGTGTCTACGCAGGCCAAATTAGACAACCCCCTAAAACGCGGATACTGTATTCATCCGTAACATTTGATTTTTCATCGTGTGGGATAGAACCATCCAATTTACTTGCGTATTGTGGTCGAAATCGGGACAGGTATGACCAAAAGAAAAATGCTTGTCGATTTCTAATGCCAGACAAAATGCTAAATTAATTTTAAGGCAGGCAAGAAGACTCAAAGTATATTCACAATTTGTTAATAACGTGATCGAAATCTCTATGGAAACCAAAAAATACGAAACATTCTAATTCCTGGAATCAAGAGCTTACGAGAAACCCTCCCTTGCCCTAGATCAGATACCCCAGAAAACAGGCCATTTTTTGTAGTTTTTACGAAAGGTTGCTTTTTTTCCGGAAATTCGAACATTGTCATCCACGCAACGTTCGATACCTGGGTACCGCGACACTTGCGGCGCGGACACTTGCGGCTGCGACACTTGCGGCGCGACACTTGCGGCGCGACACTTGCGGCTGCGACACTTGCGACGCGACCTTGTGGTTATTTAGTATAAGCTATATAAAAATAGTTTCCGGTGTTATTTGATAAGCTGCATCCGAATTTGGTATTAAAAAATTATAAAAAGTTGGGTTTGCGACCGAAGTCACTCAATTTGGAGGGAAAGTGGCCGCTACTTCCTCCGCTCTGCGACTAAAAAAAGGCTTCGTGCCACCCGGCGCCTAGTCGCTTCGGATGTGCAGCTCAGGGTTTCTAAATCGGCGCCGAGGAGCGAAGCGCCCAGGGCCCGATTTAGAAAAGTGAGCGGCAGCCCATCGAAGCGACGGCCCACCTTGCCTGACGCCCCCAGGGGGGTTCCGACTGCGGGCCGGTTAAATTGCTAATTTTGAACACAAATCCAACATTTAGAAACAAAATCCGTGAAGAAATGCTAAATTTACAACATTTAAAAATAATAAATGCTGCGCCGCAAGTGTCGCGCCGCAAGTGTCGCGCCGCAAGTGTCGCGCCGCAAGTGTCCGCGCCGCAAGTGTCGGGGAGCCGATACCTGGACGGGTCTGACCTTGGTAAAAACCACCTTACTACTGTTTTCGAAGGAAAGGAAAAGAGAAGAAAAGGCAAATATTTGGAAAACCAAAAAAGTTCAAAAATTTAGTTCAGGTAAGGCCCATGAAGGATTACTGGTTAGATCGGAAATTGCCTGTATGCGATAAAATAAGCAACATTAATGTTTTAAGCGAAAGTTTATGTTTTGTTTGCTGAAACAAAGCTTTTTTGCGAAAGTGTTTTTGAGAAGTAAAAATTGACAAATTAATAATTAAACTTTATCGAATCTATAATATCTATAATAGACACTATCGCAGGATTAGTTAACACCCTGCAGCGGGGAATTTAAATTTTTCATGAAACATTTCTTTCACAACGTGCACCGACGTCCATACACGCGCAACCTGGCCAAAAAAGTCCAGGCTTAGCCGAAGGCTAAACACCGCCCTGACTCGTATGGATGGCTCCCCGACACTTGCGCCGCCGACATTTGCGCCGCGAAACTTGCGCCCGACACTTGCGCCGCGGATCGTATATTGATTTAAACTGTAGTGGATTTGGTAATTCGCGCGATATTTGTATGTAATTACTGTATTTTGCATCAAAACTTGACTTGAAGTGAGTAACGCCAATCCGGGAGCGCTCCTAAAGACGTCAGGCAAGGTGGGCCGTCGCTTCGGATGGGCTGCCGCTCCACTCTGAAACGTAGTATCGCGGCGCAAGTGTCGCGGCGCATGTGTCGCGGCGCATGTGTCGCCGGCGCAAGTGTCGCGGCGCAAATGTCAGGCGCAAGTGTCGCGGTACCGTATGGATGCACAAAGCAGACATTTTAAGCGACTAAAAAAGGGCTGTTAAACGACTCTAACATCACATCACTAGTACAGAGAGCGGAAATCGTTTCTATACACTAAATTGAGAAACATCTATTTTTGGGCGGTCATCCCAAACCGCCAAATTTATGGCGATTTTTACTCAAAATTAGACGAATGCCGAACCGGCGAAATTTCAATCTTTTCAGGAAGCATTCTTTCACAACGTATACGCGTGCAATGTGGCAAACAAGTGCAGGTTTAGCCGAAAGCTAAAAAACACCCTGATTCGTATTGATGCATGATGCAGACATTTTCAGCGACAAAAACTGATAATTTACATGACTCGACCGAACTACAGTAAAGAGAGCGGAAATTTTTCTTATAGCATCATGTGAGAAACATCTATTTTTGAAAGGTGATCAAGAATCAAGAAGATTTTTGACTCAAGATTAGGCAAAGACCGAAAGCGCGGACTTTCCGTTTTTCAAGGAACATTTTCCCATGTCATCTGACGATCGCTAGGCGGGCGCAAAAAGATTGCATGTAAAAAACTAAAAGAAAAAAACTGCCTGATTTGATTGGTGAACAAAGGCAAGGTTTTCGGCGACAAAAAAGAAAAATATTGTTAATTTGCATTCGCCATAATGGAGCGTATACAGTAGAGACAGAGCGGGAATTGTTTGTATATGACCAGGTGTGAAACATATATTTTAGGCTGATGATATAAAACCAGCAATTTAGGACCATTTTTGAGAGAATTAGTCAAAGCCCGAAAGCGCGGAACTTCCGTTTTGTTTTACGAAACATGTTTCCTGATTTAGAGATTTTTAACCTTCATACGGTAAAACGGCCTGATTTGCTTGGTGCATTCTAAGACGACTAAAAAAATCTGTTAAATTAAATTCGACCCAACAAGCACTCACAGTACAAAGAGCGGAAATTATTTGCTTACGACCAAGTGAGAAAAATCCATTTTCTTAGCGGTGATTTAAAAATCAGTAATTTACGATCAAGTCTTCCGAATTCGACATGATCCGGCAGTGCGGAATTTGCATTTTCACGCAACATCATATTTTTCATCCCTCCATCCCGGCAATATGAACTTTGTTAATAGTGACTGTACTGTACAGCCGAAGGGCCTCACAGTTTCGATATTTTCGCTATTTTGTCTGGATTTTTGCAACGCCACTCGATAGAGCGTAGAAAAATACTAACGAGGAGTCGTTTTTAGGTGATATTGGAGTTTTTGAACGAAACCTAGCTTGTCGATAGAGAAAAAATTCTGAGCAAGATGTCGTTTTCCAAATCTGCTAACCGTGTATTGTATTCAATAAAAATAATTTTGATGAAAAAATTTCGTGGCGCCACGCTACCACAACTGGATCAGGCCCGGGACAAAGGCCGCAAGGCAAACTAGCATCCGCATGAGATGGTGGCCTAGTGGATAGTGTCGGCGCCTTTCAAACTTTTGCAAATTTTTGCTCAGGGTTCGGAACTTTTTTTGATTATCTGCTTTGCTTTTTGGTTTTTGATGCTATTGACATCATATTTGGCATCAAAGAGCAAAAAGCAAAAGTTTTTCACCAGCTAAGATTCGAACCCACCGACAAAAAACATAAAAACTTATGAAGCAAGCGCACTACCAATATTCCACGTGGTCATGCCTTGACATGAGCGTGAAGGGGGTTATGTTTACGCGGACCTAGAGTGCAGAAACTGCGCATCAGGCGGAAAATGATGGTGAAATTAATGATTTTCAAATTAATTTTTATTGAATACGGTTTCTGAGACCTCCCTAAAGCCCTTTACCCTCCCACCCTCTGCGCTCTCACCCTTTGCCCACTATCTCGCGCGAGAGGGGCGAAATAGTGGGGAAAGAGGAGAGACGCTGACGAACACAGAGGGGGGTTGGGAGGGGGGTTAGAGGTTTAGGGGTCGGAGGTCTAGAACGGTTGAGATTTGGAAAACGACATCTTTTTTTTTCATACTAGGTCTCGTTCAAAAACTCCAATATCACCTAAAAGCGACTTCTTGTAAGAGTTTTAATTTGAGACTAAAATAATGTAAAGTTTAAGAAGTTATAGCCAAAACTTTCCGGATGGCGGGGTAAGTTACTGAAAGTAAACCGCAGCCCAAACTTAAGTACCGCGAACAAAATAACAAAACAAACCGACAACAAAAACATCTAATTGTCTTGGTCAGAGATTTCACCCAAACTCTTCAAACTAGGGGAGATCCCAAAATGGGTGGTCTAATTTTTTCAGAAACATATTTTTGGCTTAGCTTGGTAGCAAGACAAGCAACGAAATTTCCACTCTTCTCGAGGAAGCCGAAAAATAGCTAATAAAAACTACAAACTACGTTCCGTGCCCTATTTACGGTAATTTCAGAATATCTTGGCTGCTATTGCATAATTCTCATTTCGTAAGTTTTATCGAAACATTGTTTTCCTCATTTTTTGGTTGGCGTAGGTAATTAGACTGGTTAATCGTTGCGTTATTGTAAATCTAACCAATTCAATGGATTTTTTTTTTGTAAATATGATTAAGCAAAATTTGCGTTTCCTATATAAGTTTCGAGTTTGGTAATTTTTCGCCCTTTCGTGGCTTCCACTGTATCAATAAATAATTATCTATTCATAAGTTTTATTGCAACATTCTTTTCCTCATTTTGTTCGAATTAGCAGAGTATTAAAAAGAGTGGTGGTAACGTACATAAAAATCATAGCTTGTATTTAGTAACTCACGCAGTTTTATTGGTTGAGCGTAAGATTCCCATTTTTAAGATTTAGTGAAACATACTTAATTTCACGCGGCAGAGTTATTGGTGTTTTGAGACCTCGAACTCCCGACCGGCGGTTTAATGGTCGACCACCCAATTTTGGGCGTTTTATGGTTTCTGCTGTCCCGCGATTTGTGCATGGAAGCGAGAGAGAGAGAGAGAGAGAGAGAGAGAGAGAGAGGGAGAGAACGTTCTCGGAGGTCGGAAAAGCCATTTTTTTGCGAGATGATGACTCTCCCACCAACTCGAACATCCCTATCCCGACAGGGTTTTGCTCAAACCAGGTAAAACCGGACGGAAAAAAACGGATATTGGACACCAGCGAGAGAGAGAGAGAGAGAGAGGAGAGGAGAAAGGAGGAAGAAATTACGGCTTGGGATAGACTGGAAATCACGTGGCCGAAACCGAGGAAAATGGGAAAGAGGGATTTTTCCAAAAAAGCTTGAAAAACATAAACTACATCTAAACGGACATTTTGCGACAGAAGACGCAGCAGGAGTTATATAGGGGAAAACCGCAAATTTGCGCTTCTTTTGTGGAAAATATTTTTGCCATTCCTCATAAAATTAAAATGTTTGTTACATTTAAATGGTTATAGATGCTGTTAAACTATATTTTAACTGTGATACATCATAAAAGCACGGCTATGGAGAAAAAAAAGCCTGTTCTATAAAAAGTGTTTTACATTGTTGCCTGAGTCAGAAAGAAATGAAGGGTCTAGTCCGCAATAGCCGCGTCCTTTAGCCGAATTTCCAGACCTGAATGCTCAAATAATGGGATCAATAGAAAGGAGCAAAGTTACGAGATGGAAATGAATATATTTTAATCGACTGAAAACGGTTCTACATATTGTAAAAAACTCGAAATAAAGGTTTCAAAAAATATCAGTCGGGAAACCGTGATTAGCATCTCTTCACGGTGTTTTGGCATACTAACTAGCACTAAAAAACCATGAGCACAAAATTCTGCTGAAAAAAAGTTCCATTTAGCGACTAACATGCAAAACTTAAAATAAAATTGCCGTTAACTTAATTCGATAAACTCAAGATTTTGTGCTAGCGCTCATCCAATGATTAGCGCGTTAAACCGGCCAGATTGCAATTTAAGAGAAACATTTTTCAGAAAAGAATGTTATACGAAAATGGCAGGTGACGTGATTCCGTAAATGTCTAATTAGAATGGCTCTTTGTGTGGCCTGAAATAAAACGTTTCGCTTGGGATCCAATAATTTTCAATTCACAAAACTTCAATTTAAGGCAGAAACGGCATGCAACTAAATCGAAAACAAGACAAAATTGCTACGCGCAAAAAAATCAGACTCAAAGGCAAATAAAATCAAAAAGGAATAAAAAATAAATAGAAAATACCAAATAACAAAAAGAATAAATAAAAAATAAATAGCTGGATAAAGTAAAAATGTTTTAAAAGCTCATAATAAAAAGCGGCGAGTTCCAGCTTTCAGTGGCCCCTGAATTACCGTGTAATACGTAAAATAGATCCATAAAAATCTAAATTAATTAAAGGGATAACGACGGCATAAGTAATCGGCGACGCGAGGTAAAGAAAATGTCTCTGCGTTTCGCACTTGCGCGCGTTCTCTGCCCTGTTGGCTACGTGCCAAAAAGTCGATCAGGGGGTGATCGACCTATGCTGTCGGTATCCCTTTAAGTCAAGTTCACGACTAAAAGGCATTTACGAAAGCCCCAGAGCCCCAATTTCGGAAGCTAAAAGCATTTTTGTCGAAAGCATGTTTCGAAAATTAACCAATCCCAGCTTTCGGAAGTCCGTTTATTAACGGTTTTACAGGGTGTCCCAATAAAAAAGGTCACGCTGGCATTTTGCTATTTCAAATCCGATCGACTTGAAATTTTGTACAGAGGTGTCGAAGGGAATTTAAAATGTTCACAGAAACTTTCAGCTCGATCGGTACAGTAGTTTTCGAGTTATAGCAAAAATAAACTTTATTTTACGTTTTTAACCTAGATTCCGCCGGAATTAACCCCTGGAATGCATCGAGAAAATGAAGCGCCGCCCCTTTTTTTATCCTAGGAATTTTTTTATTTCGCAAAATTCGGCTCGAAAATTAGCTATTTAAGTATTTTTTAACAAGGGCTAACGACTCCGATGTTAAGAAGAATAAGGGATTTAGAGCCGGAAATTTATGTTAACTGACTGTACCGATCGGGCTGAAAGTTTCTGTGAACATTTTAAATTCCTTCCGCACCTCTGTGCAAATTTCAAGTCGATCGGATTTGAAATAGCAAAATGCCAGAGTGACCTTTTTTATTGGGACACCCTGTATATCATCAATCAAAATAAAAAATTTTCTCGCTCAGGGCTGAGCATTTTTGATCAAATAAACAATAGAACCGTAATTATGCGGGTGTATTTGCACCTTAGTTTCGAATTAAATTAAATAATGAATAAATATACAATAATAAACATCAGAATAAATAAATTAGATAAAAATACAAAAAAACAAATACTGCGAGGGTCGATTTGCATGATTGCACTTGGATGTGTTCGCTCCCAGCCACAAAAGATGCCCAGAAAAAAATCAGACAGACACTGCGGGAGGTCGGAGGCCACGGGAATCGTGGGGGAAAGTAATAGCAAACATAGTAGTCAAATAAATTATAGCAAATAGTAGTAGAAGATCGAAAAATAGATAATTATATAAAAGAACCTCATGTGGACACATTAAATCTCCAATGGAAGCGCGTGCCTTTTTCACTGTGGAAACACCCTTTTTCTCCAAGTTTTGCCAGATCAAAAAAAAATACGTTTTCGTTAATAAAACTCAAGAAAAAAGCTATAATCTGCGTTAATGTTATAATTCTTGAAATTTATAAAGAATTTAGAAATAAAAATGTGAAATTGCATGCTTTAGGCACATTAACACCCGAAAAGGCGCGTGTCTATTGTTCGTTGTCGAAACACCATTTTTCTTGTGAATCGGTAGAAGCAAAAAATACGTTTTTACTTTGTTATTCTTGATAGAAAATTGCAGAACAAAAAACAATGGAGATAAGTGAAGATTAACACGGTAGATCGCTGTGGGGCTATTATAGATCGTCGAAACACGATTTTTTTTTTCTGAAATCTGTCGTATAAAATTACGTTGTGCTTAATTTAGCGTTAATACAAAAATTCTAGAAATAACTTGTATAAGGTATAAATCAATTAGCACTTTCTCAAAACTTTTTTTTATTGTTCACACTTGAAACACGATTTTTCTCAGCATCGATGAGCCGATGAAGTGGCGTTTTCGATTATTTAATCTCAATTTTAAGTTCAAAGTGAAGTTCAAACTTGAAAACGATAAGTTTCAATCTGCGAAAAGCTGTGCCCAACGCAATCGAAAACATAGAACATCGCCCGCTCACCGAAATTTTCGATACCTTTTCGTTAATTTTTTGCCGTTTAATTTTCTAGGCACCTTTCCGTGAGCTAGAAACTAACTAATTCCTGGGTTTTAACGAGACCGGCAAAAGGGTTTTTAAACTTTTAAAAATTATTAAAAATCTAAAAATTAACGGCGAAAAAAGAAAGACACAAAAATTCAAAGTATATACGCTTATTATTCAATTTGAATTTTTAACTATATCACTGAAACATCAAAACTCAAAAATCGCTGTGATTAGAAAAACTATGTCTTCGTCGTCAGACTGGGCAGGCTAGCAGAGATCCCTTGCTGCAAATCGTGCCATTTTTGGGCATATATCTATCTGACCTTGATTGTCTCGGGTTTTGATCTACGAGTTAGTGGATGATCCCCGGAAATTCCTACTCTCTCTCTCTCTCACTCTCTCTCTCTCTCTCTCTCTCTCTCTCTCTCTCTTTCTCCCCCCTTTTTATCATCACATAGAAAAGATACTAGCGATGGCTGGCTCAGCTCAAAAACGGAGATCTCTCGATCTCACGATTTCCCGATTTCCCGATTTTGTGTGTTATTTGCGTCATTTGATCACTAAAAATTGCATAAGAGCATATTACCGAAGATTAGAGTGAGGGAGCGGCAGGCCTCCTCAGGCTTTCTTGGGCCGAATTGCATTTCCGCGCCTGCCGACGCCTGGCGGAAGCCTAAGGATTTACGCAGGCTTTTTATGCAATGCGCAAAAACATGTTAATCTGGTTACTGCATCTAAAACGTTGGTATCTTTTGTCGAAATAACAAATTACAAGGATGCCGAAGGTGGGAAACATATAGGTAGGATGTCAGGAGAGCCAATTGCATCCCCCGCCCGTTTGATCCGACCCTTGGCTTTTGTGTATCCGCGTGCTGTTAACGTATCGTGCCGTAAGGTTTGTCAAAAACAGTACCCTAACTTTGTGGAATATTCTAGGACCCAATACAACTCTTCGACCCCCCGAGAGTTTCAAAAATCCTTATTTGTCCGGCAAAACTTCGAATATTATACGACTTTACATAAAATTTCCAGATAAAGCCTGACTAATTAGAGGTCAGGCGTACTTTGCATAGCCCAGGCTCAGCCCAGGCGATGCAAATTAAAAGCCTGAGGAAGCCTAGGCAAGCCTAGGCTTTAGCCTAGGCCTCCCTCACTCTACCGAAGATCAAAGGCAGTCAAAGTCCAACATGCAATCCGAAATGACGAATAACCAAATGCAAATACAGAGAAACTTTACCTGAAATTCCAATAGCGCCGGAAACGTCTCGCAGGCCGAAGTTGAAACATAGATTTTCTAAGCGCTGGCCTGGCAAGAAAAATGTCATTGTCGAAATTCTTGAGCCGTTTCTGGAATCTTGATACGATTTTAAAACTTTTAGCTCAATAAAGTGAATGAATAAATGCTAAATTGTCGGTTTAATAAGTTTAATACTGAATTGACCCAAGAATCAACAAGATCGGAGAATTAAACGCATAAGATCATTTTTCATTTTTAATGGCCGATGAAACATGGTATTTTTTAACTATTTTAAAGTAAATTTATGTTTAAACAAATTAATTTTTAATTTACAATTTAAATGTTTGGCCTTGTTCGCGAAGAGTTAAATTTCTAGCATGGTGCTTTTCCATTATCGGGGGGACTACATTTACACCGATTCAATCTTTCAAAAACTACATTAAATTTTACAATGAAAAACCACCAAAACCCTTCCAAAAACTGGGATTAATCTTCGATCGAAAAGATGTTTCGGATATCCCGCTAATCAGTTGTTTTCCGATACCTTTAATCGCTATACCGCCCTCTTGTGTTCCTACCAGACTAGCAGAGATTCTTAGGGAATAAAACTTGCAAATCCCTTTAATAAAATTTTTTTTGTCGCAATTTTTACATGCGGATTCTCAAATTACGCGCCCCGATAGGCAATTTGCCGATTAATTTGGCGCCCCAAAATTTGCGGGAAATCTCATGTTTCACCCAAAAGGCACGAGGTGTGACGAAAAACGGTGAGTTAAATAATAGCCGGAAGCTTCAGTTTTGACTACCAAATGCCATCGGGCTATAATAATAAAAATACCATTATTAAATACCCTAATTTCCTAATTTACTATGGCAAAACTCTTCTTCTCTGCGCACTCGTTGGTCTGGATAATACGCATCTTTCGGCGGGTACGGTTTAATTTGTTTTATTTTGGCATAAGCTATTGATTTTAAAGGAGATTAATTATATTATTATTCATCGCAAGAATATGTAGCAATATTATAAAACAATTAACTAATACTTAATATTATTTCGATTTTAACTACATCAGTTCTCTCTATTGTCAAATTACCAACTCGTGGAACAACAAAAATATTTGAAACATATTTACGAAAAAAGCACCAGGTTAGGTCATTTTTATTGACAAAACTTGGATTATAGTTTAGAAAATTTTTATTGACAATGGCAAGAAAGGTAGACAAGAAGACAAAAAACTACAAATATTACGAGAAATTAACAAGATCTTTATTAACAAAAATAACAAGAATATGTAAAACATATTTTCTGGAAAATAAATTGTAATTTCAGTACAAAATTTTTAACAAAATTGGGTATGCATAGGTTATTTATTATTGTTTTTAGTAAACGAGATCGAAGGATCGGCATGAAAAGAATTGGAGTCTTTTTTTCTACTGTTCCAATTTTTCCAATATAAATAGAGGAATTGTTTTTCAAAACATTTTTGCTATTTCCAACCCTTAAAACTTCACCAATTTTTATTAAAAAGGCAAAAATATAGTTTTTCCGGCCTATTTGCAACCAAAATCTACGGTAAAAAGTTTTACAAGTAACTTAATTTAATCTCTCAAGGAAAACCGGTCATGAATTATCGAGCATTACGACCATTACTCAACTTTTTGAGGTGAAACATTATTTCGAAAAAAAGCTCCCGGAAGGTTTGCTATATTAGTTCAGGCTCAAATTAATTCATATATTATCGGAAAACATAATAATAAGCGGGAACAGTAGACACGGGATTTTTTTGTGAATTTAACTTATCTTTCAGCTGCCCAAGCCGAAAACGCCGAACTGGACGCCCCGGTCGGCCAGGTAGCCATCGTCGCCAGATACCCGAAATTAATGGAGCTGGTGAGAGAGCCTGACGATATTTACTAAAGATTCTTAAGAAGTAAAATTTCTTAAATGAAGATCAATTAATAAAAAAAAAACTTCTGAAATGAAAATGAATGAATTTTAAATCAATAACAAAATCAAAAATCGAAATTAAATTGCCAAACGTGCCAGCAGCCTTGAATCCGAGAAACAGCATCTAATCTAAAAAATTGCTGAAACATCCATTTTTCACGATAGTTACTAAATATTATTTAGCATTGAAAATTAAATACTTCAAAGTAATATAAAAGGCTAATTGCATTTCGCCTGAGCATCCTGCCCATTAAATTGCACCGACAGCGTTTCACCTAAAAAATTGCTGAAACATCAATTTTTCACGATATTTTCTAAAAATTATTTAGCAAATGAAAGATCCTGAAAATACATAATTCCGATTAGTCACCACGGTTGATTGAATCCTGCGGACAACGTTTCCACTAATAAATTGCTGAAACATTAAATTCCTGGAAATCTAGCAAGCATTTGGCGGCCTCTTGGGCCTCTAGAATAATCTATTTTAATTCAGCAAGATTTGGATGTCACATCAGTTGGGTCTGATTTTATGCGCAGAAAGTATTAATTTATTGATTTTAGGTGTATGTGGCTAATTTAAAAATTTCTTTACTGACAAGGAAACCTCCCCAGCTCGAAGTTGGACTTCGATTAGCCATATAGCCTATCTGATGCAGTTTTTCACGCTGATAACGATCCCGATATTTATTTTTGCCGAGCGCCACAGGAACATTGTTAAAAATCGATTTAAAGTTTTGCCAGGTTTGGCAGCCCCGCCTCAAAGCCCCTCCCCACGGGGAAGGATCCATCGGCGGCGTGCTGTAGTTGGCAAGTACTTGGCCTACCAATCTAGAGGTCGCTAGTTCGAGTCTTGCCGCTGACGACTTTTTTGCTTTTTGCTTCAAAAGTGCTGTGAAGGTCCTATAAGTCATCAAGAAATAATATTTTTCTGTTTTTTTGCACATGTGGTAGCTAATTCAGGTAGTTATGGCTACAACGAACCACAGGTCTCGATACGATCCTCATGAATTTTATGACCTCAAAACGCTTACCTTGGTGCAGAAATGAAGCTTGACATAAGATGTAAAAAAAACTTAAAGACAGAACCTAGTATTTCCTTCCCCTTTTTTTCAAAAAGTTTTCAAAGGAGTGGCTGGTGCATTAAATAGTTGGTGATCCACCGATAATTCCAAATGTCATCGGCTGAAAAACAGTCTTTCCGAGTAATCGAATCGAGCAACTTGAATTGGTGACCAAAAGTTCAAAAAAACTTAAGACCATATTTCTTGATGACTGATAGGACCTTCACAGCACTTTTGAAGCAAAAGCAAAAAAAGTACTTGCCAACTACACCACGCCGCCGATGGATCCTTCCCCGTGGGGAGGGGCTTTGAGGCGGGGCTGCCAAACCTGACAAAACTTTAAATCGATTTTTAACAATGTTCCTGTGGCGCTCGGCAAAAATAAATATCGGATCGTTATCGCGTGAAAACTGCATCGAAGGCTATGGCTAATCGAAGTCCAACTTCGAGCTGGGGAGGTTCCCTTGTGAGTTCGAAGAAAAGTGGCATCGATTAAAACAAAAATGAGACGACAGTTAATAGGCATAGCTGAAACATCACCTCGGTAAAACCAAATTTTCAAAAATTCGATAGGCCGATGATGAACTTAATTTGTGAATTATTGGGGTTGTGCTCAGGAGGAATTCCCGGATTTCAATTGAGGGAAATAGTTTTTAAAAATTGTAATTCGGTACTGTCGCATTATCGGGAGAGGCAGCCAACTGTTCATTAGGGCTCAATTTTTCGAACATCAATAGATAAAGTCTTGGAACACTGTTTTTTTACTATTCCTAGGCGTAAAACCTACAAATTTTTCTTAACAAATACAAAAATATAGATTTTCGAATGAAATATAGATAAATGGAATGGAAATATAGATAAATGAAAAAATTGCGCTCGAAATTGCAAAAATTTCAAGGTTTTTTAATAGTTATTCCACTTAAAGAATAGTTAAATTTTGCTAAAAACCTTTGGTAAAATACTTATTATTAAATTGACAGGCATTTCTGGATCTTTAGGAAAAAGCCCCCGCCCCCCCTCCCCGGTAATGCCATAGCACCGTTATGGCCAATTTCATTTTCAGGACGAAACCACGTCGGTTGGACGCTTTTTAATGGAATTGGAAGAGGTGAGGAACCAAAAGTAACGTTGTAAAATTTTAATTCTTAAGGTCCCCCAGGGAAATCAATCTGTTTCAAACAATCTGCAATCGCTGCGGCTGATAAATCGGTAATTTTGCTGTTCGAATATTCGATAAATCGCCCCTTATTCAGGTTTCCCTCTGCCATTCTGGATGATACTTTAAATGGACAGGTAACTAGAAGATTGTTAGATGGAGATTTAAAACGGTAATTAGTAAAATACAGCGTGTCCCAATAAAAAACGCCCCCTCTTACTTGACGCAGAAGTATCGGAAAAGAATGATCGTCACACCAATCGAAAACCTTGAAATGGCGAGTTTGCAGAAATCTTGAAAACCATGTTTTTACTTAAATGCGCTGTTTTACAAGCCATTTTGTAAACATTTCTTTTTTTTACGGGTTTTCCATTTAAAAAGACCGGAAGGGCGTTAATTGATCAAGGCCGTTTCTTAATTTGATAAATTTTTAAAAAATAAATATGAATAAAAACATAGTTTCGAAGATTGTTGCAAACTGGGCGTTTGAAGGGCTTTCGAATGGTGTTAAAAAGTACTAAAAACTTTCAGACTCGTCCTATGGTCCTATTAGTGCGCGAGTATCTCAAAATGTCGCCGTGGTCTAAAACTAACGGAAAGTTGTTTGTTCGCTCAAAAATCCTAGAAATTTTTTATAAGGTATAAGTCTGGGTCCCTTGTTTTTTTCCTGACCCAAAGTCGAAATGGTATCTCGGCTCTGGATTGTCTAACGGCTGGAAAGCAACAAATGAGCTCTTGACCTGGAGAATGCAACATGATTTGGGTCGAAAAATTACGAAAATGACGGAAATCGATCGAAATTTTGCTTGGGTTGTATAAAGTTTGGCGAAAAATTTTGTAAAAAATTTTCTAGCGATTTTCGGCGGAACCAAACAACTTTCCGTTAGGTTTTAAACCACGGCGAATATTTTGAGATACTCCGCGCATTAATAGGACATATGGGGGCCGAGCTGGCTGGGTTATCTGGAGTTTAGCCGGTGTAACTACCATTCCGATCGGATACTTCTGCGTCGAGTTAGAAGGGGGTGTTTTTTACCGGCTGTATTTTACAACTTGCCTGAAAACGCAGTAGAAATGCAAATTTTCAGATCCGAGACCTTGTCTAGATTTAAAAGCTCAATACGGCATTATATTAAGCGGAAATTTTTGGATCGAAGCAGTAAATGAAGTGAAACATTTTTGACGGGTCTTCCGAATCAAACTTAATGGCTTTCTAAATAATTTGGGTCCCCTTAAAAGCCATGCGCAAAATAATATGTTTTTATGCAAATTAATTAAAAATGGAGGAAATATGTTATAATATTTTTTCAGATTCGTTTCTACGATATTCTCTGTAAAATGGACACCGGCGATTATCCGTGGGATCGAGGTAAAATAATGATTTTGTTATTAAATTGAATGATTTCAGTATTTATGTGATTTATAACTTGGTACTGTTCTATTTCGCGGGGGGGAAAAAACTGTGCGGGGGGGAAAATTTTCTTCATTTTGTTATAACTCTTTTATATGATTCTATTTTGAGTTGTAATTAAAACTCTTAGTATATTTTTTGACACTCTATCGAATGGCATTAAAGGAATTTTTGAAAAATATCGAAAATGTCGAAAACTAGCTTCGACTCATTGATCCCATGTGGAAACACCGTATAAAACTTGTTTTGCTATAACTTTTTATAAAACCATATTTTCGATGAAATTAAACTCTTAGTATATTTTTCGATGCTCTATGAATGACAGGTTCAAAATATCGAAAACCTGGGCGAAATGCCAAAAATTAATATTCCGGCATCAGTTTCAATAGTTTTTTTTTGTTTTTGCTATAACTTTTTTATATTACAATATTTTTAGCTAAAACAAAAACTCTTAGTATATTTTTGATGCTCATCGAAGGGCGTTAAAACCTGAGAAATAGCGAAAAGATGAAGTTTCCCCGGGCTTTTATTTTTCCCCCGCAGTTTTTCCCCCCCGCGAAATAGAACAGAACCTATAACTTTATTTTATTAAAGCTGCTCTTTTGTATTATGTTTACTTATGCCACTTAAAATCACAATTGTCCAGTTATTTTAGACTCCTGTACCTCCCCAAAAATATCTTATTTCATGCTTATTTCGATTCATTAACGCCAGTTGGTTTTAATTTATGACTACGCATTAAAATTATTTTTTGTTATATTAAAATGCATTTAATTTAGCCTCTTGCGCCTTCGAAATCTCTTCAATTGGGAAGAACGCTTCTGAGTTGCGGCTAATTCCGGTTTTTGTGCCTGGAGAGCCGGAAAATATCGTGGGTTTTAACGAATTTTACGACCACACAAATTGAATGGAAATTCATATTGTATTAAGCCTCGATATGGTCATGATTTTTGAAACATTCAACCTTAAAGCTAAAATTTCGATGCTTCGTTATTTTTTCGATATTTCGAGGGAACTACTCGAAAGAGCGTCAAAAAAATATACTCCAAGTGATAAGTATACCCCAAAATAATGTAAAACAAATTTGTTATGGTAAAAACAAAAATAACATGGTAACAAGGGGAAACCAATTTTTGACACTTTCGAAATCAACATTCGCGTGAAACATATATATTAGGTTTTTTAATTTCAGTGCAAAATAATGTCTACAAGGTTATTATGGCAAAAATAAGCAAAATTAGGACAACCTCTCTAGCATGTAAATACGCAACATATCTATCCACGAGGCGCGGTCGCGTTGCGGTTGGATCTGGCTAATTGCCAAGAATCAACGCAGTAGCGGAGGGTGCGGGCCAGTCTTGTTAGCCTCTTTAAAAACCAGATTCACACCTGAGACGCTTCACCTGGATCTACTACTACGTTTCAGGAAAATTCCAATTGGAAAATTGCTGAAACATTGGCCTCGACGCAACTCCACACGGTGCAGGGGCAACAGTTTGATTTGGTTGGCCATTTGTAATTTTAGCAATTTTTTCTATGAATTAGATTAATATTATTAATTAGTACTTTTTTGGTAGTTTAAAACACTTTTTAAAACTACAGACATGGAAATTGAAGGTGTATTGAAGCTGGAAATGAAAATTAACCTTAGGCAGCCTCGGCCAATTAACGAAAACACAAAATTAGGCTTTTGTGATTTTTTGAAACATATTTTAGTAAAAATTAAAAGTTATAATTTATAAAGTTACTTTTAAGGTATATTTTAGGCAAAATGCCTCATTAAACTCAGATTTCATCGCGTTAATTTTATTCCCATTTCCAGGCAACATTTACCCTGAATTTCACGCGAAAATGCACGGCCAAATTCGCGCTTCTGCTGTGGGCAATTTTTCTGCTGAACACGCTGGCGCTGATTTCAGGTCCACTTCAATTTTAATTTAAAAATGCTTAAATCTGCAGGTTTGAATTAATTTTTTTAACACAATCTGTCGCGCACTGAAGACACAATGAACTCTGATGATTCTCTTTCTTTGAAAATGTTTTGTATTGAATTGCCCTGAAACATATTATTTTTCAATGCGCTTATTTTAGCGTTTGAAATTTATTTCCTCTTTCTTTAAAATTACTAGTGATCTCTGCAAAAACCGTACAATTTTAAGGCCAGCTAGCAGGATCGTTTGTAAAAATCCGGAACAAAAGTATTAAATGGTCGCCAAAACAGTACGTATTAATGTGAAATGAATTCTAAGCTTTTTGCGTTCAATATCATTAATTAGTTCTTAAGAAAACTAGACAATTTTAAGGCTAAAACAAAGTATCAAAAATGTTTTTGTAAAATCCACAACAACTACGCTGATTAATTGATTTCGAAACCTATTCATCACCCGGATTTCTGAAACATTTGTTTAGGATCGACCGGCCAGGAGTGACAGCGGAATTACTTTGCCGGTTCTTTTGCATTATCGGGGGGGGGGGAGACAAATTTTTCCTAAAGAACAAATTTTTCTGCTGTAGATAGAGGAAGCGTCCTTAAACTGTTTTTAATATACCTAACCGCAAAAACTTTACGATTTGATTAAAAATCCAAAATATTTTTTTACACCAAAATTCCGTATTTTGAAAAAAAATGTGCGTTTTTTAGGCAACTTTCGTCTAGTAAATTTGTACCAAACACACTATTTAAATACTTACTATTGCGCTATTATGCATTTCTGGACAAAACGACAAAACATTCGGCGCCGCTCCCTCTTTTCCCTCCGATGACGCGAAAGAACCCGAAATCGTGAATAGGACTGGTTTTTAACATAATTACCCCTCCTAGAAAATATAAATGGAACGAAAAGTTTATAAATGTAAATAAATAAATAGAAAGTGAAAATGCTTCAAAAAACCTAAATCCCCAATTTCAGAAAAATTCCTGAAAAATGCGCTACTCATCGAAGCGGCCATCTGGCTGGTGATATGTTTTATCTCGCCGATTCCTCAAAGTCAAATCGGTAACGGTTATTCAGAAAAAGATCCAATGTCGCCTGATTATACTACCCCACATCTTCCAGGTGTCCTAATCGCGTGCAACATGTTTTTGCTACTGGCCGCTGGGATCATCCGGGCCGCGTTACCGCAATTATTATTCGGATTTCGGTGGGAAATTAAAGCAATAATCATCATTTTTGGTTTTAATGGCACATTTTCGGTATCTTCTCTAATAAAACCACCTAAAAACATTTTCTATAATAGATTTCGATGTCACTGAAAAATTAGCTGTTTCGCCACGAAATTTACGTTTAGCAAAAAGCTTGATATCCCTGTTTGTTCTAATAAAATTAAGATGAACGGGAAAAAGACGAAGCACTTTTTTTTGTTGAAATATATTAATTTTGATTCACTATTCCTTTCGTGCAGATTTCCAAATTTCAATTTTTAATTTCCAGCAAATGGAGTAAAAAAAATAGGTTTCAGCGCCGAGCAATTTTTGGATTGATTTCGGGTTGCCAATTCCCAGGAGGATTGTGCGACTAAATTTTCCAAGAGGAGCACCTCATGCAAACCTGTCAATTTTATTAATTTTGTGCACGAAGTTAAAATCGTTAAAACTCTACGTCGATTAATTAGATTAAAAAGCAAAAAATGCAAATTGGGGAATCGAATGAATTTCAATTTTTGGTACAGTTCAGGCATCAAATTTCAGATGTGCCCCAGCCGATTCCCACCCAAATCCCCTGAAATACCCGATGCCCGTCGAGCAGTTCAGCTTGGACAGCGCACGGAGAAGGTACGAGGTTTTGGATTACACGTCTTTAATAGACTAGAAACATATTTGTTAATTTGAACAAAGATTTATGGACAAAGATGCGGTTGCAACGCATTAAACCATTTGGCCCATCCCCGATGGCGTAGAGGACTGAAACTTTTTTTCCTTAAATTCAGGCTGGATTTTCAGCTCTTGCTAGGTCATGATTGGTCTAGGTTTTACCGCGAAGCGGTTTTTCAAGACTGTTTTTTAAACCTTTTGATCGGGCTATTATATTCTTCAGAAAGGTAAACGAGCTTTTTTTGTGTGAACCAAAAAAAAAATCAATGTTCTGCCAATTCCTCATAAAAAATCACTCCGTTTTCATTTAATCTCTTCACCCAACGAGTCCCATTTTGGATTTAATTTTATATTCTGACAATCATACTGCCGCACAGTTTGAAATCGACTAATTAAATAACTTTAATTTTACTTATCGTTTTTTTTATTTTACATTATTGTAAGCTCAAATTAAAACTCTGAGTATATTTTTCGACGCTCTATCGAATGGCGTTGCAAAAATCCCCACAAAATCAGCGAAAACACGGAAAACTTTGAGAACCTTCGGCTGTGGGGGGTAAAGTAAACTCTTACAAGAATTAATCTAATCAAATTAATTTATTCATAACAAACGGTTATATACTTTCACGGAATATTTATGGAAAGAGTAGCATACTCCGTATTGAGCCATTTAACCCATCCCCGATAGCGTAGAGGACTGAAACTTTTTTCCTTAAATTTAGGCTGGATTTTTAGCTCTTCACAGGTCCTAGATTGGTTCATGTTTTACTGCGGAGCGCTTTTTCAAGACTGTTTTTAAACTTATTTTGGCAATGGATTTGGCTGGTATATTCTTAAGAGAAGTTAAACGAACTTTTTGTGTGGCAATAAAAATCAATGTTTTGTCAGTTCTCTACAAAAACTCACGTCAGATCGATTTAATTGACTCGAGCTTGTTTGTAGCCATTAAATCAAAATAATTTAAAAATCAATGTTTTTTATTTACATAATAAAAATAAAAATGCATACTTTTTAATATCAGTCTGCTGGACAGCGCGCGCTCCCTGCGTGAGAGCTACGCGTCGGAGATACGCATCACGTTGCATACGATTGGCGAGGTATGCTAAGATTTAATTTAATACTTAGGTGTTTTATTTACTCTTACCTAATAATATGAATTTAAAATACCTTTAATACAGCAATCACTGTATTAAGTTTTTAAAGTTATCTTAGCATTATTTTCAAACATATAGTTTTACCCGGGTAGTTTTGCAAAAATTATTAAGATTTTTACTTAATTCCCGAAGCTCGGAATTTATACGAGCCTATCAATATTTCCGCAAAGGATCTCTGCTAGCCTCCCAATCCGCAAATAGGAGATTTAAAGGGCCGGGCAAGGCGAGCTATGGATTTTATTGAATTTACCGATTTCATGCCCGCGACAAGCGACGCGTAGGCTCACCTTTCCATTACGTAATCGATTACGCCGTTATAATGCCCGCCATGCGCAGCGTATCCGTTGCGTCTTCCGGTTAACCTCGAAGAAATCTAAATAAGATTGATAGCGACAATCATTCGTTTTCTTTAGCCCGTCTTGCGCACAAATCATTAACGATATTCCATACGCCAGAAAATTGCAAATTTTTGAAACATGAATTTTTTCTTCTTTTCTTTTTTGAATACTACTTTTCTAGATATGACCGCTTTACTTTACTAGACCCTTATTGTTAGAGAATTTTTGTAATTTGAAGATGAATGACGCCCTAAATGCACCGTAATCGATTACGGAAGGTAACGGCGTGCAAACCCAGCGAGGGACGGCGCGCGAAAAATAAACTATAGAAAACCAATTAAATTCCAAACCAAGAAAAATCCAAAAATGCCTTGTCTGTTTTAATGTGGGTAGTTTTTAAAATCGGGAATTTGATGGTGTCTATGATTTTGGGAATTTTTTTTAGACGTTGCCATATTGCCTATTTTTTATGAAAATTTATGAAGTTTTTGATAATTATTTTCATGAGATTCATTTAAATTATATTTTAACCAGCGCCCAAAACCCGCTTCGCGGGCCTTGGGCGCTGGAATACGGCTTTGCATGAACAATTTGACTTTTCCATAGCTCGGGTCCTTCGGACCCGCCTCCCCCTACCGACTACACACGCGCGTGCAATTGGGAAGAATGAGGAAATTTCTATTTTTTCACATTATGCAAATTACTCCCAGAAATGAATAAAACCGGCTTTAACTTTGTAAGTTTGTATTTTATCGCAATTCTGAAAACGCCATCGGAAACAGGAGGGTCGATTCCTCCAACTGACGGAGAATCAGAGCGTTTTATACACGGGAAGGCCCTCAAATCGGGCCTCGAAACTGATATCCACACACACACACACAGAGATACACACCAAAATTATATAAGGTAGGATGCAATTCTGTCTATTGCCCATTTGTTGAAATCACGTAATGTGGAAAAGATTACAGGTACTCGAGCAAAAGTCAGCAGCCGAATACCAGAAACATCTTTTCGACCGCCGGCTCACCCAAGTGAATAATTGCTTCTCATTTCTTTTTTTACTCGCCAATTTCGGCCTTTTAATTGTTGCCATTAATAAATAGCGTGCAAAAAGTAAATAGCACTAATAAATATCAATACAAACGCAAAAGAAATCATAAATATTCCTATGATAATAAAAAACTAAAAAAATCAATTTCTGACCCTGTCCACACAACAATTAAACGACCATCGAAGCGCACACCATGACCTGATTTTCTGAAACATTATTTCGACATTTTCATGCCAAAAATTCTTAGATCTGTATATGTTACCATCTGTTATTGATTTCACATTTCATTCGAACATTTGATTCGATTAACTTTCCCGAAAAAGCGAATAAAATAATCCTTTCGCATTTTCATTTACTGACTAATGGGCCTTTTCATTGCTATCATTAATTACTAGTGCATAAGAAGTACATAGTGCTACTAAATAATAAATCAAAACGAAAGATCTATGAAATAAAAAATTTAACAACGAATTTCTGGCTTCGCCCTAAACGTCACTATTTTGCGACTATCGAAACGCCCACAGCAACGAAACTTTTTGAAACATTGCTCGGAAATTTCTAAAATTCTTAAATGTCCGGTGAAAGCTGTCTGTTATTCATTTCACATTCGATTCGATTTTTGCGGGTCCGATTTTTGCGATTATCTTTACCCGATCCTAAATAAAAATAAGCCTTTCTCATTTATCGTTTTTTTTAATCGATTTATCGTCGTTTTTTACCTTCCCATTTCTCCCGTTACTGGCTAATTTTTTCCTACTAATGGTTGCCATCAACTATAATAAAAAAGTAGGGGTGTCTGTCTGTCCGTCGTGTCCCGGATTCAACTCGAAGGGGAAAGGAGCTAGAGCTTAGGTCTCTTCGGATTCGGATAGAGCGTGGTCAGAAACCCCAAACTGATCAAAAAATTATGAAAAAGTTTTAGTTTAAATTATTAAAATTAACTTTGAAAGTGGCGCCTTAATAAAACGAGTGGGGGCCCCTCTCTCCGGGAGGCCACGCCCCCTTTCTCTTCGCCCCTCTTCCCCAGGCCCCTTCGCGCGCCCAGATGCCTTTTTGAGTTACTTTAATACTTTTAATACTTTTTAATTATGTTAATTAATTATTTAAATTATTTAAAGTATCTGAAGCCATCAGGAAGGTATTTAGGTAGTTTTTGAAGGGGATTTCAGCCATGGGGGGTATCTGAAGCCATCGGGAAGGGATTTAGGTAGTTTTGAAGGGATTTCAGCCATGGGGGTATCTGAGCCATCAGGAAGGTATTTAGGTAGTTTTTGAAGGGGATTTCAGCCATGGGGGGTATCTGAAGCCATCGGGAAGGGATTTAGGTAGTTTTTGAAGGGGATTTCAGCCATGGGGGGTATCTGAAGCCATCAGGGAGGTATTTTGGTAGATTTTTAACGGAATTTCGACCCGGAGGGGTATCTGAAGCCATCGGGAAGGTAGCTATGTTTTTGTGGAGGGGGGGGGGGGGGTTGGCTAGAGGAGGTATCTGAAGCCATCAGTGTAGTTATTGCCATGAAGGCATCAGCGTAAGGTAGGGATTAAATGTGGTGGTGTAGAATATGGAGGGTGGCCCGAAGTCCAGCCGATTGCAGTCGCGAAGCGGCTGTAATCGGCTGGTTGATAAATAGTTAAGGCCATAAGTTAATTTTTGTTGCCATGATAATAAAAGAAAAAAAGAAAAGCAGTTGGTCATGCGCTGGTAGAAATAATATTGTGAACTCTGGAGAGCTTTTGCGCAACATACTTTTCAGAAACATTGTTTTGAAATTCTAAACTGACCGAAAAATGATTCATTTCACATTCAAATCGCGGTAGTATTTCTTTTCCCGCTCCATAGCAAATTCAAAAACGAAATAAAATACCAAATCACGAAATCACCAAACTTTATATAAATTTTGCAACACAAAACTGGACACTCGTAATTCGTCGAAAATAACGAGAAATTTAT
The DNA here is from genome assembly GCA_038088335.1 of Mesorhabditis sp. LJ9110. Lineage (NCBI taxonomy): Eukaryota > Metazoa > Nematoda > Chromadorea > Rhabditida > Rhabditidae > Mesorhabditis > Mesorhabditis sp. LJ9110. The sequence goes on along the minus strand of JBBGBA010000124.1, from coordinate 201,252 downwards.
GGTAGTTTCGTACCTCTGAATTTCTACCTTTAATGGTGCGAATTTACGCCCTTTAATTGTTCCCATTAATAGTTTATTTAAATCTAAACAAAATCTTCATAGCTCTGATCATCTAACAAAGATAAAAAAGATCAATTTCTGACCACAACCCACGATGTGATCTTGCGACTATCGAAGCGTTCGGCCCCGACTAATTTTTATGAAACATTGTTTTTAAATTACCATAAACAAATAGTAAAACAATTGGCTGAACGCTAAAAGGAGGTAATATTGCTAACATTGAAGCACTTTTGCACAACATAATTTATAGAAACATTGTTTTGAAAGCATTTTCCAGGGCCTTGAAGTGATTCATTTCCAAATTATAATTGTTGTGGTTTTCTTACTGAACAGTGCATAATAAATTCAGAAACTTCATATAAATTCACCAAATTTTTAAACACCAAACTGGTCATTGGTAATAATAAAAAAAAATAACGAGGAATTTATGGTAGTTCAATATTTTCGCATTTCTTTTTTTGGTGGCGAATTTGGGCCTTTATTTGTTGCCATTAGTAAATACTAGTTTAGGTCGACGGAATTATTATAGCTATGCTGGTAAAACAAAGAAAAACGATCAATTTTTGACCACCACCACGAGGTTGCGCATTGCGACCACTGAAGCGTTCGACCCCGACTAATTTTTTGAAACATTTTTTGAAACTTTCAGCTTTTAATTTTCTAAATTTCACCGACAAATCTCAGTTACTGTTGAAAATAAGCCATTAATATCAATAAATTTATTGGGGTTTGAAAATTGTTAATCTGGGCAAAATTGTTCGAAGCGTTTTTTTTACGAAATGGGACTTTCCATGTTTGCGATATCTCCAGAACTACCAAGCGATGTAATAGTAGTTATTTTCCTACTATTTTAGTAAATAAGCTTATTTTAAGAAAAAAAAACATTATTCTTCGTCGAAAATTGGCCATTTTTGGTCGAAAATCGGCATTTTTGTAGGTCCTAATCAAAATTTTGTAAGGTTTTTACAATTAGAAAAATAAAAAGCAGTTTCGAAACAGTTCTTGTATTTAAATTAGAGAAATTGGATCCTTAAAAAATAAGAAAAATTAATTTTGGTACCGTGTAGTGTATCTTATTCTCTTGTAAACTTTATACAACACGTACCCGATCTCGAATCACGAAATTCTATAGTTATAATCTAATTTAAGAAATATGTTTCATCAAAAAAAAAACACTATAAAGGCGTAAATTCGTCAATCTGGTCAACGAGTTCGCTTTTCCGGACTTTTCCATTGGAAAACTTGGGGTGAAAACCGTTGGTTTTTGGCTTTTCGGCGATTCCCTCGATTTCCGCATATTTCCCCAACCACGACACGTCCTTGCCGATTCTGAAACATTTTTATTAATTTATTGAATTAAGCAGTTAAAATAGTTCTAAATTATTTAATTTATATAATTTAAATTCAAAATACCTGAATTTTACATTTAAAAGTTTATATAAATTATAAAGATATAAATTAAGGCGTAGCTGATTCTCCAAACTTTTCTTAGTCTGGGTAGTCTTAGATTTAAAATAGCTAATTTAATGCCAAAAATTATAAGCCATTGGGATTTTAGCAATTTTTTGTTTTTTTAATTTTGCGTTAAAATTTTAGTAATTTAATTTCAATTTTTTTAATGATTTAGACTAATGGGATCAAAGGTGCTTGATGTGCAGTTTAGTAACTATAGACGGATTTCTTTTTTACGGGATAGAGATGAAACATCGACTCGATAAGATGGTTTGCCGCCAGATACCTCATTTTTCGGGCTTTGTAGTTGAAATGAAACACACATTTAACTCATTTTCAGTTTGAAAAGTAGATAATGAAAACGTTTTAGGGAATAATACGCCACAATTTATTAAATTTCTATTTAATAATCAGTTCATCTAGGGGTTCGTTTGACATTCAGCCATGAAAATAATAAAGTTTCAAAAAATAATGCGCCGCAATATAATTCGTGTTACATAATTGCTTGAATGCAAATTTACCGCAAAATGATGCGTTCCCATTTGGGGATCGTTGATGTCGGGTCGCGCAGCTTCCGGATTTTTCGCCACCTGAAATTGTTTTAAAGTAAAAAATCAAATTAATTAACAATTTCAATTTTAGCCTAAATTAATTTTTAATTGAACCGATTAGTATAAAGATAAAAAATAAAAACTAATAAAAATTAATTTTGAACAATTAAAGGGATGCCGACGGCATAGTCAATCGGTTACGCGCTGGAAAGAAAATGTCTCTGCGCCTCTCCCCAGCGCGCGCTCTCTGCCGGGCGCGCTCTCTGCCCTATTGGCTACTTGCCAATTTGTTGATGGGGGGAATCGACACATGCCGTCGGCAGCCCTTTAAATTGCACCAAACCGCCACCAATGGGATGCCCTAGATCCTATCATCTCTTCGCCGGCAATTGTGAAAAATAAATCTTAAAATTTATAAATTAGCGTTGGATAGTTTTCCAGATTTTGCCATGCCTCGGCTCCTCGCCAGGTTGCACCTGTGGCTGACTGGTATGCGACCGCGGCTGCCGATCGGGAGGCCCGGGTTCGACCCCCGAACGCGGCAAAAATCTTTGCTTTCTTGCCCAAAAACGTCCCTGAACGTGCCCTTTAAAGACCGCTAGAACTCTTGAACGCACACTGTCACCCCGAGGGTGCGCCCCCCAAGAACGAGCAGGTAGAGGCGTCATTAGTGGCGCCCCGTACTGGGCAAAGGCCCTCTGGGGTTTGGGGCGCCTCAGACTCGCTTCTCCACTCGGCCCTGTGGTATAGTGGCTAGCGCGTCGGACTTTGGAGCGAACCATCGCGGGTTCGAACCCCGCCCGGTGCGCAATTTCTTGCCTTTAACGAAGTTTTGATCGTTCTGACGGTCTTTACGAAATTCTGTAAAAACAGCTCGCCAACAATTTTACATGCTCGCCTACTAATCCACTATTGGTGACTAGCAAAGTGCCAATGAACCGTAATGCCTTGAAACATGCATTTTTATCTAATTGGCAAATTACAATTTATACGAACGGCTGCACGATATTTTATTCTTTGTATGCATTTCAAAGTATTTCGTTTCATTAAGTTTTATAAAGCAAATTATTTATTTTATTAAAATTGATGGAATCTGTTTTAAAAAATAATCGGCCTGAAAGCTAAAATTATTTCCAATTTTTTTGGATAAATGTATGAAAGCATTTCCGCTTCTCGTAAAAGAGTTTTTTTTTAGTCCGTAAGTGATCTTCGACTTATTTTATTTTTTTATTAAAAAAACCATTGTAAAAACATAATAAATTTTAACCCACTTTTCCAGCCGAAACAGAATCAGATACTCGATGACAATCTTGTTGAAAAGGTAGGAGACTCCGCAGCAGGCGGCAGCTGGAATATTTTACAATCATATTTTTTATCTTATTTTTATCTTTAACTCACTTTACTATTTTATTAAGTTGGATATTTTTTGCATTATCAGTTTCACTTATTAAAATTTAATTTTAAATAGTATTCTTTGCAAAAAAGACTGGGCAAAACATGTTTCAGCAAAATATTGGGTTGTACGTGTTTTGGAAATGATAATATATGGAAGATCATGACTACCAAACGTCTTACTTAAATTTAAAGGAACCAGCAAGCGGGATCAAAGTTTTTTTTGTTGGCTATGGATCCTGAGGATTTTTTCACCCGCTTCACGCAACGCGCACGCTGCGCGGCTGCCTTGACGCGACAATAATGTCCGTTTTAGGGCTGAATTACTAAAAAGCAAAAATTCGAATTCGTTAGGGATCCGAACCCCCTAACTTAAGTTTAGCCCGGTAGACCGAGGCCCGATCGAATGCACCAAAGCGGATATGGTATTTGGGGTTTTTAGTCCCCCAAATTAGTCGAAACAGTGTTTCATAAAAATACTGCTTTCTGCGTGTTTTGGAAACGACAGTAGTGAGCAATTAGTAGTTAATACCAGTTGCGCTATTCGCTGACCTTAAATTTTAAACGGACTCTTCAATAACGCCAAAATTTTTTCCTATTTATTCGCGGAGGTTTTCTTCCGTGCCGCGACACACAACGCGCACGCGGCGCGGCTGCCTCGACGCGAAAATAATGTACTTTTTGTTGCTGAATTACCAAAAAGAAAAGTCGAATTCCTCAGGGGCCCGATAGCCCGAGCCTTAGCCCGCTAGATCGGGGCGGATCCAATACACCACAGGGTAGATGGGAGCGAGCTTTTTTTATCCTTTGGTATCCGTCGAAAAATGCTTCATGAAATGATAAACCTTGTTGGAAACAATGAGATTCAGTATCTAGGTTCGTATTACTTAAATTATTTATTATCGTATTACTTAATTTGTAAGGGACCAGCTCTGATATTGCCGAAACAGTGTTTCATAAAAATACTAACTTTCGCATATTTTGGAAACGACGATAGTGAGCAAATGTTGAATTTGTGGAAAATTCAGTTGCATAACACGCCCGCTCTTGATTTTCAAGAGCGGCGCAGGGCAGATGAATTTTTTATAGGCTATGTAATAGCATGGAATTTTTTTCGAGCCGCGGGACGCAACGCAGACGCGGCGGGCCCGTCTACAAGCTATATTATTACGCGATGTAAAGGGTTGCTTGAGTTGTATTAAGTTATATAATTTTCTTTCTTTATAAGCCCATTAATTTTCATACAGATTTTCTTTTTATTTAATTTTATTTTCGAAAAATGCGTCGGGCATGCGTTGCGTGTCGCGGCGCGGAAAAACTCAGAAGAAATCCATATAACCGAAAATTTCTGAAAATCCCATTTTGTCCCCTTTAAAATCAGACTACAAAATAGAACAATAAAAATAATTGCTGAATTATATTTTGTCACTTTACGGGGACTTTTAAAGGGACTAGCAAGGCATATCTATGAATTTTTCATACACCGTAAATTCTGTGATTTCCAAACCGCGACACGCGACGCATACGTTTTTCCGCCGCGCGCGAACTGCTCTAATCGATTACGTCATGTAAAAGCGACACTGCGCGTTGTGTGTCGCGGCGCGGCTCAATTGATAGGGAATCCATAGTCAAAATTTCACAGAAATCCCTTGTAAAATACCTTTTAATGAATAAAATAATAATTAAATAAAAACTGTGCTAAACGCTACGAAAAACCTACAAACCACCACCACGAAAAGTCGATCCTCAAAGTACGGTATCGGGTCGTACTCCAGGAAGCTGATCACCCACCCGGCCGGCCACAGCGTAATGTACAGGGAGACCTGCAAAAATAATGTGGTCCAGATATTCAACAGGTTGTGAATCATATTTACCAATAATTAACTAATCGATCGGAAGACTATTTCAGTAAATGTTATTTAGCATGATCTAGTATGATTTTAATGGTTTAATTTTGATCCCTCGATTAAGTCGATAATAGAAAAATAATTGCTTTAGCTTCCAGAAAAAAGTGTTTCAAGACATCTCCGTGAGCCGCTAGGATCAATTCAAGTAATCTTTTGCCCTCCTTTTCCAAATCTACTATTTGCCGAAAAACCCTAACTGTAAAGTTAGGCAAACTTAAGAAAAAGTTCCATTTTTGCGCGTGTACATTTTCTGGCATTAATGTAATGTCAAAATTAATAATACAAAATCAATTTTTAAAGATTGCGCGACAAATTCGGTAAATTGGGGCTACTTTGAAATCGCATGTTTCAAACAAAATCCATGCACTAAAGCTGATTTATTCGGGAGTAAATTTTTTCTCAACGGCTATTGCAGAAATTGATGTCTTAACGTGCGGCGGGTTTGCGCACTTTTTAAAAACATTTTGTCTTGTCACAAGTGGCCATCCCGAATTTGGATTATTGTGTTTTTTTTTGTTTGAACCCGTATTTGCTTAATCCTTACAAAGATTTTAAATTTTGCGGCTGCTATCTATGAAACATTTTCAAAAAATTTGTGGGATTAGTATCTAGGTTTCCAATTTTAATCAGCGAGAATTCCAAAAATTTGAAAAACTTTTTCAAATGTTGATTAGCCTTTCGGTTCTCAATTTTGCTTCTCAGTTTTTTAAAACATATTGTCTTCTCTGAAAAATCACCCTACCGCCGTGGTGAGGGCGATGGCGAAGCAGAGCATCTTGTTGTTCAGGATCGTCTGCCGGTATGGGGCCGCTTAATCCAATCAATTCTATTGAAGTTATTATTTGCTTTAAATTTATAACTACAAATAAAATTATAGGATGTTGCGAAATGTCCTGCAACGTTCATTGCGATAAAATGTTTCTAAAAAATATTACGGCGTTGCCACGCTTTTGCGTTCTTAATGGTGCTAGATTCGCTAACCCTTGATCATGTAAAAATTATCTCTAACACAATTAAAAGAATTGTTTATTTTTTGTCTACATATTGCAGGTATTTTCGATACTAAAAATATTTTTTAGAACAAAAATAATTTTAAATGTATGTTTAAACCAGTGGAAAAAGCCGCTTCGCGGCAGTTTCCACTGCCACTTCTAGCCCACATGACTCTAACCTTCCCAAAAGCCTATCGTAAATTTATGTGCCGGCCGGAGGCCGGTCACATAAAGCTGAAAAATAGATTCAAAGATACAATTCAAAAAAGTTTAGAGATAATTATGGCAAAGAACCAATGTTGAGAAAGTCAGACACATATTAGGGGGTTTAAAATGTTTATTCAGCGAAATATAATTTAAAAAGCAACGAACAACAACAATAACAACAACCGCAAAAGGTAAAAATAACAATAATAATAAGAACAAAATCAACAATGACAAAAGATTTAGAACTTATTCGAGGACTTCTTCGTAGACGACGTTCTTCATCTTGTTGTCCTTGGCCATTATCGAGACACCTTTGCGGCTCCGTGCTCTCGAGAGAGCAACATAAAGCTGGCCGTGTGCAAAGATTTCTTCGTGTAACATTGCAATGCCGACCTTTTCGAATGATTGCCCTTGACTTTTGTTGATGGTCATTGCGAAGCTCAGCCGAACTGGAAATTGGCGTCGCTTCAGCACGAATGGTAGTGTGGCTTTGTCATAAAGGCAATCAATTCGGGGATCAACACTTTCTTGCCTTTCCTGCTACCCGTGGCAATTGTGCAGAGGAGAATTCTGGCTCCGATTTGCTCGACAATCAGCCTGGTACCGTTGCAGAGACCCTTTTGACGCTGAGGTTTCGCAGAAGCATCACGATGCAACCCACCTTTAGATGGAGCAGGTGGGGAGGCATTCCAGATGGTGTCATCTTGTTTAGAAGCTCTGCGTTGAAGTTGGCAGCATCGGTTGGATCAGTAGTCTCGGCCGAGTCAGCACTTCTGAAGGTTTTGACTTCTCCGGGTAGCATATCCAAGATTCGATTGTTGAGCTCGAGAGCTTGTTCGTTCTTGGGTGTAAGGATAGCTACTTCAGAAAGTTCAACTCCTTCATCGAAGGCTGGTCGGAAGACTGCTTCGGCCAAATCTTGCTCGCATCTGAGATCTTCGGGTACTTCGAGGTATCCCTCTTCGTCTTTGTCGAGTAGATCATTACCCAGAGCGAGAAGATAGTCCTTCCAATCGTTGCCTGCATCCCGAACTCTCATGTTGGTCGTGAGCTCAAACTTTCGGAAGAGAGGCCAGAGTCAGGATGACTTCAAGCAGGCTGACACCATTTCAGCACGACCACCGCCATCGACCACGGGAAGTACCTGTCGGAAATCTCCTCCAAGTACCATGATCTTTCCACCAAATGGCACATCGTTTTGCATAATGTCTTTAAGAAGAGCATCAGCTGCTTCGAGTGCTTCTTTCGGTGCCATTGGTGCTTCGTCCCAGATGATCAGGTCGATCTCAGCGAGTGCTCGTGCTTCAATGCTTTGCCTTTTCATGCTGGACTCCTTGTTGTTGGTCTTGATCAACAGACGGAAGGCTGTGCTGACTGTTCGTCCTTCTTCCAATAGGTTGGCGGCAATACCTGTCCACGCTACCGAGAGAATCTTCTTGCCCATACCGGATAGAATGTGGTAGATGGTTTGGTAGACGAAGGTCTTGCCGCTTCCCCCTGGACCGTCAATGAAGAAGCACTGCCCACTTGGGTCTGCGACCTCGGCCAAGACTTCATCCGTTGCTCTGAGTTGTTCTGGATTCAATTGCAAGTATTTGTCGTTCCCGAGTCGAGCATGCTCAGCGGGATCAACAACGACGATGTCAATGTCGTACTTTGGCAAATTGAGTTGGAACAACGGACTGTCTCTGACCGAGAACTGTCAGATCTTCGACAATTTCCCAGTAGGCCTTTGACTCAGAGACTTGGATGGAAAGTCCGCGAGCAAGGAAGTCCTGCATTAGGTCGTTCTTGAAGCGTTCCCAGAACGTCACAGGGTCCTGCACGTCAGCGAAGCAGATCAGGGAAGAGAAGAAGCTGCGAAGTTCTCCAGGCATCCGCACGTCGGCGGCTTCCTGCATCGTAGCTAGGTTCACAGAGTCATCGTTCATGTATCCTGCTGCTTTGGCGGCCTCAAAATAGGTGTTGTATTGAGTGCCGTTGATAGTACGCAGTTGTTCGAAGCTCCTGGGGCCCTTCGTATAGAGCAGAAGCAGTCTCATGGCAAAACGTTCCGTGTCTCGTGGAGAGACATGGTACATCCGGCCAATCACCCGCGACGCATTTTTTCGTTGCACCCATTTGCCTTGCACGATACGATATTTTTCTGGCATTTGGCCATAGAAAAATTCTCTGGAATCTAAGACTCTCTGCTTCCTCCTTCTCCCGATCTGCAGACACTTTTGACCGTTAACCGTAACCGTCCTTGCTCCGGTGTCCTCCAAATCCTGCATATGCGTGTTGATGGCAAAGAATGCGCTCAGCGTGGTCTTATGAGTGCGAGCTCTATTCAGTGCCGCCTGTGCATCTTCTGGGTCAAACACCACATTTTCAAATCCGTCAAGATGTACTTGGAGTCGGATGACTTTGTCGCTCTTCTTTTGCATGGGAAATGCGAAAAGACGATGGCAAGCTTCGGGAGCGCACAAATAACGACCTTGTATGTACCGTTCGATCTCATTGACCGGTCCAAGGTCATCTGTTTGCATCCCGAAGTTGGAAGCGAGCTCTGTCCGTACCCTTATAGACGTATTTGAAGAGGTATTTGACCGAGTCGAAGGAGAAGCAGCATTCGAGATTGATGTGTGCACCAAACCGAAGCAGGAGGTAAGGGTTGTAAGGCACGACGTGACGGTTGTCAAGTACGACATCCACCCGGTTCACCGTATACCGAACAGTCCTTCCCTGGTCTCGGCGTCTGTACTTTGGATAACCGTCTGAGATCAGAGTGGTGTCTCTGAATTCTTTTGGAAATCCTTTAGAACAGGAATTGTCTTGCATGCAGGGCGATGAAGGATTATGGGCACCGCAAGGCCGATGGATCATATTGGTCGAAACCAATTGAAACAATTCAGGATTAGTGTCGGAATCAGGGAGCTCAGCAGAGATGATACTATCAACCTCGTCAGATGTTCTGAGCTTTGAATCCTCCTTCAAAATAGGACCATATGACGGTGCGAAGCCCTCGTTTCTGGAATTCAATCACCGAAACGTAGGCAGCCATTTCTCCGAGGATGTGCTTTTTGAAAGTTCCTCATCGAGTGCCCTCATTTTCAATTCGAACACTCTTGCAACCAAATCTGGACGATCAATTGCAGTCTGGCCTGGATAAAGACCATCCTGAATTTCACGCCAGTTCGGATTGCAAGTGATGGTCAAAAAGAGATCTGGCTTTCCGTACTTGGTCATAATGGCCACTGAATCCTGATAGTGTCCAACCGAATTTCGACCACTGCCTTGATGACCGGCGCCCAAAATAATCTTTCTGCCTGCAGGACCTTGACCATGAGAATTCATGTGATCGGTGAGGCCACGGACCGTATCCAGCCGAAGTTCACGCTGGTGAGTCAGATAATAATTTAGCCTATTCTGTTCAGTCTTGGCGAAGGCATCCACGTAATATTGTTGGCAAAGTTTGCCGCCGTGGTGGATAGGATTGAAGCCTTGCCTGACGAACATGTTATAGGCGAAATATTCTCTTTGAGATACCCGGTTCGGCGGACCGTCATCGGCAATAGCCGGTTCGTCATCGTCAGAGTTACACGACGGCCAGCATTTCCCACTTGCTTCGGAATGTTAGGGTGCCACCCCTCTCCACCCCGAGGGAAGAAGAGAGGATAACAGAGTGGTTCGCACTCTTTCTGCAAGTAGTGGATCTGCCTGAGGCCGCCGTCTCGCTCGTGGATATAGAACACGCGCTCGCCGGGTATCGACTCATCGTCACCAACGTAAACAACGGCAATCTCATTGGATGTAGGCGCATTGAACCGTCTTTGGTCGTCCCTTTTATCTGTTCGAAAGATCAACTGCGCTGAGAGAGCTTCCCGCCCATCGGCAGCTGCTTGATCAGACTCCTCCTTGGAAACCTCTGCCATCATCATCAATGATTGTACATAGATATTGACGTTTTGCAAGAGGAGATGGAGGTTGGCAAAGAGGCCTTGATCGCAGTGCCGATTGATGGCACGACCGGCTAGCTCGTTGGCCGCTTGCTCGGTGTCCATAATATAGATCTGGGCATATTGGGCTTGCTCTCCAGGCTGTGGTCTCATAGGGCCGACCAAATGGTACACTGCTCCATGGATCCGATAAGGCCGTGGTCCTCTTCCGGGCGGAGCATCCATTTGGGCCGTCATTGAAGCCATAGCTAGACCGCTATTGTAATTTCGAATGTTCGCCCGAAAATCTTTCGATTCTCGAGTATCCCCTTTGTAAAGATCTTCCAATTCCTGGGGGAAATTGTCGAACAACGAAATAGCGATTTTGCCATGGCCGCAACACGAATGGAAACTGCCGCTCGGGGATTTTGTTTCGACTGCATAATGCAATGCGCCACAGCAACTGCAAGGTATGTCCGGCTTGCCAAGATAGTGGATGAGGGAAACGCATCCGGATTCCGAGCAGCACCTGCGCGCGCAGCACCGTATGGCGTCGTTGCTGCCGGTGAGCCGCGGCCCGAATAGCATTCCCCTCCAGACGCAATGCTCTTTGGGATGAGGATTCTCGGTGTCGTGAACTTCCCGTGGATATCGCATCACGACTAAGGCGCTCCGAACGCCGGGAAGGCGATTCTCTGGAGCGCCTCGCCGCAACACGCGCAGCCCGAGCGAGATTCTGAGTCTCACGTTCACTTGTGCTCAACCGAGACTCCTGCAACCTTTTAGAGTAGAGGTCCTTGGTTCGCCGTGCGGCTTGCTCAGCTGGGCTTTCATTAGCACGTAGCCCCCTCACCCGGGCAGTGGATGTTTCACGCAGTGCCCTTTGACTCGAAGTCGGCGTCACGGCACCAAAACGATTCGCGGGGCGCAGGGTTAGTGTTTCGTCATTACTCGACTGAGGGTCGCGTTGGCGTTTCGCATTACGCATTTTTCGAGGCGATTTTCGTAACCCTCAGGAGTTTCCCTGGCCGTTGAGCTCGCTTACGGGCCGCCTCAGCTCTCTGCGAGTTCAAATGCGATGTGGGCGTGACGTTGGCTAGGCCTTCGACGGACTGCGATGGGAGGTGCGATTGATCAGGAGTTCCCTGGGAGCTATGCATGCGTTTCGCACGCCTTGTCGCGAGTTGGGATTCATGCTCCTCAGGGGTTCCTCCGACTCGCGGTTCCCTCTCGCCTTCCGCGTCAGACTTTCGCTTCCGTCGCTCGCGTGAACTCGGAGTCTGGTTCAACAAAACCTCAAGCACTTCGACAGGACCTGAGCAAGTACAGGATCGGCCGGGGTCAGCGGTAAACTTTGGTCGTATTCCAACCTCAGTTGTACACGTTCCGCGCGGCTAATCTTTTCCTTCCTTCTCTGTATTTGTACAGGCTCAGGTTTTAGAACAGGCGCGGTTCTATCTGCTGTCGAGGCACCCAAAGCTTCGAAGAATCAGGGCCCAGCGTTTGCCACGGGTTCGGAACGAAAAATCCCGAGTCAGACAGCTTCTTTCCCGTATGGAGCGTACCGGTCGAGTTACTGCTGGTATTCGGCACCGAAGGCATTTTCACGATCTGCATGGGATGCCGCGGTGTTTGAGGATAGGCCGCGGGGTGTTGTCCCGGAAAACAGCTGGAGGGTGCCGCTACTCGCCCAGCCAATTGAACCTCGGTATTGCTACCTCTTCGGGTCCAATCGGCAGGCCCTCTCTTCTTCGTACCCTGCTGAGGCTCAGCTGTTTCCGACACCCTTACCGGGTCCGGCAGATCGGTACTGGTGCCAACAGGACCGACATTACGACCGTCAGGCCGAACCATCCCTTCCGGGTCTGGCTTGTCCAGCAACAGCTAGCTGAACCCCTTGGCGTCCCAAGGGAGCGAGCGTTTAAATTTGTATGGCCATCGGAGGACGACTCCCCCTTGAGCGTATCGGCCAGAAATTCGTCACCCATCGCTGGGGCGCTCTAGGAAGGTGGCTGTTCAGTGTTAACCTTTCGGCCAGCCACCCGGCAGCGCTTCAAGACCTTGGGAGTTATCACCTGGGAGTGGGTTAGGTGAGGGCTAGTCGGGACGGGCTAAGGGGCACACAGGGGCACTCCCGGGCGCCCCGAAAGGGCGCCCTTCTCCGGAACAAAAACGGCTCTATCGCCCCGGAAATTCAACCAAATTTAAAAATTTAAAAAGGGAAAGATTTAGCACGTTTTGCTCTATCTTTTCAGTCAGCCAATTACTTCCATTAGGCGTTGAGGAGCTGACCAAAAGTAATTTTACAAATTTGCGTTGTATGCGATGAAACTACAATATTTTCAAAAACTAACTATTTGCGCGTGATCCGCACTATCGAATACATAAGTGGACAAAATTACAGCCCAAAATTCCATCTGGGCGTCGAGTTATGGCCCGGACACCACGGGACTGTGGCCATTTTATTAAGGACCTTCTAGTAAATTGCTCATAAAAACTTTATTTTAAGGAATTTGGCAAAATCCAGAAAATAGTATCGGGAGAATTGTTTCTTCCATTCACCCTCCAAAAATCAGCGCCCAACTCCTCTTAGCGGCCGAGAAAACCTCCGGACATACCTTTTTTTCAGCGAAATGTTAAGGATTTTTCACTATTTTGGTTGTAAAATCGTCAAATAAAGGGAATTTCGCAAAACAAAAAAATGCATCACTGACAAATGTGTTTCTCCACCTCCGTGCCAAAAATCAGCTCGAAATTCGGCCTGACGGCCGAGAAATCGGCTGTACAGAAAACAGACATACTTTTCTCGCTTATAGGATAGGATTGATATAAATAAAATTTAACATTGATATTTTAACATCTTTTAGTACATTTTTAACATGTGACATTTTAAAATGGATGTAAACAATTTAATATATCCAGAAAGCCCATTTTCAAATATCGCCGCAAAATATGTTTCAAAAATAAACCAGTGTCCCCCTCTACGATCCTACATGATTCCTCCGTGAGACAGTCCATTTCACGTAATTCATGTTTTTCCGCAGGAGATTTCACGTAAGATTCATGGTACAATCAATGATTTTCAGCCACTTTTATACTTCTTAATTAATTATTTTCCTTAAATACATTTATTTCATTAGTTTTTACGATTTAAATTGCTGATTTTGAGACCAATCCAATATTTTTAAAGTTTTTGAATGCGAAAAAATGTTTCAAAAATACAGCAATTTCGTACCGTTTTGGGCTTTTCAATGCTGCCTCACTTGGAGACTGATTAAATGACTTTCGGATTTTAATTAACGCGATTTTATGTACTGCCAGTTTTCAACGGGTTTATTCAAGCCCTTTGTTATTTATATGCTGATGCTAATATATAATATTGTATAGTGTTTTAATAGGTGATGCTAGCCATTTTCCAAAATTAAATAATTTTCGAATTTTAAAATTTTGTTTCTGTTTTGGTGATTTTTATAAAGTTTAATGCAAAAGTTACATTTCTAAATTTTTTGGGTGTTTTATATATCTAAAAGCTGGGCAAAATCATAAAAATGGTTTTGATTTGCCAATAGCCTTATGGGATTACTGAGAAAAACTCGGCTGGCCCCACCGCTAATGCCCCAGTACAAATTTCCGAATATTAATGGATAGCCTTTTAGATATTTTTAAAGCATGCTGTAATTGTTTCGAAGATACCTTTACTATACAGGAAGGTCAGGACAATGTATTGAAACAAGGAGAGGCACCACGTGGCGGTTCCCTGAAAAAAACGTGTTTCATAAACTTGTGCAATTTTTTTAGAGCTATGGAAAATAATTCCAAATAAACCGTTTTTGCAATATGTTCTGAAGTAATCGCGATAAATTAGGCAGTTCCAAAATAACTGTACGGGGTAAAAACTCATTTAAAAATCACAGTGAAAATTACCAAAAATGCGTATAGTTTGCTTCAAATCTTTTAAAAAACGAACCTGATGTGAGCGTAGATCGGAATCTGAATAGTCTTCTTGCAGAATATTCATAAAGAACCACGGTTGCCGCGTCACCCACACGTAGATGAAGAACTTAAAAAACCTATTTTTATCAGTTTTTAATGTGTTTTATCGTGTGGTAAAAATCACGCCAATTACCGATAAAATGTCTACTTCGAGCAATCTCCATGAACGATTTGTTGAAAAATTTGTTGAAAAAGGTTAGTTTCAAGCCAAATATGTCTTGGCATAAATACTTTCCTTGGATAACATACAACGTGTTTTAAAAAATCCAAAAACGCAGAAAATTACGACTTTCGAAAACTAACGAAGCTCTGAAATATCGCTGTTCCAAATCTGTGTGAAACATAATTCTACTGACCCACATATTTTGTGGAAAAAGCGAAAAATGCCTTTAAAAAATCCAGTTTCAAAGGTTTTTGGGAAGAGTTATGATCGGGATATTTTAATGAGCCTAGTGTCGCATCTACTATACGATACGATAAGCTACGGTCCGCTACGATAATACAATATCTACGTTGCGCTACGCTACTGTACGCTGCGATACGATACGCTACATTAGCGTACGCGACGATAAGCTACGCAGCCAAACGAAACGATACGCTATGCTGCCGTACGCCCTGACGGATACGATAATGTAGTCAACGAGATACGCTAGGATACGTTGCGCTTCTAGACGGCTCGATAAGCTACGTCATGCTAAAATCCGATATGCCACGATTCGATAAAGTAAAGCTACGCAGCGCTACGCCACGAATCGGAAAGCTGCAAGTTACGATACGCTACGGTACGATACGCCGCGTTATGACCAGGCAAGGGGTGAAGCGAAATACTACGCTACGATACGCTATGGTACGCTACCTCACGATAAGTAATGGTACGCTACGCAACCCTATGCTAAGATACGGCTTAGATACGCTACGACATGCTGCGCTACGCAACGTTACAAACCTGTGCGGCCGCATAAATTGCCATCTGGCCAACGACGCTGACCACCGAGGCGATGGATAGCAGTTTTGTTGGTGGCGGTATCCGAGCCAGGTAGTCGCCTGGAAAATGGGGATGTCCAATTACGGTAGAAAACTGAAATTTAAACAAAAACGACATCTCACTTCAGTCCGCCCTCAAAATTGGCAAGAAGCCAACCGGTTACGCTATAGAAAAACGCGCGAGAGAGCGCATGCAAATGGCTTTAATGCAAATTTATACTTTAGACAACGAAGAAATTCAAAAATTTTGCTGTTTCTTTAAAGATGCTTGTTTCAATTTTAGGAGCTGCTCACAGGTATTTTATTGCACTAATCCAACGGGGCGAGATAAAATTACGCAATTTCCAGCTCTTGACTACGATGGGCTAGGTTCTATGAATGTTGATTCCTTGATTATTGGCTAGGAAAGTAGCGGATTGACAAATTAAATATGAAACACGCGAATTTTCAAAAAAAAATGGGCTAGGTAGGAAATGATGTTTCGGTCACGTTCACTAAAGGCTTGGCTTTTTTCCGATTAATTTGACGTGGGGTCCTGTTAATGAATTCAAATTACCCTCTTCCTACGATCGATCATTTCAGCCGAACTGAGGAAACTTGAACTCTTCTCTAAAAACCAATGCTACAAGTTCCCCATAAATAAATGGTAAAATTTTACGATGGCCAAGTTGAAATGAAAGACTTTGATGTTTCAATTTTTTATGCGGATCGTGGGTATTTCGGCATCGTATTGATCACTTCCGCCGGAGGTTTAGTTCAAAATTTTGCACTAAATTTGTGAAACACGGGTGGTACCAATAGAAGGATACCAATTTTTAAGGTGAAGAATGTTTTGGAAAAACGTGTTTCAAGTCCGTATAACTAGGCGATCAACACTGGTCGAATAATTCAGTCCGGACATCACTGCAAAATGTTCTTTAGTCGTTTCTATCGATTGTTTCGTTCGTGGGGCTTTTATGCAGATTTCGAGAGTAGAAAAATGTGTTGAAAATGTCGGGCCTGGCGTCGGATTCTGGGATTTGGGCCTTCAGCCCGTTTTTTCAGAGATTTTGAATGTTTCAACGGCGGTACCTACATTGAGTGGTAAAAGAATACGAATACGGGGAGTTCTTCAGGCTTAGAAAATCAGATTATAGAAGTTTTAATCGAAGAACAATGTTAGACATGCGCTCAACGCTGGAGTTTCAAAGAAATGTTTCTTTCAAACAAATTACAAGAAAATTATTCTTTTTATTATTATTATAGTCTATGCTGTTTTCACCGCGATTGAAATGGCTGACCTGGGGCTAAATTCAGATTCCAGTTTGGAAAATTTTAACAACATTTCCGAATGACATTTTTGAAACAATTTTTGTGATTTTTTTTCTTGGAAAAACGGCTAACGGATTTTGGAACTGATGCGTCACTAAGGTAGCCTAAATGCGCTTAGAATCCCGTGCGCAAAGCTAAAAATATTCGAATGGAATGCGTAATGGTGCGCTACTGGACTTCTACCATGGGAGCTAATTTTTGTCCGATCCGATGTCCGATGTCTGCATTTTCAAGATATAAAATGCATTTTTATACTGTTTTAGTAGTTTTTTGATTGCGGGAAATTGATAAAAACATTTTGAAAAATGCTGAAAAAGTGACAAATTGCTTTTTCTGCCTAGCTGCCCATAAGCTAATTTTACCTGTTCAAAAACATTCGTCCTTCGAATTGCCGATTTAAAAAAAAACTGTTCGAGCAGAATGTTTCGAAAAATTTAGTTGTTCTGCCACCTTGAACCTTTTGTAATAGAGTTTTTAGCTTGTTCTGATAATTATCCTACCTTATACAGTGCGGGTCAAAATGATAGGTCCACCCCGTTATTCGCAATTTTCTCGGCGGAGAAGAATTTTCACGCTAATCCAAACAGCAGGGCTTGTGGCCCTTGGAAAGACAATTTCATGTACTCGAGATATCTCTACAATAACGGATCACCGATTTATAATGGAAAGAATGAAATAGTGCAAAAACCGATGTGTCAAAATGATAGGTCCACACTTTACATGCGATTACAATCAACAATGGGTATGAATATTAGATGCTAATCGGGATGCCGTGTAGAAAAATATACATAGTTGCAATCTCATTTCCGGAAAATGATTACCATAATTAGGATATAATTAGCATCTAATATTCATACCCATTGTTGATTGTAATCGCATGTAAAGTGTGGACCTATCATTTTGACACATCGGTTTTTTGCACTATTTCATTCTTTCCATTATAAATTGGTGATCCGTTATTGTAGAGATATCTCGAGTACATGAAAAAATTCGTCTTTCCAAGGGCCACAAGCCATGCTGTTTGGATTAGCGTGAAAATTCTTCTCCGCCGAGAAAATTGCGAATAACTAGGTGGACCTATCATTTTGACCCGCACTGTATAATTTTGGCGTGTATCTTTGTGTGTGTGTGTGGATGTCAGTTTCGAGGCCCGATTTGAGGGCCTTCCCGTGCATAAAATGCGCTAATTCCCCGTCACCCTGGGGAATCGACCCTTCTGTTTCCGATGACGTTCTCAGAATTTCGATAAAATACAAGTTACAAAGTTAAAGCCGGTTTTATTCATTTTTGGGGTCCCTCAAGGCTAATTTGCATAGTGTGAAAAAATAGAAATTTCCTCATTCTTGCAAGTTGCGCTCGCGTGTGTGGTCGGTGAGGCGGGGGGGGGGGGGGCGTCCGAAGGACCCAAACTATCGGAAAGTCAAAGTTCTCCTGTAAAGGCCGCATTCCAGCGCCCAAGGCCCGCGAAGCGGGTTTTGGGCGCTGGTCACATATGACTTACAACTTGTTAGGATAGCATCTTTAAAATCGAAATTTGCAATCAAATGTTTCCAGAAATTTTGCTGTGTTGCACTCTCGGACGAATGCAATCCCTTATCGAGTTTCAGTAGTAGTTCCATTGTAATTTAGTTTCATTTCAGTCTCGTTATTTTTTATTTTTTTACTCCTGCGATAACCGTTAAAAATACAACAAAAAATGTTTAGACCCACATGCTCCAGTATTTCCAAAGAACAGCGCAATGAAGGTGGCGAGGAACAGGTCGATGTACAAAAACTGGAAATCCGTCAAATTCGTCAGCCGGTAGTACATCAACATCACCGAGGTGAACTGCAAAAAATCGCATTGTATTTCACTGTTAAAGATTTAACGGAATAAAAGGCTAAAACGTTTTTAAAGCCCATTTAAATCTAAGGATTTTGAACGATTTAATGATCACAAAATTTGAAGGCAAGCTAGCAGAGATTATTTAGGAGAGTCAGTCCATTTATATTTGTTCGAGCAAATTGTACCGCCCCACTAAATTCCCTTAACTTTCGTTTTCTTTCAAGTGAAGCAAAACACATTATTGTCAGCCAATTTAAGGCTATTTAATGCCGAAAACTGGAACATTTATGGAACATAAATTATTTTTTAACTCTCCTTATTAGAATGGCATTCCATCTGCAACTAAAATTCGTCTTCAAAACTATAGCCCATGGTATACAAACTAATATTTAAAAAATCTTACACAACATCAAAATATTTCATAACACAAAAATATGTTGAATTTATGGAACACTATTTTTTCGAAGTGTTTCCTCAAGGGATTTGATAGGCGTGCGTAAATGTCGTTCACCTCCTCGATTTTTCGTTCTTTTTACAGACTCTCGAAAAATGGCTTTACAAAATTTAAGTTGTAAAATTAATGGAACGCCACTTTTTAGAAGCATTGCCATGCGGAATTTTTTTGTTTTCCAATGATGCTAAAAGGCATATCATGTTCATCAACGCTTTGTTCGATTTGGAAAGAAGCGAAACACATTATTTTGAGGCAATTTAACGCTATTCAATACGCAAAAAATGGTAACATTTGTGAAACATTTTAGAAGCTTTTTGCAGAATTGCTTGACTTTTCAAATGGCGTTAAATGTCTTATTATGTTCATAAACCTTTCGTTGTCTTTAAAGTGAAGCAAAACAAATTATTTTCTAATTAAGGCTATTTCATGCCGAAATGTAACATTTACGGAACATAAATTACCAGATGGTTACAGTCGCTTCGCGACTGCAACCATCTGGCCTTCGGGCTACCCTACATGTCCCACTTCACCACATCCTTTCCCACCTCCATCAATACCCCCCATAGCTGAAATCCTTCAAAACTACCTAAATACCTTCCTGATGGCTTCAGATACCCCCATGGCTGAAATCCTTCAAAAACTACCTAAATACCTTCCTGATGGCTTCAGATACCCCCATGGCTGAAATCCCCTTCAAAAACTACCTAAATACCTTCCTGATGGCTTCAGATACCCCCCATGGCTGAAATCCCCTTCAAAAACTACCTAAATACCTTCCTGATGGCTTTAGATACTTTAAATAATTTAAATAATTAATTAACATAATTAAAAAGTATTAAAAGTATTAAAGTAACTTAAAAAGCTATTTGGACGCGGGAAAGGGCCTGGGGAAGCGGGGCGAAGGGAAAGGGGGCGTGGCCTCCCGTTAGAGGGGCCCCCACTGGTTTTATTAAGGCGCCACTTTCAAAGTTAATTTTAATAATTTAAACTAAAACTTTTTCATAATTTTTTATCAGTTTGGGGGTTTCTGACGGCGCTCTATCCGAATCCGAAGAGAGCTAAGCTCTAGCTCCTTTCCCCTTCGAGTTGAATCCGGGACATGACGGACGGACGGACGGACAGACACCACTACTTTTTTATTATAGTTGATTTTCAACCCTTTTTATTAGAATGGAATCCGATCTACAATTAAAATTCGCCTTTCAAATTATATCACACGATATGAAAAATAATAAATTAAAAATTTTGAAAAATCAAGACAAGAGATTTCATTCCCCAAAAATATGCTGAATTGATGGAACACTATTTTTCGAAGTGTTTCCTCAAAGGATGTCATTAAACTAATCAATTTCACGTTCTTTTTACAGTGACACGAAATAAATAAATTTTTACCCGCTGTAAATCTACTCCAGACCCCTAAAAACTAACATTTATGGAACACTTTTTAGAAGCTGTTTATGCTGTTTTCAACTGCTATGGTCATGATCCTCGAGGAGGTTGATTATGTTCATTAACTTTTTGTTTAGATTTCTATTGGCGCGAAACACGCGTTTTCCACAAATTTAACGCTACTCCGCACCCAAAATATTGTACAATTAAGGAGCACTATTTTTTAGGTAGGTTTGTCATTGCCGATGTAAAATCGCCTGTAAAATGACATAGCTCGTTTTCAAAAAATTTAAGTAAAATTTAAAACGTATTGTTTTCTCTTCACCAGTTTCTCGTTGATCCCTTCCCTCATTGGGCAAAAGTCAAACCCCCATAATTTCTTTAAAGTAGCAATAATTCATAAATCCTAGAATTTGTGAAATTTATGAAAAACAACTTTTTTAGGAGTGCGCTTCTTTAAATCAATCAATTTATTATGCTCCTCAACTTTTCGCGATGCTTAGAACGATTTGAAGCACATGATTTTCGCTTGATTTAAAGCAAGTCCATACCGAACAAATACTAACATTTATGGAAACACAGTTTTCTATAAAGTAGGTTTTAGAGTTTATTTTAATCTCGTGTAGTACGCCATATCAACCTCGATGAATTTTTGCTATATTTGGAGCTAGCCGATACACATTATTTTCACCCATTTTATAGCTATCCCATACCCAAAAGAATTCTATCATTTGTGGAATGCTGGAAGGTGGAAGTATCACTCAAGCAGTGAACTCAAGATTATATTCGTAGGCTTTGGATTTTATTTAAAGTGCAGCGAAACACATTATTTTTCACCAGTTTTCACGAGATTCCATTAGATTAATTAAGCTAAATTTAAGCGTACAGTCACCCAATGTAAAGTTTAATATGTAGATTCTACGAATTTACATATTAAACTTCAAAATATATTACTGAACCAGTTAGTCTAAGAATATATTATTTTCGGTCCCATTGATGTCCGCTTTCATTCGCATAAAAGTATCTATCTATAAAAGTATCTATTCCATCGAGATATTTTTCTCTATATTTAAATTGAAGCGCAACACATTAATTTTCGAGAAAATAGATTATTCAACTAGTTTACAAGTTAGCTGTACGTATTATTTAATCTTATCGTTAGTTGTTTAAGTATACGTATAGTTAGCAACATTAAATTCTCAGAAAAATTAAGGCGCTATTTTGGCTGATGGAGAATTCAATATTTTCCAAACACACGGATGTTTATTATAATTATTGGGCCTTGAATACATTTGCGGTGTCGCGAAACAATTTTTTTTCGAAAAATTTTGCGCATTTTGATTAAGTTTATGGTGGTGACAAGTTAGTCTTAATAACGTGCCGGTTACTTTTAATACTAATTTCGTATTCGAACCCTTAAAATAGCCTCAAATCATACTGAAAACCGACCTGCGCAATTGAGTAGTTGGCCATGTACTTGAAGACGCCAAAAGAAGTAACAAGGGCGGCTCGACCCTCTCGGATTACGGTAGGCACACACCGGATGTCGGCCACCTGAAAAACGCTCAATTGAGTGTGTATTAGAGATTTTATATTGAATACTATAGAATAATACCTAAACATTTTTATTAAGCATCAATTTAAATCATGGCTAGGTTTTTAGGAATTTTCTTCAATCTATAGATGCTTAAAGTATTGATTTTTCAGATTTTAAAGGCAATTAGTATAGTACAGCCGGTACAGCCGGTACAGACGGATAGAAACGTGTGGGCAGAGGGAGAGAGCACAGACATTTTTCTCTGCGTCTCTCGCCCCTTTCCATAAAATCTCAACGGCTGTACCGGCTGTACTTTACAAACAGCCGTTTTAAAGGTTTTCCAGTAAGTCCAAGGTTTTTGTCAATGTTCAATTAATTAATTGAAATTATAATAGCTTTAAAAAAATCTGCTAGAGGCTCATTGACCCTTAAACCACCTTCTCAATAAGCTAGTAACATGAAACAGTTTTTACAAATATATTCCAAACTGTTTTCGTGAAAAAGCACTTTTGGTGGAATTTTAAGGTATGCAAAGTAATCTAAATATAGCAATTTATTTTTGGACCTATCTAAATTCATATATTAGCGATTCAAATTTCAAAATATGCCGATGGCAACATCGATGTTGCGCCGACCAGCCGGGCCTCGCATTAATCTGAAACATTTCTTAAAAATGTCATGCGATTTTTGTGGTTTTTATCAAACCTCTGTGAAATCGTCGCGACAAAAGAGTACCTTTAATGCATCAAATAGTCAGTGTAAAATTTTTTACTTCAATTTAAAAGCGTCATTTTCCAAAATTTCAGATTTCCAAAATTATAATTTTTGGCGGTAAGACTTTACTTTACCCCCCTCGCCCACAGCCAGAGGCTCTCAAAGTTTTCGGTATCTTCGCTATTTTTGTCGCGATTTTGAATACACCATCCGTTCGTGCGCCGTAAAATATACTAAGAGTTTGAACTTGAGCCTACAATAATGTAAACTAAAAAAGTTATAGCCAAAACATTCCGGCTGGGGGACGGGGTAACGTAAAGTGTAGCCTTTTTGGAAAATTTTTAGATGAAGAAATGAAGTTAGAACCGTGTGAGGCGTAGTTTGAAACATCCTACGGGTAAGGCGTCACGGTAATTTTTATATAGTATTTTTTTTGTCGATCCGGGTTTATCTTGTTTTAATTAATAAATGGAATCTATAAGCGTTTTTAATTTCCTTCATATACAGGGTGAGCTGCTAAATTTAAGGGACAACACCTAGACGGTAGAATAATTTTCAACCTACGCTTAATTTGAAAAATTAAATGAATTTTATTAAATTAAATTGAATTCTGGAACCTTTGGAATAATGCGAAACACCATATTATCAGTGCGCTCTTGTCCAGCTCACGAAGATTTTTTGACCCGCATAATGTGAAAAAGCGTCTAAATTTAACGCCTGAAGAGCAACGGCCTTTTAATACGACGCATCGCAAGATGGAATTAATTTTCAAAAAACCCTTCGTGACTGCTAAAGATTCGAAACACTCACTTTTGAGGTGAACGGGGCCGCGATGGATGCCTCGGCGTCGGAGAGCGAGATTCCCGCGTGCGCTGCCTACAATCGTTAGTGTACGATATAATTACCCCGACACTCCAAAAACGATATATAATTAGTGACTTATGAAAGGTAGTGGAATTTAGGTTGGGTGTTTCTTTGAACGGTCTATTGACCTTTCTAAAACACCGCATTAGCCAAACGTCGTCGTAACATATATTTTTTAAGGAAAATAAAAGACATCGTTGCGTTTGCGCTTTATTCAGGAGGGAAAAAATTCCAGAATCCGTCCCTACAAATCGGAATGGTTATTTCTAACCGATTTTGTACTTTTTAACGATTTATTTTAACGTGAATTTTGCGCTGGAAAAAGGATTTCTTCGTTGAATAACAGATTTTTCAATGTGAACTTTCGAACTTCAATGCGCGATTTCAGGTGGCGTTAAGCAGAGAAATGGATGAAACAAGCATTTTCTAGGAAAATGATATTTTCTTGACAGCTTACCACAATATTTATAAAACGGCATTAAAAATACATAAATACGTTCAGAAAAAATTTGCAAGTTTTCAACAGTGTGCAAATTCTTAAATTTTCCATTTTTATACATAGGCAAACCTTGACTAAGAAGACTATTAAAACGTAATTTAAAAGAGCCAAAACGTGGTATAACTGGGTTTTTTAGGAAAATACTAACGGAACCCGGAAGGGATAGGACTCAATTACGCAATGTAATTCCAGCATGCGTCTTGCGTCCATCGGCATTTCTTTTTAAAATCCACTATTTCTTAACTTTATTTAAAAATGTTAAAAATATTTAAAATAACTTGTATTAAAACTCCATCTATTTATGGCTTACCAATCCCTTTAAAATGCATACCTTAAGCGCAGCACAGTCATTCGCTCCATCACCACACATCGACACGGTATAGTCGAGCGTCTGGAGGTAATTCACCAGGTATTGCTTCTGTTCCGGGGCCATACGCGCGAACACGTCGCATCTGCAACGTGTGAATTCATTCCAAAATCAAACAACCTAAAATATTCTATAAGAAATGTGAGTTTCTTAAAAAGCCATCTTCAAAATTAGGTCTGGGCTGACTAATCGACGCGCTACGGGATTCGTTTCTAATCCGTTTCCATGGCATAATGAATTATTCAGCGATCAAAACAGGCAATTTTTTAAGAAGCATTAAAATTCATGTTTAAATTAAAAAATTTAATTGTTAATTCTGCGAAATCGAATAATTAAAACAATTAAACAATCAAATTTTTGGCATAAATTTGGGAGTGGATGGTCACTTAGTTCAGTGTAATTCCTAGTGAGACGCACATTTCTTTTTTTTGCAAAAAAAGTGCGTTTCAGAAAACAGCGCGTTGCGTTTGGCTTTTATATCTTTACTGGCGTATTTCTATTTTTTTTCTGACGATATTTGCTATTTATCTCGGGTCCTTTTTTGGGGCTATTCGATAGAGTCTCAAAGATAGAATGAATGTTAATTTCGGCCCAAAATAAAGTTAAATAGAATAGTTATGGTAAAAACGTGCAAACTCCAGAAAACCTCTCAAACACTGACCGGTTGGGGTACAAGAAAGACTGGCCCTTGAAACTTATCTTCTAAAAAATATGATTCTGATAAAAATGTGCCAAAATTTGGTCCGGGGACACCAATCGACGTTGATTGCCAGCCATTCTTCCAAGCGCCCTTGCGCCTAATTCATGCCACTTTCCAGAGCTGGACTAAGCAAAACCCAAGCCGGTTTTTCATGCTACATGCTACACATTTTTTGCGGTGGAGTCGAGAATCCTCGTAAATGCCAAAATCTAAATTCGCGTTTTAATTCATTCAGGTTAATTTGATGATATTTTTAGGCTTTTGCACTTTGTAATAAATATAATTCGCTCAAAATGTAGATAAAATCATCAGAAAGCCAATAAAATCACTTGTAGTGCAATCGATCATTAATTTTTAATCATAATTTTTATATTTGTATTCTTGGGCGTGCGTTATGGTCGAATCCTAATTAATCAGCGAGAGAGCTTGATTTTCTGGTATCAAAGCTGTAACTCACATTTTGCAATTACATTTACCACGAAATATATAACCTGATCAATTTAATTAATTTCTACTTTTATTAAACCTAATAGAAATATTTACAGTATTTAAAAACTCGGTGTTTCAATTTACACATTTAAAAAATATATGAGTGTAGAATTCAATCCAGAACTGCTTTTTGGTAATTCTCTAACAGAAATTTGGCCATAGTTCATCTTACAACAGGACTGGGCATTAAGCAAAGATTTATTTGCATTTTTGGCTATCAACCCTGATACATACTTTTCCAAAAAAAAATGTTTAGCGTTCTATTAAAGTAAAAACTCTGCCGGAAATTAGATTCAATGAAGCGTCAAGGTTCTATGGCAGTTTTATCATCATGCCCTTGATGCTTCACTTAATTTAATTTACGCCAGAATTTTTTATGCCTAATAGATCGCCGACCAAATTTTTGAAAAAAAAAAAACGTGTACCAGGGCTGAAGGATAAAAATCCAAATAAATTGTTGCTTAATATCCAGTCTATTGCGGTTTGAATTATGTCCAAATTTTGTTAGAAAATTACAAAAAGCATCTATGGATTTGGTTGGTGCTTCCCTTACTCATCTACTCCGAACACAACCAATAATAAATTTTGAGTCGGCGGTGATTCCATGTCGTAATGCCTTGTAAGACACCATATCTCTCGATCTCGGTTGTTCTATGATCAATTTTAATCATTAAAAAGTCTAGAATTGCAAAATTCGATGAGGATTACAGAAATAGCGCCAGAATTTTTAAATTCAAGCGTTTTCACGTCCAACAGGGCCAAAGATCATGCGGCGCGTTCGCGTTGCGGACGCAACTGGGTATTTGCCAGAAATCAACGCAGGGGGGGGGGCATGGACCAGATTCGGCGCACCTTTAAACTGAAACCCACAATCGGTCAGTCGGTCATTGGTCCGACCTCTACGTTGCTTTCCCTGCCCAGATTTGAAACATGGTTTTTTAGAAACTTACACAGCCATCAGGTCGTCGAGTATCTCCGGGTATTCGCGGGTGATTACTGCGAAAGTGCCGCCTGAAAACATCCAAGTAAAAAAAAGCCTCTTGTTGTGCATTATCGGGGGGCGAGGAGAAGTTCCCTTTTTTCTAGGCATCCTATTTCCAATATAAAGGGAGAAAGTGCTTTAAGCCTTTTTGTTTGCTATTTTTAAATTTAAAAACCTTACAAATCTTTTTGAAAATATAAAAATATTCAATTTTGACGAGAACCGGCCGTTTTCCAATCAAAACTTTAAATTGTCCAAGTCTTTAGATCGTTTTTGCGGCAGTTACCCATCCCCCCGATAATGCAAAAGAAAATTGGAAATATAATTTAGTACATAGCAGTACGCAATAGTACGCAACGGTACGCCCAAGTAGATAGAACTGTGTTTCACTAATTTGCTGCAATTCGATTGCATGAATTTTCCAAATTAGGTGTTTCATGACTGTGTATAATCTCAGATTTTTATGGCGGCATAGTTCATCTACTGCTCCTTCGAAAAAGCTCGAACTAAATGCAATTGGTTTGATTTATTTTTAGCTACCTGTTCATGCATGTTAAAAATCGCATCTTCTTTAACTGAATGGATTTTTCAGAATTTCTACACTTCGGGATTCGGTAAAAAATAGCATATTTATTCAATTCAAGAAATTCAGGTTTGGAATTTTGATAAAGAGGGCTTTGCCTATAATCGAGCGCAAATAGCCGCGCGCACTTTTAGCAAAAAATTTCACTTTAAAAACGCGATGTTTCATACAATTCTGAAAATAAATATTTACCGAATCAAAGAATTTTATTGTGCCCAGGATGTCCCAATAAAAAACCCTCTAACTCGACGCAGAAGTATTGGATCAGTCGAAAGCCCTTGAAACGGCGAGTTTGCAACAATCTTCAAAACCAGGTTTTATTTAAATTCGCTATTTTGCAGGCCATTTTGTAACATTTTGCGCCTTTTCGGAGTTGCATACGAGCATAATTTGCCTCAATTTCTGCAAGCTAAATGACCGAAAATGGCCATTAATTAGATGTAGAAGCCGTTCCTTAATGTTTTTAAATGGTAAAGTCGCGTTTAAATAAAAGCCTGTTTTTGAAGATAGTTGCAAACTCACCGTTTGAAGGAATTTCGAATAGTGCAACTATCATTCCGATCCGATACTTCTGGGTCGAGTTAGAGGGAGTGTTTTTTATTGGGACACCCTGTACATATGCTTTCAACTTCCCACCTGCCACGCTGAGCTGGTAATTCGACGTCAACATCTTTTCGACCTCATTCTCCGCCCCGTCACTCAAATCCACAAAATCGTCCGGGTCGGCAGAGACATTCTTAAGCGTACTGTAATTGCTGGTTTTTACGCTTTTAATCCAGCTAAGATGTAATTTTCTTAATCAAAATTATAAATTTCATTCAAATTTCAGGCATTTTTTTAGTTGAGTACTTGTATTTAAAAAAAATAAAAAATATATGATTTGATATTTCTGGAGAGGCCAGAAAAGAGTAGCATAATTGGTTCTTTGGCATTATTGGGGGGAGGTAAGTAGAATAGAGCTTATCTAATACGAAGACTATTCCGAATCATAAAAAAGTCATCAATTTCCATCAAAAATAATAAAAACCAGGGTTGAAAAGCCGCTTCGCGACTTTTCAACCCTGGCTCCGTCTGATCCGATGATATTCTTCACTTTGCATAATTCTCGCGATGTTCGATGACAAAAAATGAGAAACGCCAGCTCTCTTCTCTTATATAAGCTACCGCAACTTCCGGCGTATGCTAATTGTTTTCTAACAAAGAGGGTGTTCGATTTTTCAACAAAAAGCTTAATTTTAACGTCGAAAACAGCGAATTTTTGAAAATTTTATGAGTGTGCAGTCATCCCAAGGCCATTACGCACTTAATGACGTATAAAAGATACACCTAACTATTCCCCTTATTGAGATACTGCCTGAACACGCTGACGGAAGTTGCATGCAAATGCACACACACACACACACACACACACAGGAACTATTTTTTTATATATAGTAGGATATCAAGTTTCAACGAAGATTTAAATCTTTAGACTTTTTCTAGGTTTTCTCAATAGTGGTCCTACTTGAAAGATAGCTAAATTATACCAGAAATGCTATCTGTTATCTGGTGCAGAAAATACCCTCCCCCGGTAATGTTAAAGAACCGTCTATTGCAGCTGGGCGTAGCGATAGCCGATTAGCTTTTAAAACAAAATAAACTTCTAGCTAATAATATTTTTCGAAAAGCTTTTTACTTTTTGGCTTTTAAAAATTTCAATTTTAAATCTACCGTACCTCCTTTACCGTAAGCACGGTTCGGCCTTCGGCCGTCTTCGAGTCTGGGCGATGCTCGAGGAGGTAGGCCTGGAAATATGTTTTATTAATTTTTACATTTTAGACTTTTCAGATATTTTCAAACAGAGGTTTTATCTGGGGAAATGTTTATTATATTAATTAATAAAAGCCTGCATACGTAGTTTTATCAATTTTTACATTTTAGGATTTTTAGAGACTTTAAAGTAAGGCTTTTGCTCACTGCAAATTTTGTGTTTCATTGGATGCGGCCACCGAGTTGCGCTAGTTAGGACGAGTGACCAATACGCTTCGGCTATTTGCATTTTCGCTTAGTAAAATTTAAATTTTTCAACATTTTTAAAATTTAGATGTTTCCTAACACATCCTAAGCGGTTTCAACAAATTAGCTCCAATAAAATAATCCTTCGGAATAGATTAGTAGACATTGGACCGAAAAATTGGTATGTTTCACAGCCGTGTGGAAGCGACTTTAACGGATAGGGGTGAATACATCCCAATGAAAGCTGATACAAATAATACCCATAAATTTTTGTTTCAGAGACGTACCTAAACAATTTTAAGGAATTGCGGACGCCTGTAGAAGCTTGGGGCAAATTTATAGCGCCGTTAACGTTAAAGTTAAATCGGCATTTTTATGAAATAAAAGACCGTAAGCAACTACACGGATTAAAGTTTATCTGTAGGCTATGATTACATTAAATAACTCAAGAAAAGAGATTACATAGCTAGAAGCAATAGAGTATAGTAAAAACAATGAAAATGATATTAGATTCCCCAGCATCGCTATTTCTTCGCATATGCTTTGATGCATTTAAATACAATGTACAAGACCCACTACTACAAGATTTTTAAGCGTTTAGCCTTTAAGAATTCCTTTATAACCTCGCTCGAACTTTAATAATTTGTTCGCATGCTCCAGCTCTTCTTCAGCCTAAATCGCAGAATTTAATTTTCGCACACTTTAAAAATAGATGAAACACTTTGTTGTTTCCGGCCATATCTTTAGATCTCAAATGCGAGAAACTACCGTATACAAAGCTTACTACGACGATTTTTAGGCCCTTTGCTGTTAAGAAATACTTTATAACGTCGCAGGAACTGTACCAATTTGCCCGAACGCTCGAATTAAATTTTATAGCGATTCCTGTTGCATACATCTCCCAAATTCCAGAATTTATTTTTTCGGAAAGTATGGAAAAAGGTGAAACACTTTTGTGTTCTCGCCTTAGGCTATTCCCGGCAAATACGACCCAGTTACTAAAATTTTTTAGAAAACAGGCCAAGCTTCTTCTTGATTATCGGACCAATTAAATTCTTTTCATCTTTTAAAAGACTAAAAATAATGGTTAACCGCCAGTTATTTCTCTCGTGATTTTTATTCACCTTCCACCGTACTTTTTTTATACTAGAAAACGTTTATATAACATTTTTTTTTGTTATGAAAATAATTACATTAGCAGATTTTTCGACACGCTATCGAATTGCACTTGAAAAATCCCACAATATTTTAAAATATTAGAAATAATGATTAACCGCCAGTTATTTCTCCTGTTATTTTTATTACCCATTTTTGATCAAATTAGCATGTTTCACTACACTAACCAAATGATTGTCACGAATTTTGGCGAATCCGAGATTGCATTTGATCACAGTATTAAACGTAAATTGAAATAATCGGTAAGGCATCCGTGTGATAAAATTAAAATATACCTTTCGATCGGACCGTATAATTCCACATTCCCTGGCGACGCTCATCGCCGTCAGCAAGTTGTCCCCCGTCACCATTACGGTGCGAATTCGAGCGCTGAACTTCCCCTCGATGTCACTCTCCCTTTAACTACCTATTTAACTGGCGGATGACCCCCTTGGTGACGGGCTTCACCCGGTTCTCCATCACCACAAGTCCGAGCAGTTCGAGGTCCGCTTCGACGTCTTGGCGTGGGACCTAAATTTGGGAAAAATGTATGTTTTCAGCAAGAGTATTATTGGGCTTTGGATTATAAAATTCAATATTGCGTTGGACAGAATTTTGTTTAATATGAACTTAATGTTCCTTATTAATTTTTATTTTGTAATAAATAAAGAAAATTTAGAAAATGCTATCTTATCTTGCTGTGGGTTCCAATCTTTAGAAAAAATTATGTTTATACCGAAATTCATTGTTAAATTCACTTTCTCGTGGCGATAATGCGAGGACGATAAAATTTCTACGGTAAGTACAGCTTTTATTGCTGGTAATTTAGTAATTTTTAAGTTCAATAAAATCTCTATATTTTATAGAAATAAGCTTCCACAAAAAGAACTTCCACAAAAAAGTCTGTTTTACGCGAAAAGCTGAGCAACATTTTTTCAAAGCTATTGCAATGAGAAGCTGAGTTTCGGATTCCATCTGTTCGAATAGATTTTTGTTTTCCAATAATTTTTGAGCTTCTTAAATCTTCAAAAATAATTTCAAGGATATGATAGGTTTTACCAAATTTTTTAATTTGAGGACGAGGAGTTGGCTTTAAAAAATTATGTTTTAGCCAATTAAATTATTAAAGTCAATTAGTATAAGCTTTAATTCGGAAAAATTGCCCTTTGGCTAATATCGCAAAATTCTCCACTGGCTTGGCTGTCGGCTTTATCAGGTGTTTCCATTTTATGCGAATTATCTAACTTTCTAGGTCTTCTTATATTCGTCAAATGATAGAAATTGTGACCCCCAGCGACGTCGTCAAGAGGAGTCTATGTTTGTAAAACTTATGTTTTAACGAAGTTCATTAATCGGTTTTTGGTCGAACAGCTAATGCGCGAGACGCGGACTTCTCGATGATCGAAAGTCGAAGCCGAAGCTACCTCTTCCATTTCCATTTTTGCATTTTGATTTATTACATTTTTTCGGCTGGTATTAGATATCGTTCCGGGCGTGCAACAAAGTCTTAGAAACACTCAAGGGTTTTAGAGACATTGTGTTTCACCCAAGTCGATTATTCGGTTACGGGTTCGCCAATCAATATTGCAACTCTATTGTATTTGTAATAAAACATCTGCCTGTGCAAAAATATGTTTTATGGCCTCCACTTAATAACAACCCGAAAAATTCATTATTAAAATTCCGTTGGAAGCCCTTAAAGGGATGCCGACGGCATAGTCAATCGATTACGCGCGGAAAAGAAAATGTCTCTGCGCCTCTCCCCAGGGCGCGCTCTCTCTCCTGTTGGCTACTTGCCAATTTGTTGATGAGGGGGGATCGACACATGCCGTCGGCAGCCCTTTAAATAAGCGAAGTTTTTGCTTTCTGAAATTAGCTGTCTTTCGATTCGTGCATTGCTACCCAAGGAAATCAACGCAGATCAAGCTCTAACACTCTAGTATAAATTGAATGTATTAAACTATGCTAAATTTGGTAGGGATACCGGTTTTAGGTTTTATACAAAAATTTGTCCCACCAAAAAATGTCAATTTACTAGTGCTTGATTTTTTAATCAAGTTCTTTACGGAAGATGGTTTCGCCTTAATTTCGCGAATTCGAATGTGAATTTAATATTGTGTGTCATCCAAGTGAATTTTTTTGTAACGGTTTTGCGAATCATTAAATTTTCATCATGGCATTTTTTTTGTATTAATAAAAATTGGCCTGTGCAAAATTATGTTTTATGGCATCCTCTTAATAAATAGTCGAAAAATTCATTGCTCATAGGCGATTGATGTTATCAAAAACTTTCTATATCAGGCTTTTTAATACCGTACCTTTTGCGCCTGGGCAAAGTTGAGATCGAGCCGTCGGCTGGCCACCTAAAAGTCAATAATTCGATCTTACGATTTTTTGGAAGTGTGTTTCACATCTACTGGAGAAACTCGTCACTTTAATATCAACAATTCACAGTCACACTAGTCAATAGTCAATATTTTCAAAAGCAATTCCGAGTTTCGATATTTCGGGATTTAGCAAAATGCGTCTCATATTTTTGTCCTAACAAACAAAACATTTTATCGCATCAATTCGTTTTTGGAAAATATGAAAGATCCGCCGGTTTTTCAACTACTTGTAAAACGAAACTAGGAATAGACTCTGCTGCCAAGGTTTTTATCAGGTGCAGTTTAAAAATGAGATTAATTACAGCGGCGTACCCCGGAACTAAAATTCGATCGAAAAAGTGCATTGCATGAAAAACAACAAGATGTTTCGTTTTTCATTAGGAACCTAGTCGACCCCGATTATACCCTAGAGGTTAAACGTCCACCCTTAGCGTTGATTCCTGGCCACGCGCCAGATACAACGCGACCGCGCCGCTTATTCTTTTGACCCTATTTGGGCGTGAAAATGCGTTAATTTAAAAATTCGAAAGCCACTTCTGGAATCCTCCGGAGTTTTAGATAATCCTAGCTTTTGAATTTTTAAAAATTGAGCGGGGAATCACCAAGATTTGAGCGCTTTACGAGACACTACGACATATAATGTCGCCTAAAAATTCAGAACGTGTGAGAAACGGTAAAAATGTTTCATAAACTATTGAAATTTCAAAAAATTGTTTTGGGATAGTGTAGCCAAATACATTTTTTTCTTGAAACAAAACATGTTTCAGAATTTTCTAAAACTAAAAAAATTGTTTTTGGGCATTAGCGATCTTTCAGGAGTTTCTTACCGAAATAAGACGATATCCATGCTGGGCATATTTGTTGACGTGATCCAAATAATCGGCGGGTACGGTAGCCGGGTCGCAAAGGGAGAGGATCATCTCCGGGGAGCCCTAAATGTAATGATAAATAGATTAAAACTAAGCAAGTAAAATAAAAATTCTTATTTAAATGGAAAATATAAAGGGCCCGAGAAAAATTCAAAGTTATCAATTTGAGACAATTTATAATGCACGCAATAATTTATTATGAGGAATTAGAGGTTATTTTTAGCATGATTAAAATTAATCTTCGATCGGATTTCCTATCATTTCTGAGATACGACTTTCAAAAAAAGCATGTTTCAGGAAAATTAGTTGTTTGCGATCCGGAGATGGAGTTAATTTACGATAGACAGAAACTACTTCTACAGTTCATTGCTTTATTACGAAAGTCAATTTCGATTATTTATAACATTAATGGACAACCTCAAAGAGATACTTCACAGTGAAATTTAAACTTAATTTTTCAAAAGAAAAATAAGGCGAATTAAGTACAAATTTAATGTTTCGCCGTAAGGTCACGTAGGACATTTTCGAAATTCTGAAATTCCGACGATAGAACGTTTGAGTGGAAACTTGGGCAACCGCTAGTAAATATAAGAAATCGGCCGAATTACGCGTCTAATAGTAAAAATGATGCAAGAGCACAATTAATTTCAGTGGCATACACTGATCCCGTATTTTTTATGAAACTCCTTTTTGCTATAAGAATTCCTATTTTTAATCTTTAGGGGCAGGAAGCTCAAATTAACCTTACCCAAGGTTTTTTCGATAAGTTTTTGCCTTATTTTTAGGAGGACAATACCGATTCCTTTTAGCTGTTAAATTATTCATAGTAAAATCTGGTTGAGGTTATCGCGAATTTATGACAAGATCATTGTCCTAGTGAAATCCACAAAGAATCTTGGCGATAATCGTGCCCCTTTTCGGAAACACATTTTTTTCACTTTGAGTCCTATCTGGGAGCTGGACGCTCTAGAATCAGAATTTAGAATTATAAAATTTTATTTAACTTTGTTTTTCGGTTCATTTCTAACTTTCTTGACCAAAAAGCAAAACATTTTCGCAATTTTTAATCTTTTATGTGCTTTTTCCATCTAGTAACGAAAAATAGTGCGACAGTATAATTTGATTTGAGCGCGTTTCCTATCGATTTGTGAATCCAGATTTTTAAAAAATATTGTGTTTCTGAAAAAATAATTGTTCGCGATCCCGAAATCACACCAATTTGTAGCAGATAGGCCGAATTCCGAAATTACTACAGTTATTCAGTAGCGCTATAAAAAATGCTTTTCGATTATCTTAAAGGGGCTACGAAATGCCAAAAATTGGGTGACGGCCCGAAAATCGTCGGCCTGGACGTCGGAGGCCTCTGTACACCCAGGGGCCGGGAAGCTTGCACAATTTGAAATTGCCTGTTGTCACCTCGAAATCACGTTCTCGGCAGTTTCTGGGCCAAATTTGATGATTAAAACACCAAAACTATTTAAAAATGGGCTCAGAATGCGCGAATTATAGTGTTTTCACAAAGAAAGCGGGCAAAAATGACTTCGTGCAAAAATCGAAAGAGTGAGGGCTCTTGTCCCGCGGCGCCCGCTGGCAATTTTCCAGAAATCAAAGAGCCCTCCCACAAGGGCTTTGATTTGGCAGTTCGGAGCCCCTTTAAAGTTATGACATAAAAGAATATAAGCCATACCTTGCAATAAATCGTCATTTCGTGGTGGCTGACGGCGTTCGGAGATCCGACAATCACCGACATTCGCTGCAGGGCCGAGCTGAATTTTTTTTACAAGGCTAATATTGAATTTTTATTATGTATATTATTAGGTGGAAAATTTGTCGATTATTAATTCTGCCGAAGCGGTGTTCTAATTGGCCAGTTTTTTTTAACCGCCAAGCAAACATATTTTTTTTCTGAAACATTGATTTTCTTTTTACATTTTTCCAGGATCCTTTGCTTGTTAATTTGGAAGTATGAAAAACCGATTCTAAGTATAAAAAACTGGAAAATAGATGATTGATGATGTCTTAATACTAATCGATTTAAGAAAAAATAGTTTTAATTTTTCGCAAGCATTTATTGATCTTGAACTGTCTGGAACTGAAACTGAAAGGGGTGACACTTTTTTGAAACATCTTTTTGTTCATATTATGGATACCATAGGAGTATACAACCTTATTCTAAGTATTAACAAAATTAAAAATACCACTTTCGATAGTAAATTTGTTTGTTTTGTGTTCTGGACGAAATGGTGGAAATCCACGAACTAAAATTAACGTTGTTAGCATTCCGGACATATTATTCCGAAGTATTTATTTTTAATTTTCGTTTTTTTTTCAACCATTTCTCGTCATTCAAAATGGAATATCATTTTTGTTTTCTAATCTAGAAGCATACAACCCTAATAAGTCCTAAAAATATGATTTTTGTTATTGGCATATTTGGTTCAGGGTTTTTGTTGAAGGTAATAAATTTAAGCTAGTCAGTCGATTACGTCGATTAGATAACAGCCGATGATTTGGAACTCACTACATATTTGAAACCTTCAATTTTTATTTAAGTCATGAAAAGAATTTTTGTTTTCAATTTAGTTAGTAAGTAGTTAGTTTTTAATCAATGACTTTTGTATTTAATTTAATTTTTGGTCGATTTCAATTAACCTGAATGTAAATTGCCTCACGACGGCAAACTCGTCTGCCCCATAGAAATCACGGTCGTTTTGTGGGGGTCTGACGACGGTCGGTTGGACTTGGTCGAATTGGCTCGTCTCTTCTTCGGCACTGAAAATATATGTTTCGTAAATTTATGTTTCATATATCTATTTTTATCTGGTTATTAATTTATTTTTATTTCTTTGCTATGTTTCGCCTTTTTGTCGAAATATCGACATTTTTTATCTTTTCTTAATCCGAAATTTAAAATTATTACGCTTACAAATAGTAAAAAATCGTTTAGAAACACTTGCTCTCCTATATTAGAAGAATTGGATCTTTAGGAAAAGGCCAAAAAATTGCAACGAAAAGCGGTGCTGCGCGTTCTGTGTCGCTGTACGGATTCCTTAAGAATTTAATACGGAAAAAATATTAACGAGAGAAGCGCCTTGAGAACTTAATCGCGAAAAATTATCAACGATAAAGGTGTTTCAGAATTTCCTAAAAATCGTTGCAAATTAAACTCAGTGATTTGCAGTAGCTTTGAAGCTTTTTGTAATGAATCAACCTTCCATTACACTGTATAAAATCTTGACATGTCTTATTTTTTAGCCTATTGTCCACTGACCCATTACACCAGCGGTATCACCAACCGAGTGCAAAATTTATGAAACAGTTTTTATGACCGGTTCCATTAGAACTGAGAAAGCCGGTACTAGCCTGTTAACCGGGGGATACCCTTTCAAAGTAATTTCATAGGACCCTTAACGAGATATAATTTTACGCTGCTTTCAGGTATCAAAATCACCTATAACGTTGCATACAACGCAAACAAGCACGCAAAGTTTTTTAATTTTTGGGTTTTCTGATAAAAAATGTTTTAAAAGCGTCCAAAAACCATCACCAGTTTTATAGTTTCAATGACGTTTCAACCTTGTGCTAACTTCCTAAAAATGAAACACTACGAAAAACGTTGCCCTGCCAAGCCTTTAAAATTAATTCTTGAATCATTTGGTTATGACTTTGACTATAAAAATTAAAATGTTTCATATATAATCTTTCTCGGACCGTGGCTGAAGCGAAACTAACGCTGTCCTTACTTTTTCCAAACCCTTTTTTGTGATGTTTTATTTTTTGATCATAACCCAACAATACGATACCTTTGATTCCCTTCATCGAGCGTCCAATGTGTTTGGTTGAAAACGATCAAATCAAGCGGATCTCCCTGTAGCACGCCTTCGATTCTGAAAAAAATGTTGAAAAAAATTTCCCGTTGGAGAACAGTGTTTCGTATAATATTTAATATAAAGGCGCCGCTAAACTGGCAATAAATTGTGATAATTGAGTACAAAAGCGGCGCGACAAGCAACCATTTGGTGGTTGTCATGTACGAGTCTACACATCACATAATTGATACTTCAGGCGTCGGATTTATGCCTAAAATTTTCGAAGCATTTTCACCCCACTGTAGCCTCAAAAATAGCCTAACTATTGAATTTATTGCTTTAACGCGCAAAACCTATATCTTACTTGATTTTGAAATTTCATTTTTAAAAGAAAGACGACTTAAAGGTTTAGAAGGGGTTTAGAAACAAAGGATTTAAAACGGCTAAACCTCAAAACTTTTTTAGAAAAGTGAGTTTCGTAAAAATGCGATTTACAGATGGAAATTAGATATATAATAGTGCTGTGGCTTCCAATGCGATACCTCAGCTTTGCTTTGGAATAGTTATAGCACGACAACAAGTCAGTCGATCCCAAAAGTTTGTAAAATTCTAATTTAATGGTTACCGAAAAAAAATATGTTTTCCGCACTTTATCTGCTGGACAATCCCGCAAACTTCTAGTCAGCCAACAGAAACATATCTTTTAATATCGTTATTATGACATCTTGTCTTGGTTATAAAACTACAAACCCATAATCGTTAAATATTTGAAACGGTTTGCTTCAGAGAACTTTTCCAATAATTGACTAGGGACCCCGCAGAGTTACGCATAAAAACTTTGAAACTCTCGCATTTAATTTTTGTGTTTCATCCATTGTTGATATCAAAATTTAATTTTCGTCGGCACTTCAATCAGCAGATTCTTGCTTGCTTTACTGTTTTGTTGATCTAACTTAATTAATGAAGTAAACCGTAAAACCATTATAATAATTAATAGTATACTTTTAAATAGCAGTAAGTTTAATATTTATTGAAATAATTTAAGTTTAATATTATTTAATTTATATTTAACAAGTTTTATTGAAGGTGTTTTTCGAAGCATCAATTTTCTCACAATTCGCTCAAAGGATCAATTAAAGACTTATGCTTTCAAACTGATGCTAAACCGTTAAAACATATATTTTAAAATGGATTTGCTATCAAAATAGCGAAAATCAAAATGTCGAGATTCGTAATATCGAAATTCATCATGTCGCGATTTTTGCAAAGGATTTGGTTTTTTCGAGTATATTTTCCTAAAATTTGGACATGCGGAATTTTTGACATTTCGAATTTCGACATTATGACATTTCAGACTAGTCTATTTAAGGGATGCCGACGGCATGGTCAATCGATTAGAAGAAAATGTCTCTGCGCCTCTCCCCTGGGCGCGCTCTCAGCCCTGTTGGCTACTTGCCAATTTGTTGATGGGGGGATCGACACGTGCCGTCGGCAGCCCTTTAGTTTAAAGCCATTAATTCTCACCTAGTAAGCGAATGGCACGCGGCGATAGCCTTGATGATTTCGGCATTGTTCGGCATTTCGCTTGGCACCAAAGCGGCCGTCTCCTCCCCGAATTCGGCACGTTTTCTTGACTAAAAATGAAAAATCATTTATAAAAACTTTGCTGTTTTCCGCCCTGTAATAACAATTCTAATATTTAAATCCGCGCAACGCCGTGCTAAAGTTTGTTGCTTTTCGAAAACCCATTTAGGGGACTACTCTTACTACTCCAGAAATTTACTCGCAAGTAGAAATGTTTCGTGGCTCAGTGACTATCGGGAATTTTAAGCCCGGACAATGGATTGCTTTCCCGCTCTCGAAATTTCATAATTATCTCCTGCCTCGTTATCCTCATCTCCAATGTCTTTGTATAGGCCGGAAATTCGGCTTGGGATCTAGCCTCTCGTGCAGAAATTTTCGCTGATGTCGAAAAATAGTATGTTTTACAAATTTGTAAAGAGCGCGATTTGAAATGTACATCAATTTTCGCAACAGATGATAGATGAGTGAAACAGTTTGTTGTAAAATTCCGGTAAAATACCTTTTGGAGGCGGGAGCAAAAGCGTTGGTTAGGAAAAGAGGCACTGAACTGTTAGCGGGGGGGGGGTGGGGATATTTGGCATATTAATAAAGTGCGCGTAGCGCTACTTTTAGAGGTATAACCGAGGCGAAAAAGGCAAAAGGCATTGAAATTTCGGCAAAATGCCCCTTTGGACAAAATCAATCTCGACAAAATTAAAATCAGTCACTGACTTGAAAGAGGCATATTTTTCTACTCTAGGAGATAATTTATGTTTATCCATAAATTATTCCACAAAATTTTTCAGCAATGTAAAAGCCATTTATCTTGAAACGCGTTTTTTTCGAAATAGAAGCATACATTGGATGGAGGATGGACGGGGCGTAGCGTCTGAAAATCGAGCCCATCCTCGGTGAGCGTGCCCGTCTTGTCGAAGCAGCACTAAAAATAAATAAGTAAAATGCTGGCTAAAACCGGCTTTAATAAATATCCTACTGGATATTTTTTAATTAATAATGAAAACAATTTTTTAGAAGGAGCAAATCAGAAAAGATAGTTCCACGGTGTGTATCATTAGGCCGTAACGCACTGTTTCACGACCGGATGGTAGTGAAACAATTTTTTTAAACGGCAAATCTCAATTTTTTTTCTTTGGATTTTGTCACGTTACTTTATTACAAAATTCAATTTAAAAAATTAAAAGAAATTAAAATTTTCAAATAAGTGCACCTTTCAGTAATATTTTAATAAAAATTTTAAATGAAGAATAATTATTTTTTTATGGCTACGAACCAGTTGCATGGAATTATGCCAATATGAAGCAGCCGAGGTTTGGAATTTACGGACCATTTTTTCGAAATAATGTTTCAGATGTTTTTTATATGGTATCATTTTTCACGGCGTTTAGTGACTTTTGGCGTATTCTTCTAAAACCTGTTAATCGAATCCATAATTTAAGGAAATCCTTCTCGCCATTGTGTTGGCAAAACCAGAGGCTTGCCGGCGAACTGGTGAAACATCATTTTTTGGCGTATCGAATATTTCAAGGGGTTCTCAAAATTCGTGCGTGCGGGGATTGAACCTACGGGTCAAAAAACGAAAGGGTCACTGCTGAGAAGCGCTAAAAACGTGATCTGATTGCGAGAAAACGTAAAATGTTTGAGAA
The DNA here is from genome assembly GCA_038088335.1 of Mesorhabditis sp. LJ9110. Lineage (NCBI taxonomy): Eukaryota > Metazoa > Nematoda > Chromadorea > Rhabditida > Rhabditidae > Mesorhabditis > Mesorhabditis sp. LJ9110. Next base: position 160,641 of record JBBGBA010000124.1, on the reverse strand, counting down.
AAACCGAATTCTTCTTGGGGCAAAAACGACATTTCGAGTGCGTGGCGATTACATGTCGTAATGCCCTGTAAGGCACCCATTCTCTCGATCTCGGTGATTCTCTAGTCAATTTTCATAATTTAAAAGTCTAGAATTATCAAAATTCGTTGAGGATTCCAAAAATAGTATCAGAATTTTGAAATTCAAGCGTCAAACAGAGGCAAAAGTTCATGCGGCGCGGTCGCGTTGCGGCCGCCTCTGGCTATTTGCCAGGAAACACTGCAGGGGGTCGTGGACCAGATTTCCCAGCCCCTTTAAATACAAAATATTTTGAATAGTTTATACAACCTCCTCCCGCCAGTTATGGTCCCCTTAAAAACAGCACCATTTTTTAATCTTTGAAAAGTGTCGCGCTGGTTTTGAAATGAAAAAAGCATGTTACGTCAAAATTACCGAGGAAAAATATACTTTGTGGTTCAATTCCTGAAGATTCATCAAGTTACTAGAAACTTCTACTCAAACATTAAGCAATTTATTAGGCCCGGGAATCACGTACTATCGCTCCGAGAAGCATTTTTGACAACCTATGGTAGCGAAACAGTTTATTTACGAGATAACGATAGCATTTTTTTTCTTTGGCTTTTCCCCCGTTACTTTAGTAGAATATATAAATTTCAATCCAAATACGAGTCATTGTATTTATGACGCATTAATAAATAATATTCAGGCAAAGAAATTCTTAAATGGAACTAACTGACAATTAACTAAATATTTTTTTTCCTACCCACTAAACGTTAACTACTTGCCGCAGCAGCAGCCAGACATCCGGAAATTAGGAAACATTTTTTCGAATCAGTGCTTCTTACGTTTTATATTACACCAATTTTCACAACGGGTTCTGTCCTTTGGCGTATTCTAATAAAATCATCTAATCCATAATTCAAAGAGATCACTAGTGCACCCCATTGGTCGGTCGGTCTACCTGCGAACTGATGAAACATCGTTTTTGGCACCTCGAATTTTTCAATACACAACATTTTTCCATAGAATAAAGCTACTTCCCCATCAGTTATAACCCCCTTAAAAACCAGCACAATCTTTAAAATTTTCTAAATTACCGCGATGGCTCGAAGTGACAAAAAACATGTTACTTCAAAGCGACCGAAGAAAAATAAATTTGTTGGTTTAATCCGAGGAGGTCCTTTAGTGTTTGCATTTTGGCGAAAAAATACAAACGACATATCCGCGTCGAAAAAAAAATCTAGTTTCTAAATGATTTCTAAACAATTCGAAAGCTCTTAAAAACGCCAGAAAAGAAACGATTTTTGTTTTGCATTTTAATTCTTTGCCCCCATAAATGATTGCTTAAACAACGAGCGCTTTAACAGCCTGGAATAATCGTTAAACATGTTTTTTTTAGAAAAAATACAATTTCTTATAATTTTTCCGGAGCATCGACCGCAGTTTTTAAAGCCTTTTAAGAAAACGTGTCACACCGGTGACAAGAATTTGCGCCTCGATAGCCTGGGAGAGCAAACGACTGGGACGGGAAGACACAATTTATTCCAGACTCCCGGTGGGGTAGTCTGTCACAATAAATGGTCGAAAGAAAGGCAAGGGGAAAAGACAGATGAAGGCGAATAGGAAGGCGTAGAAGAAGGCCGGGAATCAGACGTAGCTTCGCGGTGGCGAACAGCTAGCTGGAGCCCGGGAAGACGGAGATGGAGAAGTCGACTTGAAGAGCGGGAGAGGGCGGCCGCTTATATAGTTGGGCACCGGGGGAATACAGGGACATCTTCCGGTTGCCGAGGAGCCGCATGCAAAGTGGACATGCGAACGTCGGTGGACGAGGGCTTGTAGTTGAACACGATGTTGTGGCCCTGGATCGCGGAGACGCCCATAGAGAAGGAGACGGGAAGCACGGTCAATCAGCACGGCTCTGCGGGCTTCGGAGGATTGCCGGCAAGAAGGAGAAGGCTGCTCGTAGCAGCGTATTGTATTAAGTTATAGTTATTTGAGGGATTTATTAGGTTAGGTAACCGTGATCGTCACGGGGACGTGACAAAACGCGACTTTAATAGCGCGTAAGACCATTAATCGGGTTTTGAAAAAAGAATCAAATTGTCAAAATGTAATTGTAGATTGGAAAGTATTTAAGTTATAACGTAGCCCCTTACCGCATTAATGGCACCACAAGTATTGATCACCGAGGGCGAAATGCAATAAATATCCTTCTTTCGCAGCCGCCCATTCGCGTTGATGATTCCCACGGACATGGCAGCTGCAAAAATAATTTAGAATTTAATTTTAATGGTTAATGATTGAATATTTATAGAAATTTTATTTTTTTACTATTTTTTGTTGACGTGGGATTACGACTGTTTTGGAATCTGTCAGCAATAAACACGTTTGAAACATTAATATATTCATTACAACAAATTTTGATAAAATCACGGCTTGACGTAAAAAACTGCACATTTATATAAATAAAAGTCACCTATTTCAATTATTAACGAAATTTACCATTTTTAATTTTGAAATGAAAATTATATCTTTTTAATTTTGCCCCACGAAAAGTTATTATGCTACTTGGTCAGCAAAGAAGCTCTAATTAAATCTGAAACATTTTAGAACAGACGACATGGTGATTATCATTTTTGACACCAATATAAACAAAATTTTTTTTATCAATAGCACACATATTTTTTCCACTTACTTAACTTTTTAAAACACGTTTTTTTTCTTTATCTTTGCAATAAATTAAATTAAAAGACCTTTAAGCTGCTATTTAAACTTGTATTTACAACATACACTGTTCAAACCAATATAAAAGCCTACCCGGTAAAGCCGGCGGTACGACGCACGTGATCAAATCGAGCGAACGGATCAGCGTCTTTTTCCAGGCCGCCTGAAAAATGTATGTTTCAAAAATCAATTAAAGTTGTAAAATATTTATGGCCTTACTCCACGGCTATAGGACGATGATAAATACAAAACTGTATCGGGAAATGGTTGCGGATAATCTTGAGCAATTTGGCAGGTTGTAAAAATGGATTGTATTTAAGATAAAATTAAATAAAAACATGCAAACGAAATTGCTTGGATCCACAGGATGTCCCAATAAAAAAACACCCGCTTTAACTCGACGCAGAAGTATCAGATAGGAATGATCGTTACACGAATCGAAAGCCCCTGATACGGCCAGTTTGCAACAATCTTCAAAACCATGTTTTTATTTGAACGCGCGATTTTACAAGTCGTTTTACCGTTTTTCGGGGTTGCATACGAGCTAATTTGCGTCAATTTCTCCAAGCAAAATGACTGGAAGGAACCGTTAATTAGATGCAGAGGCCTTCCTTAATGTTTTAAAAGCGGTGTAAAATTTCCCGTTTAAATAAAAACCCGATTTTTAAGTTTGTTGCAAACTGGCCGTTTCAAGGGCTTTCGAATGGTGTAAATATCATTCCGATCCGATACTTCTGCGTCGAGTTAGAGCGGGCGTTTTTATTGGGCTAGCAAGCGTAGATCAACATATTTCTAGACGAGACCAGGTTGTATGTATTTTAAGATAAAAATCAATCTAAATTGAAAACGGAGTGGCTAGGAATCTTCCCTCGCCGACGGCGAAAAATGATGTTTCACGAACAATTAAGGCACTGCTGAGTCTTCTAAAATTGAAATTTTCTTTTTTATTAAAATCGGTTGAAATTCAGCATTTTCTAAAAATACTGGGCTGCTACCATTTAGAAAAGCATGCTAGCAGAGACAATTGCGGAAACCCGAAGCAAGCTGGAAGCCCCCAATATAATGCAATATTTTTTCAAAAATGAGGTTTCGCTGCTGCTTTAGAACAAAACATCTTTTTTTTCTGGTAATGTGAAGCCCGTACAGACTAAAACTTGGATTATTAGGATAATAATTTCTGATTGATCGATGATGAAAAAGCCATCCAAAATTTGAATTAGCTAAAATAGAAAAGTACAAAATAAAATGGGTAACCAATAATCGAAAGGCAAAAAACCAACACATCAAAATGTTTCAGACAATTTTAAGGAGTAGATCGGTCTAGCTGTATTCATTGGCTGGAGCTCCATATGGAAAAAATGAAATTACGAATAATGAATAATTTTCAAAACCATGTTTCAAGTCTCGGGCCAGTAATGTCGAGAAAATTTTGTCAAGTGTCAAGATCCCCCGCAAAATTTTAATGTTTCACCTAGGATTATGGTGAAACCGGAGCATTCGAGGCAGTTCACAGTAAAAAAAATAGCATAAAAAGTTAAAAATTCAAAACCCACGTGGTAGTGGATCATCATGCCGAGCGTGTAGGCGAATCCAACCGATGCGATGCAGCACAAGAAGCCGACAAACTACAAAATTAAATTCGTGTATGTTTTGCGGAAAACCACAAACTGTAAAAATCAGGACCGTAATGTGTAATTACGAGCAAAATAAATGTCTAGAAAATATTTTAATGCGCACGAAAGCTCTCAAAAAGGCGAAAAAAGTATTATTTAAGTTTAAAATTATTTTGCTTCATTTACGCAGGATTTTTTAAATTTTACCAGCGTTTACGTTATTTAAATATGCCTATTTAGTTGTTTTGCAATTTTAAAATGTATTGATTTTTAAACGGGTTGAGAAAGTGGCAAAATAACCCGGAAAAAGAAGGTGATAAATTTGATAAAGACGAATGTATCAGCTTATTGCCTTTCCCCGAGCTTTCGAATGGCTTTAATTAAATTAAGACCAAAATAATCGAATTTTTGCAAAAATGTTTTTGCAGTTGATTACATAGATTTTCTTTCTTGATAATATAATTATTAATAAAAATATTGAATATTAGCCAATCGATATTTTTATTAGTAATAAAAACACACCCTCAGCAGATCCCTGTTGAATTCGATGTCGACCGGTTTTGGGTACATGATCGATCTGTAACATAATCGTATTCTAACAAAGTATCATCACCCTATCTAGGAAGAAATTACAACATTTAACTTACAAATAAATGAAACAACTTTTTTTTAAACGCCCGCGCGTAGTAATTTTTCGTATTTAGTTACCTAATAAATATTTCGATCTTATTTCTGTATAGTGTAAAAATAGTGTCACGGTTTTTTTTAAAAATTACCTAAAATATGTAGAAACATAAAATCAATATATTGCTGCCCGGGAAACTGCATTGCTTTAAGAATTGAGGACTCTACCCTTATTCTGCAAGGAACATGCTATTTTTTGCGAATTTTTTTGCAAAATTTGGTATTGCTAAAAGCACCAATGATAGATTTGTTTTGAAGATAACATGAATTAAAAGAAACAAATAAAAATACAGAAAAAATTGAAATGGCTTGATCGCGAAATTCTCACCTGACAAGCTGGCCCTTGGTCGTGGAAAAAGCCGTCCGAATGACCATCGCCCGGACGTGCTGGCCGCCGTAGAAACGCGTTTGCAGCACCTTTAAAGTCATTTTTGATTTAATTAAACTATAAATTACTTTTGCATCTAATATAATAAAATTAAGTAACATAGATAATCGTTTAAATTGCTGAAACTAAGCAAAAAACTGAGGAAGCATTGGGGCGTTAATTTGAAACACTGAATGCGGAACTAATGTTCGCGATTGTAAACTGACGTATTGCAATTTCGGTGAAACACCTCATTTATATGATATTTTACGTAAAATTCTGGCGACATTTTATGCTTTATTTACATTTTTACATTTTTACTTTATTTATTTAAATAAGTTTCAAAATTGATTTTTCGGCAAGATCGACGAAGATGGATTTTGTCAAGCAAAAAAAAGTTTCAGAAAAAATTCACTTGGCACCGACTGGCATTGAAATAATCAAGGCACGGCAAACTTGTTTTAAAAATATTAAACCCGCAAAAATTAATGAATAGTGGTTGGTAATTCAACGGAATTTTACCAGCCTATTTTTAAACAGCGGTTCTCAAAATGAAAAACCATTTTACAAACCTGGGTTCCGCAGAACAAGATATGTTTCGAGTGTTTCTCAAAATCGAATCGCACATCCCCGGTCGTATTGTCCTCGTCGATGCCCGTCATTGCTACCTGGAAAGACTACCGTCATAATTATTTTATAAATAGAAACTCAATTAAAAACAATCGTATTTTTTGATTAGTAAAATTAGCAAAAGTAATAAAGTCCGAAATATAAATTTTACGAATCAAGTTATCACCCAGGCCCCATTCTAACCAAAAGCTCTCCCAAAGCATTGTGAAAAGTTGGAACATATTTTTTGCTTTTCAAGAACTTTTAAGTGATGACATATAAAGGGTCCAGGAAGGTATGCCGCATTTTCTCGGCAACAGATTGCTCATTCAGATATTTTTTACCGCGTCCGCAACACGCAACGCGTCGCCCAAATTTCCTGGCGTAATGGATTAGGACTTGTCTAGGGTAACGAAGCGGCGTGGGCGTTGCGTGGCGCGGGAAGGGCCAGAAACTTTCGAGAAACCTCCCAGAAAGAATCTAGATAAAATAATATAAAAATTGTAAGGGTTAGGTAGAAAATCATACTCTATTGATTTTGCGCCAAAACAGCTAGAAACTTGTAATAAAATCTCCCGCGTTTTTAAAGAGATGTGGACAAAGGGAGCGCAGCCGTTCACTTGCCGAAAAAAAAATCCACATACTAAAATAAAAATAAATCATTTTACCAGCATGAATCGTGAAACATTAATTTGCGTCGGTGGTGTGCTTAATAATCCTTCGTTACTCCCCTTTTCTTATCTAAACTGGCCTACAATCTTACTAAACGTAAAAACTTAACAATTTTTTTCTTGAAAAATATAAATTTTGCCAAAATTGCCGATAAAAATTTTAACGAAATTCAGTTCAATCAAAATTCAATTCAAAGTTGAATTTTCTTAGTTTTTAATGATTTTTTTGGCTTGACATCTGGCACTAGCTCACCAAAAAACTATTAGAATATTGTAGATTAATTACAGGGAATTTTTGGGCTCATAGCTAGAAAGAAGTTGGTTCCCCCGATAATGAAATAGAACCAAATATGTTGTCTTCTAAACAATTAAAATACTGCAAATTTGAGAAAAGGGCTAAGTCTCGGCAATTATTGCCATGTCCGCGAAATTTGTTACGAAAACTAGTGAAACACTCACTTTCGTGACTGGCACACTCTCCCCGGTGAGCATACTCTCGTTCACGATTACGGTACCCGTCATGAGGATCGCGTCGCAGTGCATCACTCCGCCAAGTTTTGGGATTACGATGATGTCGCCCGGGACCACCTGAAAAGTATATTTAACTTTTCAAATTTTTACTTTGATATTAACAAAGTAATGTTTCAGATTTAAGCGTCGCCCCGGGCTTTTTATGGCTTTCCAATGCTACGCGGTGTTGGCGGGTAAATCCTATTTAAGATTGCAAGAAAAGCATGAATTTGAGTTAGCGACGCGCACGCACGCTTTTCCATTCCACAAAAAAACATGGTACTTTTTTCACGTTCTGAGGTTTCATCGTTCCTTGCGGAAGCAAAATAATGTTTCGTCTCCCGGCATAGCCCGCGATCCCTCCCAATATGCATTGCATCAGATGTACAAAGAAGACAAAATAAGAAAAAAACTGCGCGAATTTCCGGGGTGCGCTATACGCGACGCGCACGCACGTGTTCCATTGCGTAATCGCTATAAAAATTTGGCATAGAATTATGAATTTTACGTTTCTGAAGAAAAATAATGTTTCGATCAAATTCAGGTCAGATTCTGCGCTTCAAAGCTTATTAATAATATCGTAATCGAGACCAAGTTTAGTGCTTAGAATTTTTAACTTTACACTTTTAAGGGACCTTGCGCTCCTGTTCGGCTTTCGAAACGCAAAAACCCCGCCGGATTCTGCCCCGAAAAAATCAGACGCCCTTCTTCAATTTTTTAATGTTCATGCTTTATAATGTATGTTTCGTTTTAGTGCATCTTTCCGCATTTTTAATAGTCTCCCAATCTCCATTCGATCGACTTGTCACGCGATGTGCAAGCGTTTGTTTCCGATTGCATAGCGGCTGGCTGGTAAAAAAATGGGCGATTTTGGTTTCGGGTAGCAAGATTATGTTTCTTACTGGTGCATCGTTCCGCGCTTCTAATGGCTTTCCAATCGTGACCTTTTTCATCTGTTAAAACATTTTTAAAGGACTCAGAGATGATTGAATTTTACCGAGCCGGCGATACGCGACGCGCCCGCACTCACCCCTTCCATTGCGTAACGGATGCGCAAATTTGGTCTCTTGTTTTTATTTTTCTGGAGGAAAGTAATGTTTCGATTTTAGGCCATATTCTGCGCTTCAAAAGCTCTTCAATCGTGTCAACTTCGTGGCTTTAAAATCGATAGGCGCCTCGCGTTCTCAATTAAAAGCACCTCCACGATACGCGACTCGCACGCTGGGCCTTCCCCCAAATTATCGCTTTTCTTTGAATTTTATTCTAGAAAACTGATGTTTCGACTCTGGGCAAGGTAGACCTCCCGTTTCCCCCCCTCTTTGCCCCTTTTACCCCCAAAATGCCCCCTCCCCAGCCCCCTCTTTCCCCTCCGCGCCCCCTCTTTCCCCCTCCCAGCCCCAAAGTCCCCAAAAACCCCCATTTTCCCCCTCCCAACCCCCCTAGTCGAAAAACGGGGACCATAAAGTTTGGGAAAACGAATTTTCGACAACTTGCGAATATGAACTTCGGCACCAAGCGAAGACCAACCTTCGGCCACATGCTACTTTTCGGCAACTCCACCAACACCAATTTTCGGCAACTTTTCATTGAAAACAAAATATAAAACCTTTGGATTACGCGGTTTCTAGGCGTATTTGCTCAAAATCAAACAAAATAGATAAAGTAAATGCTAGTAGACGAAGATTGGCTATTCGCAATGTCTATATTTCCTTTAATTCGACGTTTTTCCCTTCGTCTGTGGATTTCCGGTGATTGATCAAGATATCATGATTTTTGACGGGTTTTATGTTTGTTTTCTGTTTGTTCTTTGTTGTTTTCTGCTTTTATAATATTGGGAAGCATCAAAGATGGTAACAAAACCTATCTGAGTTAAGAAAACACAACCATATAGCATATTCTGTGAACTTTGCTAACACACCTATCTATATTTTGGCTAATAACCGCTTAAATGGGTTGTTACTATATTCTCTTCCATTCCCTAAACCGTTTCATTATTATATTTGAGTAGAAAAACACTAAATTCATAAAGAAAACTTCATTTTACCATGGTGACTAGGAAAACCAGGTCGGCCAGGCAAAAAGCGTCGAATTAAACGAAATATCGCCAACCGGTGATGCGAATCTTCATCTACTACCTTTTACTTTATCTATGTTATTTAATTTCAGCAAAAAAAACGCTGAAAACCACGTATTTTTAACATTTTCTAAACCTAAACTTTTTCTACACCTAAACTATGGCGAGAAAACAGTTGTCTGCTGTAGAGATCTATCTGTAACCTTCAAATATGCATTTTTGCTGCTAATAGAAAGCTAAAAAACCGGTATAACAAATTTAATTTAGTTTTTCATCTCGCAAAAACCCCCCAAAAGTCCCCCTTTACCCCCAAAAGTCCCCTTTTCCCTCCCCAGCCCCTTTCCCTCAGCCCCCTCTTCCCTCCCAGCCCCCTCTTTCCCCTCCAACCCCCTGTTTAGGGGAAAGAGGAAACAGTCTAGGGCAAGGTACAATATTTTTAATGGCACTACAATGACACTGTTCCGGATGAGAGATTTGAAGGGACGTGCACAGGGGCGTACACGTCCCCGATTTTTAGGGGTGGACCTCTCCTCCCCCGTCGCAACTTTCAAAACATGAGAAAATCGCTGCTATAACAGCGCCGCCGGCGAAAAACTTATAAAAAAGCGTTCGTAACGCTGAAATTGTGAAAACATTTTTACGCATAATTGATGCACTAATGAAAAGTCCGCACCGCCGAGGAAAATTTGTTGAGAAATAGGCTTCGTTGAAGTCAAAATCGTCTTAAAAACAGGAATAACCAGCGCCGCAGGCAAAAAAAAATTTTTTTAATCGTAGGGGAGTCGTAACCCCCTTATGAACCTAATGTTTCGTATTCGTGCTGCTTCCGCGCTTCTAATGGGTGTCCAATGGTTCGATGATTTTTGCCGCTAAACCTGTTTAAAGGCACAAGGAGGGCCTGAAAATGGCCGTGTGCGCTAAACACGCTCCTACGTTTTTTCAAGATCCAGTTCAGCTACTTATGATTATCAAGAGCCATTTTTAGTGCGTAAACCCCTCTTTGAGCCTTTTGAGCCTAGAGCATCAGCTATTTAATGGTGCGCTCTTGAGGATTTCAAAAGGCTCCGGAAACGTGCACGTGCTGCCCAAAAAAAAATCAGTTCATGCTCATTAATTTGCGGTTGCAAAATTATGTTTCGTAAAGGTGCATAATTCTGCGCTTTCATTGTGGTGCAATTGATTGCAGTATGACGCAGTTGGCAAAACTTTTTTTTCTGATATTTATTGTTTCTATTTTTATTTTTTTTCTGAGTTTTATTGATTTTTCTTTTTTTTTTGGTAAAAAGCGTGAATCTGCTTGTCACGCGACGAGCAAGCGGATGCTCGGTTAAAAGCGGATAAAAAATGCGCAATTGTACTGTCCGGCACAGGGTTGGTCATTTTCGGATCGGACTGGATCCGGATCTGGATCTGGATCGGATCCGGATCCGGATCCAGGGCGGATCCGATCCGATCCGGATCCAAGGAAATGGATCATGCAACCGAGTTAAGTGCTAATTCTTAGATGCAAAGATCAGTTCTGCCTCTGGGCTATGTATTTTTTGCGATTAACATGACCGAATCAGCATCAGAATCGAGAAAATTACTTCCGGTCTCTTTTTTCCTCGGATCCGCATTGGATCCGGATCCGAGCGGATCCGGATCCGGATCTGGATCCGGATCCTACTGCGGATCCGATCCGGATCCGGATCCAGGTCCGATCCGGATCCTTACCGATCCGGGTCCATCGGTGAACAACCCTGGTCCGGCAGCAAAATTATGTTTCGGATTGGTGCCTAGTTCCGCGCTTCTAATTTCAATGCTAACTTGCCATATCTCGCCTTCTGTTCAATCTATTTTAAAAATTCAAAGGCCCAAAAGCCAAACAGCCGTCAAAGCCAAAGCCCAAAATCACCAGTCGCTTGTATTCAATTTTCCGCAGACAGATGTGTTTCGATTTTTGTTCGCCTTTGTCTCTTTAACAGCATGATAATGTAAGGCAGTTTTGTTATGCAAAAACCTATTTAAAGGCACATCCCGTGCTTAATGATAATTTGAAAGCACCCCCGCGACGCGCGCGCATTCGACCGTCCCCACAAAAAATTAGCTTTATTCCGGTTTTTATTAAAATTACTGTTCCGGCGCAGGGCAAGGCCTAGCGCGTTTAATGGCACCACAATCACCTTTCGCCTCAGCAATTCCGAGGAAAATGGATGCAATCTATGGATTGAGTTGCGATGCCGCGACACGGAACGCGCACGCACGCCGTCCGAGAAACAAATCTCGCTTTTTCCAATTTCTAAGAAAAAGCATGTTTCGTCTTAGTTCATAGCCCCGCGCTTTTAAACGCTTTCCAATCATGCGCTGATTGTTCCAATTAAACCTTCTTAAAGGGACAGGGAAGGCATGCGAATACGACCGTACTCCGTAACGCCGCGCGCGCCTTTGCGTTTGCGTATTTGCGCTTTTCTGCCGTTCTGCATTGGATTGCACCTCGATTGCATGGTCGATGCGCGAGGAATTTTATCCTTTTAAAAATGGGCTTCATTTCGTTTTATTTTTCTGTGGAAAATACTGTTGCGGACGTAGGTGAAATTCTGCGCCTCAAAAGCTTCAATATTAGGCGAACCTTTGCTTTGCTTATTACCTTGAAGCTTTTTCTCTTGAGCTTTTTTTGTAAAAAAAAATGTTTCTACTCTGGGCAAGGTTCAACGCTTTTAATTCCACTTCAGTCAAACGTCGCTATATCGAATTTACGCACGCCCTCCGCGACAAAACAGATCGACAACTTTTTTGTTTTTCCGTTAGAAAAATTATGTTTCATATAACCAGTTAACTGATAACCAGGTAGAGGCCCATTTCGCTCATGGACAATTTGAACGCACCCCGCGCCACTCAACGCACAAGCTCGCCCTTCCGTCAAATTGCTAGCATTTTTTTGTTTGTTTTTTTGTTCTAAAAATGAATGTTTGGACTCTGGGCAGGGTTCTGCGCTTTAAATGCTTTGCAATGGAGTCCATCCTTGCCGCAAAAAATTTAAAAAGACAGGCAAATAATCGCGGAGATGAATGAATTTACGCGACCCCGAGATCAGACGCGCTGGCGCGCTTGTGTACCTCTCGAATAAATCTGAAGACCCGATAGTTATGTCATGGATGCCCTCAAAGCCTTACTATTCCTCTAGCCCGGGCACCCATGGCTGACCCGTAAAGCCTTGTCCCAATGACAGTTTACCATATGGAGCGGCCGCCGCAACGGATTGCGCCGGCGCGTCCGCGCTCATGTTTATGCAAATCACTCTTGCGACGGATCACGAAACCCATCACGTGCTCCTAATAAAGATGTTGAGGCAGACCGTCCGCTAGTTATAAATGCACGGCATATGCACTTACTACTACAGTTACTTGCTAGAAAAATGATGTTTCAGCTCTTACGCTCTTCCCGCGCATTTAACGGCCGGCCATTATCATTAGGTATCTGTGGCTGTTGAAACCTAATTTAGAGGACATGCAATGACTGGGTTTTCCATGCCGCGACATGCATCGCCCACGTCCGGTCTTCCATTGCGCAGCTGTCGCCCATTGCGTGCGATAAACCCGCAAAAACGTGAGCGGCTGCTTTGATTTTTCAAGAAAAAAGGTTTCGTTTATAGAGTTAGATCAGCATTTTAATTTGCTTTCAATTTTCGGTGCCTGCGAAAGAAAAATGGTAGCAACAAAATAGGCCGAAAAAAAACAATAGATATAGATAGGTTGATTTTGATGGCTGTTTGTAATGTACAGCTGGTACAGCCGGTACAGCCGTTTCGAGATTGTATGGAAAGGGGCGAGAGACGCAGAGAAAAATGTCTGTGCTCTCTCCCTCTGCCCACTCTTTCTATCCGGCTGTACCGGCTGTACCGGCTGTACTTTACTAATTGCCATTTTGATTATGGTTTTCGAGTTTTTAATAGCCTTTTTATTACATCTTCTCTTCCAAAATGTGAAGGCTATTTGAACGGAAATGGCCCGATGATTTTTGCATAGACGGCTACGAATTGCCATCAGAAGGTCGAATTTGAAAATGTTGAAATTCAGAATTCCCTAAAATTAAAACCACCATTCAGAGGGGGTTCCGCTTTTGAGGGCTTTCAAAGCAAAAACATAAGAATTTGTCGCCTTGATTTAAAACTTTTGTGGAAAAGTAATGTATCGTGTCTGTGTAAAGTTCGGGCGTTAAAAGTTGCCGCAATGGTCGCCTGGGAGTTTTTTTATAAATTTCGCTAGAACGCAACGTTTGGATTTTGATTATGGTTCCGCGTTTTTAGTGGCCTTTTTCATACCATCTTTTGTTCTCACTTTTTAAAGCATATAAGCGGATTTTGCCTAGAGCGCGGCACGCAACGCGCGGGTCGGCTCACAGAATACTTGGATTTTATTATTATTTTCTGGAGAAAAAAATGTACCGAATTTGAGCATACTTCTGATTTTTAATTTGCTTCCAATATCTCCTTGGAGAGCTTTTGGAGAAAAATCTGATTAAAGGGGCAGGCAAGGCTGGGATTTTGTCAAGGGCGTAACGCACGTTTCCGGACAATGGATTAGCATGGCGTGTCGCGGCGGCGAAAATGTGCTTTGAACCGTTTAGCGTCCGTTTTTCTTTCGAAAAAGTAATGTTTCGACTTTGAGGATAGTTCCGTGATTTTAATTGCTTCCAATGTGTCGGTGCGCAGAGCTTCTTATCCGTTTTCCGCGGCCGCGACACGCAACGCGGACGCATGCGATATAACTGCGCAACGGAACGGCCTTTTTGGGTCTTATACACGAAAATACGCCTTTATTTAAGTTAACAAAGCGCTTCGATTTTCACCCGGCCACCATACGCAACGTGCGGAACCCATTTTTCATTATGTAATTTGGCGCGTTGCGTATTGCCGGCCATAAATAATGTATTTTCTTGCAGAAAAGAGAAGAAAAAAATTGAGAATTCCGAAAAAACGCTGTTCCAGCCTTGTACATAGCGTGGCTATGCTTTGGTTTCTCAATGCACGCTTCTCTGAGGATTGATCCTTGGCACAGATAGCCAGATACGAACGCAACGCGACCGCGGCGCATGCTCCCTAGCTCCTGTTTTGACGTGAAAATGCGTGAATTCAAGAATTCTGACGTCATGGCTGGAATTCTAATGAGATTTTAATATTTTGGCCATTCCCATGTTTAAAATTGAAGCAGGTATCACGAAGATTGATAGATATAGAGAGCCTTACAAACAGCGCTAAAGTTTGGATTTTCCTTTATTTTTTCGGAGAAAAATGATGTTGCTACTTTGTGTATAGTTGTGCCATGGTATTGATTCTCAATTCAGTGATCATATAAGTCGCAATACCATTTCAAATACAAGAAAACAAACAAAAATAACAGGGCTGCTCTAATTGGCGAACAGCCAATCAGTGATCCCAAAAAACGGAGAAAACAGCGCGTTATTTCGGACAATTTCAGTTACGACATATAATTCACGCGGGCCCAAACAGTCCAATTCCGCAAAAGATTTTTCTCGATTTTCAATTTTTTTATTTGGATTTTTTCTCGAAAATGCATGTTTCGATAAGGTTGGTAACAGCGCGCTTTTATGGTATGGTAATAATCGCTGTCTAATCTGATCAATATTCTTATTTTTACTGGGTTATTACTCTTATAAAAAATAGATGCCTAGTTAATACAATTGACACAATTACCGGATATTAAATATACCTCGGAACTGTCAAAGGTCACCAATTTCCCGCCATCCCTCAGGACCGTGATCTGAAAATTCGATTTTTAATCCCGGCCAAAAATTAAGTAAAATCATGTTTCAAGTATAGAAATAACAAAAACAGAATTTTTCATTCGTAATACCGATTGATCAGTGGTTCCATCTACTTATTATTCATTTGAATTTTATTTTGACTAATTAATGCTAAATTGAGCATGATTTAAATACTGTATATAAACCAACCTCGCCCGTTGAATGAACCATCGAGCGCAGCTTTTTCTCCTGGGCACGCGTCTGAAAATAATAAAAATTGAACCTGAAAAAAATCGTTGTTTTTACTGATAACCTGACTAGGGAATGTTTTGGGGCGGACATCGGACCCAGCTATGTGAGTATGTGCATCTTGTAGAGCTCTCGACGAGACGAGCGAATGAAAAAAAGTTAATGTAGTCCTTCGGGATGCAAAATGGAAGCTTTCGACCAAAAAGCAAAAATTAAAGGGGCTCCGAACTGCCAAATCAAAGCCCTTTTGGGAGGCCTCTTTGATTTCTGGCAAATTGCCAGCGGGTGCTGCGGGACGAGAGCCCTCACTCTTTCGATTGTTGCGCGAAGTTGTTTTTGCCCGGTTTCTTTGTGAAAACACTATAATTTGCGCATTCTGAGCCCATTTTTGAAATCCTCACTCAATTTTAAATAGTTTGGGTGTTTTATTCATCAAATTTGGCCCAGAAACAGCCGAGAACGTGATTTCGAGGTGACAACAGGGAATTGCAAATTTGCGAGCTGCCAGGGCCCCTGGGCGTATAGAGGCCTCCCACGTACAGGGCTCCGATTTTCGGGTCGTCACTCAATTTTTGGCATTTCGTAGCCCCTTTAAAATCGTGAGCGGATCCGTACCCCTCGTCACCATCCCCGGACGCCGACCACTAACCCACTAGACTACCAGAGCACGGCGGTTGGGGTGTGGGGAGGGCTTATGAAGGTATCGCGAAAAACTTTAAACCGCAGTAACTTTACTAAAAAAGGTATCCGCAGCTAAAAGTTACATCAATCGATTCGTCTCGTCGAGCTCTACAAGATGCACATACTCACATACCTGGGTCCGGTGTCCGCCCCAAAACATTCCCTAGTCAGGAGACGGAATTCCATCAACATTTTTACACACGACCAGTCATGAAAGTGAAACATTTTTGTTTAAATTTCAAAACAAAATTTTTAGTTAACGCGGCTTTTCACCCGATTTTTTATATTTATCTAGCTATCCTAATTTACAAAGTCAGAAGCTAATACTATTAGCTGTTAAAAATACCAACGTTCGAATGTTCGTTTCGGAAAAAAATGTTTCGTAAAAAGATCAATTTCCGGAAGATTACTTGTAGTTAATTTATTGTAATAATTGTCAAGATCCGCCAAAATTGTTGCGAAATAACCGAGCATTAATTGGTTTCCAATACATCAATCGAATTTTTGAAATTCTGCTTTAATTCACATTGTCGTTAATAAAAAACGTTTTAGAAATTGCTCGAAACCGGCAATTTTTTCATTAATTAATCGATAGTAGTGGTCTTTCTCGGACATGTAACTGCACATTTATTTTTAGATGTACTAAAAGTCCTTATTTAGGGAGTTAAAGGTGTAATATCAAAACCTAAAAGCCAACCTGATAAACGTCAAGCGCCAACGATCCGACCGAAATGATGACAATCACCGAAGCGTAGTAGAGGTATTCATCCCAATACCATAAGCTTACACTAAAAAGGGGCATTAAAATTGTAGGTTTCAACAAATATTCCTCAAAAATAAAATTCGAAGCAGGCTATTAAAAACTCTGTTCCTTGACTGGTCTATCAATTTTTTTTGTAAACATATAACTTCAGGTAAAATATTTTAGGCACTATTTTTATACCTTAAGGTAAAAGCCTAATAACTAAAATAGGCGAGCATTAACTCGAAGTTCATAAAATTTTGAAGTTTCAACCAACATAGGTAAAAATGAATTTTTAAAACGAGTATTGCAAAGATGTTGCGCGTGCAGTATTATCGTTTTTTCTTTTGTACATGTGCTGTGTAAAATTGGTGCGATCGTTTCAAATCAAATTTCCCAGAGCTAATAGATTTTATATTCATAAATTAACCTTATAGTACTTTTTATTACTTTACTTTGCTTTTATTGGCTACGGCGACGTGTCTTTTTTCACTGATGAGCCAATATCGGAGACCCTCATCAATTCAGGTCAAATTTTTATGTTTCAAAAAATATAGGTAAGAATGTATTTTAAAACCGGTATTACGTATGAGCCGTTTGTCAGACTGGATCCTTTCTTTCTTTCTTCCGTCTTCGCGCTTGGCGATATTGGTTCAAGCGTTACACACGGCATCTCAGGACCCGCGATTACGACATGTAATGGGGCCAAAAATGCTAAGAGGGGAGTCTTTGAACGCTTATAACTTTTTACCTAGATTGTAATTTGAAAAGTCGATTTCCAGATTTGTAGAACAAAATGCGCTCTTTCGAATGTGACCAAATAGAAAGGAAACTGAATTCAAAACTGAATTGGACCAAGGCTTTGAAAGTCAACGTTTCGAAGCCCACTTTCACTTTTCCGCGTTGCGCTAAAGCTGTTTGAAATTGTAAGTTTCACCAAATATTACTAACATGCATTTTTAAACATCCTGTTGTTGTTTGAAAGTGGACTAGGATTATTTTCCGCCGGGTTTCTGTGAATGGCAAACAGATTAATGAATATAAATATTTTTATAAAAATTAAATATTGTAGTCCACATTTATTTATAGTTACTGCGATACCGTTGAATTTGGTCAATGGGATTTTGTTCAGTATTCACCTAATCTCATCACTTAGACTTTTTGAAATTGCAAGTTTCACCAAATTGTGCTAAGAATGTTTTTTTTTAAAAAGTATTCGGCCCTTGAGAATTAATTTTGCCCTCAATTCCGAGTTCAGCCTTGAATTTTGTGTTTAAATAGGGTTTTATAATATTTTGCAAAAACAAAATGCAATTCTCGACGCACCTGAGGACTTGGAAGATGTAGAATGGCGTGATGGCTTCTTTGAAAAGGAGCACCACAATCGGCTTCAGCTTCACCTCGATGATATTTTTACCGTACGTGATGCGCCGTTGGTCGACCTGCAAAAATATATTTAACTCTAAGTCTTCCTGAAATTCAAATGATCAGCATTTTAGGGAAAGGGCACTATTTCGAACACAACTTTTCGAAACTGTAAAATAGCGGAGAGGCAGAGAGAGAGAGAGAGAGAGAGAGAGAGAGAGAGTGACAGCGAGAGAGGGAGAGAGAGCGAGGAGAGAGAGAGGAGAGAGAGAGAGAGAGAGAGAGAGCGAGCGAGAGTGCGAGCGAGAGAGAGAGAGAACGAGAGAAAGTGCGAGCGAGAGAGAAGTTTCGATTAAATTACCTTCTCCGTCGTCAGCCCGGCACTGTCGTCCATCCTGTCGATGAACACCTTCACAAGAGCCTGAAAATTTGTAAATATTGTGATAATGTTATTACCATCTTTCAACTTTATTGAAGAAACCGGAAGCGGTGCATTTTACTAATGTTTTTTTTGCGGGGATGTCTATGCTGGCATTAGGGCAAACCGCGGCAAAACCAAGCGGCTATTTGGTGAAACACTCAAACGTCTTCAAAAATTTTGAAAAATGGAGATTTCGTTAAAACTTTTTTAGGTAAAAACACAATAGCTTTTTGGTATTTTTAACCGTGTAGACTTTGTAAGATTTTTTCGTTTAGGAATGGCAAAAATATCCTGTAAAAACGGCTCCTCGGTTTAAATATGAAAATTGGTGTGTCACTCCGATGATGCAAAAACACCATTTCTTCAAATATTTGCATTATTTTTGCGTATCTTTGCGCGTTGCTAATTGCGTGGCGGCTAAAATATCTATAATGTCTTGCCGGGCCCTTTAAATGGCCAAGTGGTGCGTGAAGATGGGAAAAATAAAATGTTTCAAACCCCCACCGTGCTGTCGAGGCTGGACGGCGGCATAAATTTGCCGTCCTCCTCGAACCAGGCGTACACCATTTTGCGGAACGTGAAGAAACGGATTCGCGGCACTAAAGATGTACATTCAAATAAAACTTCTAGTAACTCCTTGGAACGATAAATTACGGAGAAATTTTTCACCGGTACTTTGTACATTACGAAATATATGTTTTTTTTTTCTGTTGGGCTCCAGAGTGTGTAATGAAAATCGACCCCGGTCTATCTAAGCAAGCTCGGATCCGGATGATTTCACACCATTCATAAGCCTTTGAAACGGCGAGAAAGCAAGCGAATTTTGTTTTCTAAAATTTGTAGTCCGCGCTCGATATTCAACGATTTATTAAGCAGGCGTAAAATCCGCATCGTCCTTTTTGCTTTAGCACGCAATTTAGATGCGGATTTTGCAGAAATCTGCAGTTTTTTATGGGTTTTGGCCTTAAATTTAGTGAATAATAATAGTTATGTTATCAAAGAAAAAGTGTGTTTTTTCGCGCCTTTCCGAGAGCTTTCGGTAGATGCCTAAATCATCAAAGTTGGACGCTTCTCCAAGCGTGAGGGGGTCGATTTTTTTGGACACCCTATAAGGTGATTAATCTATAGAAATAAGGTTTTGATGCTCGGAATCTTAAAATTTCTGGTTTTGTCGGGATTTTTTCGAGGAAAGCCGACGGACCGGGGAAAATATAGCAATAGTTCTAATTCAACTGCTCCAACGAACGCAATAGGCAAGATTTTCCGGAAATAAACACACCTACAATGTGATCAAAGGCAGTTTTCGATATTTTAGCTGTTTTCGGCATTTTGTCGACGTCATTCGATAAGCATCAAAAAAATACACCAAAAGTTTTAATTCCAGCTCAAAATAATGTAAGACGAAAAGGTTATGGTGAAAACAAGGACAAGACAAAAAACCCGTTAACAGTAATTTAATTCTATCATTTTTATTATCAATTTTTACGATCAAAAAATTTAGTTAACAAGTAATGCCACATCAAGCGCATTTCGGTTAAGTCAAAACCCGGCCTGGCTACGCCAGGGATTTTTGCAACATTTTTTCTCTTAAGGAAAATGAATTTACTGAGCAGCATCTCCATCCCTTTTTTAATGCAAGTCAATAAAAATTTAATTAAACTAATGCTTGGCATTTGTCATTTGTCAAAATAAATTTTATGAAAATATACATAAATTACATCGTGAATTTACCTTCTTTATAGTCCCCCTTTCCATCTGGCAATATCAACGGGCGTCCGCCGGCTTTTTGCTGAATTATCTGCACGCTCCGGTAGACGATCGTGTGGTTTTCGTCACTGAAAAAAAATTAATTTTTCAAAAAAATTGCAGTCTCTTTAAAAAGTGGGAAATCAATCGCTCGTAGCAACAATGCAATAAATTTCTGAGCTGAAAGTTTATAAAATTCCGGCACTGTCATAAAAGTAATAGAAATATCTGTAGTATTGAAAATACCATATTTAATATATCACCAAGATTATAAAGGAAGTTTTACTTAATTGGCATGATTTGCCGCAACAAAGCTGGATCTGAGTACCTAAAAAAAAACAACCAAAAATCCTGAAAATTCTAGAAACATAAAAGTTTAGAAGTTTGAGAGTGGCGTCCTAATTTGGTCTGGAGCACCACTACAATTATCATATTTAAAAAAAAACAATTTTTGCATAGATTTAAACCATTGCCTTAGAATGTTTTTGCAACTGGAATTATAGTAAAGAAAGCTACAAATTTGATTACTACTAATTGATGAAAACTATGTAATGCTATTCTTGAAACATCTCAGTTGAAAGGTTCGAGATTTTTCCTAATCTCATTAATGCATCTATCTAGGCTAATTATAACATTTTTTAAGCCATAAAGCTCACATAATATACAGGGTGTCCCAAAAAAACCCCCCTCTAGCGGTCCGTGGGAAGCTCAGATCAGGATGATTTTTATACCATTCGAAAGCCCGCGAAAAGGCGAGAAAACAAGCGGGCTTCATTTTCTAAGATTTATTCTTATTCGTCCGATATTCAACGTTTTTCTAAAAAACAGGCAGCTTTTCAATAGGAATTTCGCAATTAGCATGCAGATCTCGCGTAAATCTGCCGTTTTCATGGTTTTTGGAGGTAAAATTCGCCAATAAAAATACATAATAAAGAAAATGAACCCTCCTTGTTTGCTCGCCTTTTCGAGAGCTTTCGATAGATACCTAAACGGCGAAAATCGGACACGTCTGGGCGCCGCTAGAGAGAGGGGGGGGTTTTTTTTGGGACACCCTGTAGACAATGGTCGCCTCTTAAAATGTTCCTTGAAATTGGATTCAAAAAGGAAAAATGTTTCGAAAAATTTTCTCGTCGCCCACAAATTAATACCCCTAGTCGGGCTGTTTTATTATTGAACAGATTGACCCCGTCTAACCCTATGATGTTCTTCGTTTTACATAATCGTGCCCCAATTCCGATGACAAAAAATGAAAAACGCCCCCTTCGGGCTTTTATATAGGCTACTGCAACTTCCGGTGTATGTTAATTTTATCCTAACAAAGTGGGTGGCTGAGTTTTTACGAAAAACTTAAATTTAATGTCGAAAACAACATTTTTTACAAAATCCGATATGTGTGCAGTCATCTCCAGCCCATTACGCATCTAATGACGTATCAAACACCTCCTCAAACCCATCCCTTATCGAGATAACCTCCGGACACCCTGACGGAAGTTGTATGCAAAGTGGCACACACACACACACACAAACACTATTTTTTTATATATAGTAGGACTAGGATAGCTTCACCGCAATTTTGTGGCTTTATTGAACTAATTTAATAATAAAATTAATGCAATAAAAATGAGTTGATTCTTAACGAATGGTCATATTTGACACTGCACGCAGATGAAATTTTAAAAATCAGTGTTTTCGATATTAAAAAGTTTTTTGAAAATCTCGCTCGTCTCTTTGTTAGGATCATGCATACACACGGAATGAAACTATATAAAGAGGAAGGACGCTTTTCATTTTTTGCACAGAATCAGGAGATATGCAAAGTGATAAGCATGGGGGGTAAGACAGGGGCAGAAGTTTAAAAGTCGCGAAGCGGCTTTTCAACCCTGGTTGCTACTAATTGATTAAAACTATGTAATTATATCCTTAAAACATATTTTTCTATTTTTCTATTTTTCTATTTACATACTAGGTTTCTAAGCAATAAAACTTACATAATATAGACGATAGTGGCCTCTTCAAGTGTACACTTCTCGGCTCGCATCGAAATGTACCTGAAATTCATGTCACAAAAAGACAGTTGCAATAGTCTAGCTTCCACACACTGCACTTTCAATTTGTACGAAACATTTTTTTTGCTAAAAAGTTGCCTTGGTTTCACAGAATTTGCCTCAGATTATTACCTTTGCTATTATTAGAATAATTGAAATTTATTGGAGATAATGACTAGAGCTAACTATTATTTTTCTAGATTCCAGCTGACAATAATATCTATCAAACATGTTTATTATTTTTCTAAGCTGCTTGATGGTTGGCACAATTAAAATGTAGTTACTATTTTAATTAACGGGATTGCGGTATTATTATATATTTTTTTGCCATACTATGACAAAAATCTCAAATTAAAAATAACATAAGAAGCATCTGACAGGTGTTAATTATCCTAGAAGCTTCGCAAGTGACTATAACATCTGGTGAAACCTTTTCCTGTAAACATCTCCATTTTGAATTTAAAAAATTAACGCCTGATTTATGTCAAGCATGAGTTAGAATTTAATAGCTTTTAAAAAAATTGTAGCCCTAACTCAGTTAACTTGTATGCAACCCCGAAAAACGTAACATCTTACAAAATAGCTTTTAAAATATGGTGGGTGTTGATAAAAACATGGTTTTGAAAATTGTTGCAAACTGGCCGTTTCTAGGGCTTTCGAATGGGCTAACTATCATTCCGATCCGATACTTCTGCGTTGAGTGTGGCACAATGTTCATTGGCTCAAGCGGAAGAGGGGCCAGCATTAAATTTAGTGAAACATGTTTTTGCAAAGCCCTTCCATTCTTTCCTGGGTTTTTAAATTGGCGCTTATTTTACATTGAAAATTGACTAGCCGTTCCTGTAAAGCTTTTTTTAATTTGTCAACATAGACGTTAGCCGTTTCGGAACCACAAGGACTGATTTTATTTATTTTTACCTGGCCGGAAATTCCGGAAATTCGAATCTCATTTTGAATTGAATTTTTCATTTCGGAGACTACGGTATTTTCCAGGCCATTGCTATCAAAAATATAAAAATAAAAGAATAATGCGAAAAGAAGCCGATAAAAAAATCGAATGCAAAGATCGGAGACACGCCGCCATTATTTGATCTAAATCGAATGCTATGAAAATTTTTAATGAAACATTACTTTTGCAAAAATTACTTGACGATACTTGGTAGCTAATTGGTAGCTAACGCTGTTCTATTTTTTGGGGCTTTTTGAATGCGTAATTTGAGACCCAAAAGTTATGTCGGTTGGAATTTGAGGAAAATTGGGGAACACCGGCTAGCGACGCACGATTATTTTTTCTAACTAGGGAAGTGCAAATAAAATCCGGCAAACCGCTTAGCAAAAATATGGGTCTGATAGAGTCGGCGACGGGGATTCCGAAACTGCAATCAGAATTTGCAAAACGCTTAATACAAAAAAGTTATGAGCATTTTAAGTTTTGCACCACGTATTCGGCCCGCCTTTATGAGCCCCTCCCAAAGAGGGGTCCGCCTGTCGAGTGGTGTAGTGGCTAACTAGCCTGCCTCTGTGGCGGAGGGTCTCTGGTTCGACTCCCGGGTCATGCAAAACTTTTTGCTTTTTGGTCAAAGGCCACTTTTTCAAAGCTTCGAAGACCGAAATTTAGATTTTTTAACATTTTCTATATTATTGACTGCGTGTAGGCATACGTTACGAAAAAACAGAGGTGAATTTTTTTAGTGCCCTACCTGCAAAATTACTTGCACTCCCGCCACCACTTTGTAATCGGTTTCATGAATTTAAAAATTAAGAGAACGGCCTTTTCGACTTTGAAACTTTAAAAAACTCTAAAGTTGTTGACTTGACCAAAAAGCAAAAAGTTTTGCATGACCGGGGGTCGAACCAGAACCCCCGCCACAGAGCAGGCTGTTAGCCACTCACCACTCGACAGGCGGTCACCCCTCTTGGGAGGGCTCATAAAAACGGGCCGGGTGCAAAACTTAAAATACTCTAACTTTTATTAAGCGTTTGCAAATTTGATGCAGTTTCGGAATCCCCGTCGCCGACTCATCAGATATATTTTGCTAAGCGGTTTGCCGGATTTTTTATTTGCACTTCCCTAGTAAGGTTGGATATGTTAATAACTGTCTCTGAAACATGTTTTTCAATATCATTTCTTGTTTTTTTGGATGCTGACGTTTCAACTTTAGTTCCTGTTCTAATTACCGGGATTGCGGTATTTTTGTTTTATCTTTTTTTTTTGATAATACGGCAAAAATCTCAAATTCAAAATATCAGGAGGTCTCAGAAGGAGTGCTAGTCGTCATAACAGCTTCGCAAGTGACTAAAACTTTGGTGAAACTTTTTTTCAAAAGGTTTTCTTGGATCTTAAAGGGCACCTTCAGGGGCGTTTTTGGGCAAGAAAGCAAAGATTTTCGCCGCGGCCGGGGGTCGAACCCGGGTCCCCCGTTCGGCAGGCGCGGACGCATACCAGTCAGCCACAGCTACAACCTGGCGAGGGATCGAGGGCCCCACCCGGAAAAGGAACGGATTTTCCCACGGCACGGGAAGGCAGCGCTCGCGATCCCTACGTTCATAGGGTGTACACTAGAGATGTTATTATTCAGCTAAGATATGCAAGCAACTAACGTTCTCGCACTAACTAGGGAATGGTCTCCGCTCGGCCTCGAATTTCGGGTTAAAAGTTAGCTCATCTTGTAGAGCTCGGCGAGACGAATCGATTGATGTAACTTTTAGCTGCGGATACTGTAATACAACAAAGTTACAGCCTTTTAAAGTTTTTACCCGACCTTCATAAGCCCTCCCCACCCCCACCCCACCGTGGTCTGGTGGTCTAGTGGTGTGGTAGTCGGCGTCTCGGGAATCTATCGAGGGTTCGGACCCGCTCACGATTTTATTTTTTGCTTTTCGTCCAAGCCTTCTTTTTGCGTTCTGAAGGCCGTGAAGAAGTTTTTATTCATCATTTCCGCTCTAGAAAGCGCTCCGGCCAAAAATGCTGCTTCGCAAAAATAAAATTATGTTTTGACCCCCAGTGGCTAACGCTGCAGCCTCCAAAAATTTAGAAAAATTGCAAACAGGTTGACAGTCATCTTTACAACTCGTTACTGTAACCCAGGTGCCATGAAAAAATTTTGATTTCAGTTTTTAGTCTGGA
Organism: Mesorhabditis sp. LJ9110; assembly: GCA_038088335.1. Taxonomy (NCBI): domain Eukaryota; kingdom Metazoa; phylum Nematoda; class Chromadorea; order Rhabditida; family Rhabditidae; genus Mesorhabditis; species Mesorhabditis sp. LJ9110. Next base: position 135,271 of record JBBGBA010000124.1, on the reverse strand, counting down.
ATGGCAAGCTGGCTAATTGTCAAAATTTTCCACAATTTTTAGGGGCGGTATTTTTGGCCGGAGCGCTTTCTAGAGCAGAAATGATGAATAAAAACTTCTTCACGGCCTTCAGAACGCAAAAAGAAGGCTTCGGACGAAAAAGCAAAAAATAAAAATCGTGAGCGGGTCCGAACCCTCGATAGATTCCCGAGACGCCGACTACCACACCACTAGACCACCAGACCACGGTGGGGTGGGGGTGGGGAGGCTATGGTCGGGTAAAAACTTTAAAAGGCTGTAACTTTGTTGTATTACAGTATCCGCAGCTAAAAGTTACATCAATCGATTCGTCTCGCCGAGCTCTACAAGATGAGCTAACTTTTAACCCGAAATTCGAGGCCGAGCGGAGACCATTCCCTAGTAAGGTTCGCCGAATGCCAAATTTCCTTATTCAATTCCGATTAGCTTAACCAAATCAGCAAAATCTTATTCAGATAGGCGCGTTTTAGTCGAATTAGCCGAGTTTAGTCGAATAACATGCTAATGAGGATTTTTACGAGGAATTGCCATGAAAAAATGGAAATACCCGGAAATTCTGTTGATGGAAATCTAGCTTTGCCATATTTTAGCAAAGCAAAGTCAGGACTGAGCTTATTCAGCTAAGATTCGACTAATTCAACTAAGCTTAGTCGAATTACGGATTCCTTATTCAGATTCGGATGTCCTTAATTGATTAAAGGATGCTTATTTGAATATGAATAAGCCGAATCGACTTAGTTGAATTTCCGGTTTAGTCGTATCTGAATAAAAACATCTCTAGTGTACACGTTGGGACGAGTACACGGCCCCTACCTGATCGTGCGCTTTGAATTCTAAAATTAACCCTTGGTTTATGTACCAATTCTAACACACGAGTTATAATTTAATAGCTTTCAAAAAATTGTAATCCTACAGCTTCATGCCTTGTTACTGAAAATTAATGTTTTGGAGTCGCGCTGGAGAAGCAGTTAGTATAAAACATGATCTTTCTAAGCTTTTATGCCCCTAGATTCTGCCAGACCAAGATGTTTTAAAATTTATGCTTTCATCTAGATCACTACCGTAGTTCTCTATTGCTTTAACCATTTAAAGGCTTAACTTGAAAAAGTGGCAGCAATGTCGAAATTCATAATGGGAAACTCATAATGTCGAAATTCCACAATGTCGAAATTCATAATGTCGAAATTTACATAGGCTAATATTACCGGTGAAACCGCCAAATACTAGCCAAAAAATTTTTTCCAAATTCTGTTTTTTATCTGATTTCCCGACAACATTTTTGCCTAGAATTCGCTAGGAACTTACCGAGAATTTTACCGGGAATTTTAGCTTATGTAAATTTCGACATTCTGACATTTCGACATTATGAAATTTCGACGTTATGAGTTGGGGCGATTAAAATGTATTTACTGTCTTAATTAACCGGGTTTTAAATTTTTTAGCGATAATATGGCGCAAAAACAAAGAAAGGTTAAATTCTGAAAGCCATAAAATTCTTAACAGTTTCGCGAGTGGCTATAAAATTTAGCGAAACTTTTTGCTTAAACAATTTTTTCGATTTGAAAGTTTCAAAATTAACCCTTGATTTATGTCAAACATTCGTGATAATTGACCCTTTTGAAGTGAACGTAACCTTTAGCCTATAATTGTTGGCCGAATTAACGTTTTCGAGTTGCGCCCCACCAGCAGTTAGTATAAAACATAATCTTTCTAAGCCCTCTTGCCCCTGGATTCTACTAGCTCAAAGTTTTTAAAATGGATTTTTGTCATTTCGACGACTACTGTATTTTCTTAAAAAAGCAAATTACCGTACCACTCCTCCTTCCAATGCAGCAGCAACCGAAAAATGCCGAGCGTGCAGAATGACAGCGCGTAGAATACGAACTAAGAATTTTCGATTATTTTGTAGTTTGAAAACGCGTGAAACATTTTGTTAAATAGTTTTTAAATACCTACATTTCTCATTGCCGTCGTACGGTATCCATATATATCCATGTAAATGTCACCTGAAAAAAGGCAGTTTAAAAGCCTCATTGACAACAGAAATTACGTGAATACAATTACATTTTGGCTTGCGCGTATTTGTAACATTCAATTTGTCAAATCGAATGGTTTTTCAATAAATTACTTTTATTTAATTAACTATATTTTTATTAGTTTAGTTTTTATCTTTAGTCTTAATTCCAATCGATCCGCCATTACTGACGAACAAAACGACTTTTCGCATAATTTTGGTGTAACATTTAATTTCTGCTGAATTACCCGGAAAACACGTGCTTTTTAAAGTTTTGTGAATTGATATTCCGTTATTAATATTCTTATATAAATAGAGAAGGTATTTCTTAAATTTTTTTTTACCATTTCTCCGGCGAAAACTTTACAAAGCTATATAAAAACTACAAAAATACAGCTTTTTCCGGCCAAAAGGTCAAAATTTTTGCAGATTTTAGATGATTTTTCACTTGAAATCAGTTGAATTTGGCTCACAGAAGCATTAAATACTTAGTATTACGTCACTACGCATTTCTGTACTCAACTAAGGAAGAAATTTCGCCCCCGATAATGCTAAAGAACCTAAAAGTCATAAAAAGGAAACGAACCTGACTGTACCCGGGTATGATGCCCTGGTGGCCCTCCGGCCCTTACTTCCGGAGCGGCGCCTCCCATGGCTCCTTTTCCCTGCTCCTCTACGCGGTTCCGGGAGATTCCTATTGCCGATCAGTTTCGACGCCGTGTTGTGGGCTGCCGGCTTGTGCGGAGCCTGGCAAGTTTTGGGGAGGGGTTGAGGTTGTCGGCCTTAAAAAATATCTACATAAAATAAAATTTAAAAAACCAAAGCACAAATTTAGAGTGAAACACATAAAAAGTAAGAATATCCACTGAAAAGCAGAAAAAATGAAATGGCAAATGATCCTGTATTCTGGCAAACTAAGAATGTGTCATAACCTCGCAATTTCTGAATCTCGCATTTTCGAAATTTTTGAAATTGCTAGATTATGAAATTGCGAGGTTGCAGGCAAAAACAAGCCTTTATTATCTGCCGAAGTGCGAATTTGTAAAAACACCTTTTTTGTAAAAAATAATAAATAAGAGGTTTTTAACAAGAAAAACTAAAAGCCAGGCTGACAACGCTAGGAAAAATCACGCATGAGAATATAAATCTATGGAGTAATAAGGAGTGCAATGTAGCAACGCTTTATCAAAAACAAAGGATTTACGTAAATCACCATTAACTGGATTAGCCAAATCGCTGCAACACAATTTTTATCGGTATCCGGAGAGTGAAAAAAAGAAGTCGCACGAAGCGTAATCGCTTACACCATGGAATTTTATGCGAAGCAAGTAAGAGGATTTACCAATTAATAAAATCCTTGTTGACTGTAAACAGCCAAACAACAGCAACATATTTTTTTAATCAAAAAATCAATCATTCATCCTCACGAAAAATTTGATCGCTTACGCTACCATTTTTCTATGTATTTTTAATCCATGATGTTGTTACTAGGATGTTGATACTATTTTTACAAAGCGAGACTCCAAAATATAGGAGATTTTAGAAACACAATTTTTGGAAAATTGCCGTAGCTGATAAAAAATGTTCGTTTGCGAAAAAGCTGCTTCAAGCTCGCAAGAAGACTTAAAGGGCTGCGGACGGCATGTGTCGATCCCCCATCAACAAATTGGCAAGTAGCCAACAGGGCAGAGAGCGCGCCCTGGGGAGAGGCGCAGAGACATTTTCTTTCCAACGCGTAACCGATTGACTATGCCGTCGGCATCCCTTTAAAATAAATAGAAACCCAGGTAACCGACAAAGTCAATCAGACAAAATCGACTTATTCATAGGAAACCCATTTTTTCGCTACCATTTGTGGGGTTCGTATCTCGCTTCTATTAGCGATTCCACAAAGCTTTAGCACAAGAGAACTGTGTGAAACAGCTTTTTTCAAAAAAATTAGCACGAAGATCGAATCGATCTAACACTTAGCCCTGATAATCTAAAAACGAATATTTGTTAACCACAAACAGCGAAAAATCAAGTGGCTGCACGAAAAATAACGCACGAATTTATAAAGCGACCAAGGCATGGCTAGATAAATCTAGCGGCAGCGCGTAAAAATGAAACCGGTGGATTAACTGGATTAGGCAAATCTCAGCAACACATTTTTTATCGGTATCTGAAAAGTATGGAACATCTCGCTTGCACTATGGAATTTTAGAGAACGTGAGCGAATTCGGATTTTCGAACGTTAATCGCAGCCGTTCACAACTTACAGGATAAAAACCAACCAACAAACAAAATTGTAGAAACATTTTTTCAAATATTTTGGCGCATCAAGACGGAGAAATTACCGTAGGATTAAAGCACAAAACAAAAAAATTGGGGTAAATTGGGCTGGCAGGACAAAACACCAGCAAGAAATATTATAAATCCACAATAAAATTTAATATTAATATACTTAAAGTAAGAAAAAGTTGGAGAAAATGATTATGCGGGTGCAATGAAAATGTGCAACTATTAATAAAATTGTTGTTGACGGTCACCATCCAAATCTCAGCAACATTTTTTTCATCAAAACTCATCATTTATCATCACGAAAAAGTTCGGGACTTGGGATATAAAATTTTAATTGCTGCGCCGTCATTTTTTTTAGAATTTGCTGCTTATAAAAACAAGTGAATATTTATAGCACTAGCTTCTAAAATAATGACAATTTTAGAAACATACAATTTTGAAAAGTGCCAAAGCTGTTGAGAATTTGAGTTTTCCCCCTTAAAAGCTGACTTAAGCGGAAAAAAATATCAATTGAAGTTATATAAAAATGCATTGATAGGATATGCAGCCTTTACGCAACGTTTGTTAAAATCCAAGAATTCAACCTTCTATTATCTCGATCAGAAAGTTTGCAGATAACAAAGTTTGTAGAAACATCTTTTTTAGAATTTTTTTTGCCTGAAAATACGATAAATCCAATTTTTTAGCAAAAACAGCTAAAATTAAAGCTGGCAACGCTAGCAAAAAGCAACATATATAAGCGAAATTAGGAAGAAGCTAGAAAAATGAAGCAACGCCGCAACAAAAAAGAAACTCCGATCGCGTAAATAGCCCGTAGCTGGATTGGCCAAATCTCAGCAACACAGTTTTTTTATCGGTATCCGGCAAGTGAAAAAAGAAATTGCAAGCGTAATCGCTTACGTTATGGAATTTTAGAGAAGGTGAGCGGATTCGGTTTTTCTGCATGTTTGATCTTTGGGTCCCACAACATATCGCACAACAAAAATGGTAGAATTACTTCTTCAATTGGTTCACAGAAAAGTTGAAGAGGATAACGATTTTTAGAATTAATGTGTTTTACAAGTAGTGGTACGCAGCAAAATAACTTAATTTGCTGAGAGGTGTATCTTCCCAAGCCCAGAAAATTAAATGGCAGCTATTAAGCTGGCCTCTAAAAAAGCAGATTTTAAGCGGGCAACACGGCAAAATAATCGACGAATCGCCACATTGATAATCAGCTTAACAAACCGGACACCACGCGACACGCCTAATAACAATCCGATAAAGGAGAGAGAGAAAGAGAGAGAGAGTGAGCGGGTGAGAGAGAGAGAGAGAGTGAGAGAGCGTGAGAGAGAGAAAGAGAGAGTGAGAGTGAGAGAGAGCAGGGAATAAAATCTATAAAAATTACTATATACAACAAAAATAACCGTTTAGAGTGAATAAAGCAAAAGGAAAGAGCGGGAAGATGGGGAAAAAATCGAAGCACGTGGCGCCATTTAGCGCCCCCTCAAAAAGGCCTAAGCAGTCGGCCAACAAAACGGCCTATAAATTGAGGCATTCAACAAAAAAACGGCGGCGATTCGGGGTAATATCAGTGATCTTTAGCGAACTTGCCAGAGGGGTCTGAGTTTTACTTTTTCGAGCGAGTTGTTGGGCAACAATGTTTCAACAAAAACTTTAAGAATTAGTTTTATTAATTTCATTAATTGAAACTCTTTGACCGGGCAATGCATATTTCATATATTTTTGACCAAAAAGCCAAGAAATTTCTAATTTTTATGAGCCATTTAGATAAGAAAACTGTGGCTAAACCACCCCCCTGCTAACGGAATAGTGCCGGCTTTCGACCCTCCGATTCAGTAAACTTTCATAAATCACCGATAAAACGCTACTAAAAACAGCTGTCGCTCACCTTAACGTTTGTAAGGCACCAAAGGAACCAAAAAAATTGGAAAACCGTGTTTCAAAAAAATTCAACATCGCATTTATACATCGTAATCTTTGGTTTCGTCGCGTGTCTTTTTAAAAAAAGGGGAAAATACCATGTGAAGACTATTGGTAGAAAAACACGGGGGGAAATTTTACACTTGGTAATTTTATTAAAAAATTAACAGAAGGACATTGTTTCACCGTCATCAGTATCGAGAACAATTCTAAATCAGATATTTTTATAGCGGGCAAAAGGCAATTTTATTTTTTTAATTGGATAGCTAATTTATTTTTTTAGTGATTTGGGAAAATCGGCTCTCTATGTGGCACCGTTTTGACTCTTAATCCTATAATTAATTGCCTCACCCGATGCACCAAAACCAGAAACATCATTTCTCGAAAAATAAAAAATTGTCTCGTACAGCATTTTTCCGATTCGTGTTTACCCGGAAGGTGGGTCCGTTTTAGAGCCTAGAAAAAACAACTACCCTAAAACTTCGTTTATACCCTAAAACCTCGTGTATAGTTCCGGTTCAAGTTGGTTACATACCAATACAAATGACACTAAATAATGTGCGTAGGAGACAACATGCCGCAAAAGCTATGTAGGGCCAAAGAGATGGTTCTCAGGATTCGTACCATCAATTTCTTGCATTAAATCATTTAAATTGTTGCAAACAGTCCAATGGGATCATAATTCAAACAAAATCGCAAAAATCCCACTCACGAACAGACATATTTGCAAAATTGCGAAAAAACGGAACACACCAGTCATGTGTCGTGCGGGTCATGTCAGCAACGGGTCATGCGGAATTACGGACGGTTCGTATTTTCACCCGGAACTATACACGGGAGGAACTATACACGAGGTTTTAGGGTAAAAGCGCACGGTAAAGATAATGCTTCACAAAATGCAGAAACGTTAAATATGTCGCAGAAATATTTCTGTAATGTTTTTATCTGATTGGACTAGAAACGATTGGATAGTGGGGAACAAGATGGTTCGAACATAAATCAATCATTGGAACAAAATAATGCAGTAAAAAAATCCAAGGTCCAGCCAAAACTCGATGAAACATCAATACCATTTCAAAAGCAGGACAATAAATAACCTTAACCTTTTCATCAAAACTTTTTATAAAAAAATCATTTGAATAGGGCACCGTTATTATTTTTGGCCATTCATTTCAACGTCATTGAGTATATTATTGCGAAGCCTGGTTCGGCAAGAGAAAACAAGAAACTTTTAGACAAGGTGGGTGGTTACGAGTTACGGCGGTTTTTTTGTTGTCTTACCAACACGCAGAAAAGCAGGGGTTTTCGTAAGCAGTACAATTCAGAAAAAATCGGACATTAAGTAAATCGGAATCATAAAAAATTTTGAAGCAAATGCACGTCCAAAACGGCTCAATTGAACATTGAAAGTAATTGAGGATCATGGAATTTCTTGAAACGGGGTACGGTCATTACTTCTAAAATCATTACTTCTAAAATCATTTTTATGCCCAAAAATACGCTTAGAATTTTAGAAGTAACGACTTTTAGAAGTAATGATTTTAGAAATAATGACTTTTAGAAGTAATGATTTTAGAAGTAATGATTTTAGAAATAATGACTTTTAGAAGTAATGATGGGCAGCCTGCTGAAACATAAAAACAAAAATCGCGCCCAGGAAAGCGAGACAAAGAACTTGCCAACCCAATTGGATTAAAGGGCTGGAGAAAGATGGAATCGCTGAAAGAGCAAAGAGGGTCGCACCGGACGGGGGTCGAACCAGGGATGGTCCGCCCCGCAGTCCGATGCGCTAGCCAGTACACCAGAGAGTCGAGTGGAGAGGGGCGGCGGAGGGCCCCCACATACCCTAGCGCGCATTGCCACCTGTACAAGAACTGCCATTAGAAATAAAGCAATTTCAAGGTGATAATAGCTAAAAAATGCTGTAGAAAACCTTGCCAAAGGATAGCAACGTACTTTGCAACTTTCTAGAGGTGTTTTGCTGTCTATGCGCCTCTTTTTCAGCCAAAACAGTGTCCCAAAACCCCGAATCGCCCAGAACTTGACCGCCTTCTATCCAATCCAGCTCAAATTTTTACCATCGATGCGTATCACCAAATCCTTGGTTTCAGGAAATTTTAGTTAAAAACATTGCTAAATGAAAAAGTTATAGCCAATAAACTGGTTTCTTCAAACGCGAGAGGGGGTTTTGGGGGCGCTTACGCGAGGGAAAGCGTCGATGGTAGCGCCGCGGCGGTCCGTCACCCCGACGGACGCCGGCCCATCTTTCTCCAGCCCTTTAAGGTAAAGGAGCAAGCCAAACTGGCTAAGGTCAATTTTTACATTCAATATGGACCTGAAAAGTCGATTAACATAATTATTTTTTAAATGCATTTATTTAATTCGAAAGGTCATCAATTTTTTCATCATCAATTTGATAGAATTCTTGCTTTTGATTTGCTTGACAGAATTTTTGAGAAACCGTTTTACTCTAGTTAACCTCGCGATGACTGGTGCAGAAACACCAGAAACTGCTTTTTAGAAGAAATTCGGTTCTGAGTTACTACGTGTTCCACCTCTTAACAACAAGCAAGAAAATCGGAATTTTTAAAACACGGTAGGATAAACGTTTCATAAAACGCCTTTTTTAATTTGGACGCTGTTCAATATTTCTATCAATCTCGGAAAAATGGAGAAGATGGCGAAGTAATACTAAAGCGAGTTTTTTATCCCTGATGCAATAAACGTGAAACATAATTCGCAAAAATTAGTGTTTTTCGCGTTTTTTCCTAATGTTTAACATTCCTTTCTCCCAAATCAAAAGGTGCCTTTGCCGGGTTGAAGGCAACTAAACATAACAAATTGAAGTTATTACTTGACAAATGCTAAAACATTAAATTTCAGACGGTCGGAAAATTTCCACGAATTAGGTAGACCCGATTCAATTGAGAGAACCATTATGGGTGAAACATGAAAGCAAAATTAGCGCCCCGGCAAGCGGGCGTAAGCAGTTATCGAACCGAAGTAAAACGACATAATGTCAATTTTAGTGACTAAAGCAGGCATCAGCAATATCGAATCGAAACGATGGGTAACATCAACATTTCATAAAACTTATTTTTTTTAACTGGATAGCTCAAATAGCTCGTTTGGTGTTTTGGGAAAATGGGTTGTCGAGCTATTACCGTCTCGGACCTGCAGCTATCATTTCTACGTCTGATGTATAAATCCAGAAACATCAATCCGAGAAAAATATCGTTTTTATGGTTTTGTTCCTAATTCAGCACAGACTTCAAAGATAATGATCGACAAAATCCGAAGACATTAGATCTCTAACCGCCAGACACGTTATCAGAATTAGTTAGACGCGATTCAATTGCGAGAACCATTATGGTTGAAACATAAAAAGAGGGCATGAGGGCGTAAGCAGTTATTCAACCGAATTAAAACTAGATAAATTTAATTTTAGGGACCAATCAGGGATCATCAATATCAAATCGAAAAGATGGAAAACAAATCTTTCACAAAACTTATTTTTCATAATAAAGGTACGACCTGGAGCAACACTGGAGCCATTGAAATGCTGGAATTATGAATATTTCGGTAAAACATCTTTTTTTGCATTGGAAAACGGCGCCTTGGAGAATTTCTTCTCGATTTGATATTCACTGTGCGGCACAAAAACAGGTACCATTTTTTTGATTTTTTGAAAAATAAGGGCCTCTAGCTAATTGATTCGAAGAAAAGCTGTGAAAATGCCCCATTCCTTAAAACATTTTTTAAAAAGATAGTGAAAAAATTAGCTAGATGCCGAGTCAGTTTATTAGCACCATCTCGAAATCGAATGCATCATTGTCCTTCCATCGCACAACCTTAAGAAACGGGAGGACTGAAAAACCGCTTCGCGGTTTTGAAAAATCTGACTTTCTCTGATTTTATTTAGTATGAGACCTTTGAAGGAAGGATTGAACCGTGAATTTTATCACGCAGCTGAAACATTGCCGAAACATAAAGATATAAAAAATCACAAAACAGGTCAGCGAAAGCCATTTGAGGAAACGGCAATTGTATATTAAAAATAAAATATTATCAAAAATCTATAACGTATTTTTGTATACTCTATTTAGCGGAGTGCTATTAGAAAAAACAATGAACAGCCAGCTAGTATTTTCCTGAAACATTTTTTCTTATAAAGTAGTTTTTAGCATCTTCGGAAATTTTCTCCTTAGAGTCTCAAATGGTTTTCGTCAAGATTTCCCGCGCATTTGGATTTATGGGCAGCTAGCAGAGACACGTGGGGAAACCACGACAATGTTTGGCGGTGAATATTCGTGGGTTAGGTCAATGAAATGGAGTTCTGGATTTGGCTTCGACTGGACGATTAGATGAAACATATCAGATTTCGTGACAATCTGAAGAGAGAGAGAAAGAGAGAGCGAGAGAGGAAAGAGAGCCGGAGAGCTAGTGAGAGTGAGAGAGAGAAAGCGAGAGAGTGCGAGAGAGAGAGGAGAGAAGAGCGCAGAGATAGAGAGAGCGAGAGAGAGAGAGAGAGAATAGAGAGAAAGAGAGAGCGAGAGAGAGAGAAAGAGAGAGAGAGAGAGAGAGAGAGAGAGAGAGAGAGAGAGCGCGCGCGACAGTTGCTTCAAAAATCGCAAAATCCACTTGAAAACTGATCTCCGAATCGAATGATCTCGTAAAAGTGTCTCTGATATGGTCCAATGATCGGGAATTAGAAGTCTCTGCCCAAGAAAGCGTGATGAGGGGCGAAAAACTGATTTTCCGGGCCCTCCCCCACCCGTAAATTTCGACCAGCCGCTTTTTCCCTGGGGCTTATCACTTGTCGAATTGGACGCGGCGAGAAAGACTGCCTTTATGATAGCCAATCTAATATCTGAGGGGCATGGCTCGTGTGACCAACGAGGGCGAATTATTCTTTGAATTGTGCACTTTTAAAGGGGGCGGGAAAGTCAATGCAAATCGCACAAAAATAACTGTGTTTTAACTAAACAGCTATCGTTTTATTTTTAATTTCGAACAATTTGCTGCCTTGTCAATCCTGATTGAACATTCAAAAATCTAAAAATCTTTTTATTTTGAAGGAAAATCTGAAAATACCAAAATCACGACTGTGAAAATCCTGGCTGCCAAAATCAAGGCAGCCAAAATCCCGACAGCCAAAATATAAAAGCTATTTAAAAAGAAGCGGTATTCAAAATCGCATTTTTTTCTTGCTGTCGGGATTGTGGCTGTCCGGATTGTTTCTGTCGGATATCGCCCTCCCGGGATAATGGCGGTTCGAGATTTTGGCTGTCGGCATTGTGGCTGGCGGGATTCCAGGAAAATCAATTTCAGAATAAAACAAAAATAGTACAAAATTATGTGCTAAATTAAAGATGCATGCTAGTTTTTCCAAAAAAGTTGCAGCTAAAACATTCTCAGAACAGTCGCAGCATCGTCGACATTACTGAACTGGGCGGCTCTTCAGGTTTGTCGCATCGTACAACACATCGATTTTACCCGGAATCGCGCGGTTTTGGAAAACGCGGTTTTGGCAAATGCAACGAAAACGCATGGTTATTCACTGCAATTAATTCGGCCCGATGCGGAATTATTTTGAATCATTTATTTTTGTAAGGTTTTTGGTTCTTGTTTTTTCGTTAAACTTATTTAACGAAATTTACCTAATTTAACGCATGAAATTCGTCAACGAAATTCGTATGGGTGGTAATATATGTCGATAAAAAAGCACTACAAATTGATTTAGAAATTTATAAAAAATTGTTCCGAAAATGCACCAAAAGCGATGCGCCAACGCCTAAACGAAATCATTAAAAAACGGTGCCGGCCATTTGTGTTATTTGGGTCGTAAAACATATCGATTTCCCCTCGAATCGCTCGACTTTGCAACCAAACCATAATAACTCAATCCACCAATCCACAGCAATTTATTACGCTAAAACGGGATAACTATTATACGAGACCAGAATTTAGGTAAATTGACGTACTAAAATATTTTTATAAAGTGACACAAAAATTACGATAGGTACCGCGAATAAAACAAAGTAAAAATGTAAGGTAGATGTATGATGCAGGAGGCAAACGTCAGCCGAATCAATTTTGCGGAATTCACCTGGCGTTCAATTTTTATAAAACACGCAATTTCCATCCACATTTCCCTCTCCAGAAATCTTAAAAATTTTATTACCAAAAAAACCCATATAAAATGGCCTTTTATACTGATTTCATTAACAGGGGCTATCGGTGAGAAATAAAAATTACGCCCCCCGCTAACAGTCCAGTTTCCAATTTTCAATTTTTACGATTTTTTTTAATAATTTTAGAACTTTCCAGAAATTAAAAACTAAACATTGTAAAAAATTTATAATTATTTGTATTAATCAGGCGTATTGGGAAAAAGAAATAAAAATCACCCCCTCCCCCGTTAACAGTCCAGTACCACATTTTCAATTTTTCAGTTTTTGTACTGATTTCCCAAAAAGTAACCACTAAACATTGCAAAAAGTTTATAATCAACTATAAGAATTTTGTTGTGGGTTCTGTCTGTGTGAAGCCGAATTCAACTCGAAGGGGAAAGGAGCTAGAGCTTAGGTCTCTTCGGATTCGGATAGAGCGCCATCAGAAACCCCCAAACTGATAAAAAAAATGATAAAAAAGTTTTAATTTAAATTATTAAAAATAACTTTGAAAGTTTTTTCCTTAGTAAAAGGGGTGGGGGCCCCTCTCCCGGGAGGCCACGCCCCCTTTCCCTTCGCCCCTCTTCCCCGCGCCCAGATCGCTTTCTTAAAGGGCTGCCGACGGCATGTGTCGATCCCCCCTCATCAACAAATTGGCAAGTAGCCAACAGGGGAGAGAGCGCGCCCAGGGGAGAGGCGCAGAGACATTTTTTTTTCGCGCGTAACCGATTGACGATGCCGTCGGCATCCCTTTAAAGGGATGCCCAACCTTTCCGAGAGTCAAAAAGCAAAAACCATGCCGCGGGTGGGGGTCGAACCCGGGACCCCCGTTTTGTAGGCCTGGATGCTATCCATTAGGCCATAGTGGCAAGCCAATCGGTGGGATGGGGACGCCACAAGAGGGAAAGGGTCAGAATTCTGTGCGGCAGTGGGCCCCCCATTTCCGCGCGGAATTCGCGCGTCAGTTGTACTGCCCGGAAGATAAAACTATATATTTGCCGCCAAAACCTTGGGTATCCCTTTAAGTTACTTAATACTTTTTAATACTTTTTAATTATGTTAATTAATTATTTAAATCATTTAAAGTATCGGGATGGAATCTAAGTAGCTTTTGAAGGATTTCGGCCATGGGGGTATCTGAAGCCATCGGGAAGGTATTTTGGTAGTTGTTGAAGGGATTTCGGCTATCCGGGGTATTGATGGAGGTGGGAAAGGATGTGGTGGAGTGGGACATGTAGGGTAGCCCGAAGGCCAGATGGTTGCAGTCGCGAAGCGACTGTAACCATCTGGTTATTTGTATTAATCAGGCGATTTGGACAAAAGAAATAAAAATCACCCCCGTGAACAGTCCAGTACAAAATTTTATTTGCATTTTTAAGCCTTTTTTAATTATAATGGATTGCTAGCAATAGAAAACTACTAAAAACAATTCAAAAATACACTTTATATGGTTAAGAGCGGGATATTGGCAGAAAAAAGTAATTAGCCCTCCTCCCCCCGCTAAAAGCACAGTACCAGAAATTTTGGAGATGTCTGCGATACCCGGCGGAATTTTTGGAAGAACTGCCAGCTGGTCTGAAAAATTAAGCCCTCCCGAAACTACGTTCCACTCCAAATTCCGGGCAAACCCACGGGAGGCCAACCACTAAAAATCAGAACACCTTTAACCCCTGAAGAAGGCGGGAAACCTGCAAAAACCGTGGAAAAGAAGAACACGGGAAAATCGGTGTATCTGTTTGGGGGTGCCGACAATTTTTTGAACCCATCGGTTGGCTGGGTTGGGGTGGCAAATTATTTGCTTGCCCACCCAGCGCTTCACCCGCCACTTCCGATATAATCCCCTGCAACAGCCAACACGTGGCTATGGCTGGGGGTTCGCTGAGTATTTTGATGTTTCAGAAAAAATTAGAATCGACAATTATAATTAATTTATAATCTAGCTATTGTTATTGTCATTTTGTCGAAAACCACGTTTCGGAATAGAATTTTGTCGAAATTTATATTCCTGAATATCATTTAGTCAAAAATCATTTTGTCGATACAATCACCTGCAACAGCCAACCTGCTCTGGACGGGGGTTCACTGAGAATTTTGATGTTACAGAAAAAATTCAAAACTAAAAATTATTAAATTCGACATTCGTCCCACATCAAGAGACTAAGCACCTTATTCAACCAACGGCAAGAGCCATGTTCATTTTGTGGAAAATCATTTTGTAGAAAAATCATTTTGTCGATATACTCCCCCGCAACAGTCAACGTGAGGATATGGCTGACTGGGCGTCCACTGAAAATTTTGCTGTTTCAGAAAAATTTAATTTAAACAGTAGAATTTGGAACATTCGATAAAATAGATCAAAGAGACTTAGGCCATTTTATCGAAATCATTTTTCGAAATCAGTTTTTTGATGTTTCGGAAAAAATCAAAAAGTAATGTTAATAAATCCGATATTAGACCATCGTCAAAGCGCATTTTAATCTGGTGGATTCACAGAGAATTGTGATGTTTCAGAAAGAAATCAAAACGCAAGGTTGACTGAACCCGATATTCGACCGTTCAGCTCTGAGGAAAATCATTTTTTAAATAATTTTTTGGAAAATCAGTTTATTCTGTCTACATTCTATTGGAAAATTTGGAAAAACATTCTATCGAGATAATCCCCCGCACAGCCAGCACGTGGCTCTCGCCCGGATTGATGTTTCGGAAAATAATCAAAGGTAAAATTTGTAAAATTCGATAATTGACCTCCTAAAAGGCGGATTTTCTTTTAGTGGAAATTCCTTTTTCAAAATATCATTTTGTTGAAATTAAAAAAGGTAAAAACGATTTTGTCGATATAATCCTCCCAACAGTCCACTTGGCTCTGGCCGGGTTCCCCGAGAATTTTGCTGTTACGGAAAAAATTAAGAGGTAAAATTTCTAAAATTCGATAATAGAACTCGTTTTCATGTTTTCAACATCAGTTTGCCGAAGTTTCTATGTGTCGATATGATCGTCCCGACACACCACACGTGGCTCTGGCAGGTGGGAATTCACTGAGGATTTTAGTGTTTCAGAAGAAATTACAAGGTGCACTTGGTAGAATACGATAATTAAGTCATGAGGCTTATCCCATTTGTCGAAGATCAGTTTGTCGAAATTGCTTTTCGAAACTCTTTCTAATGCCCCGGACACCCAACACGTGGCTTAGCTTGAGGCTGAGGCTCCGTGCGAGGTATACGATTAATTTTGATGTTTCAGAAAAAATTCAAAAAACGAAGCTGACTAAACGGATACTCGAACATAAAGCCGCGTTTTCACTTTGTCAAAAAAAATCATTTTTCTGAAATATCATCTTGTTGAAATTTAAAAAAGGTAAATACGATTTTGTCGGTATAATCCCCGGACACCGAACACGTGGCTCTGACCAGTCGGCTGACTGAGAATTTTGAAGTTTCAGAAAAAAATAAAAAGTAAGATTGATAAAATCGGATAATCGTTCTCCGCTGGGATTTATTTTTATTTGCCGAAAGTCATCATTCGAAACTTGTTTTTAATCTATTCGAAAGCTCCAATTCCCCAACCAATTTCAAGGGGGTTTTAAAATCAATGTTTAATATATGATTTTCAAGGTGGGCACTCAGATTTTCGAAACTCATATTTAAAGCTTCGGATAGGCTTAGGCTATGAAAACTTTGAAAACTCATATTTTCGAAAATATGAGTTTCGAAAATATGAACGCAATCTCAATCTTTCTTAATCTTAATTTCAAATCTTGCTCACCTCAACTACCGCAACGGCGGCGACGATCAGGAGCAGAAAATGCAGAATTGAGCTTCAAAATGCATTATGAAGGGCCGGTACCTTTGGAACCCTTTCTGTTTTTCTGGCGCAAGACGATCGATTATGCTGACTTATCGCTCGCTGCATTTTAGCCTTTTTCTGTTCCGGACTTTGGCAAGGAGTTTTGATGTTTTAAGGGAAGAACTGGTACCCAAAACAGCATTTATCACAATAATCGAACCGATCTGGATTCACGTGAAAATACAAAGTCCGGTGCGAACTGGGCTCAGCGTGACACAATTGTGATACCATTCGCCCTTCAGTTGACAGCAATATTCGTACCACTTGCAGTCACTTCCCGTCGAGCACGGAATGTGCTGAAAACAACTGACTTGAAGCAGAAATTAGTAAATGTTGCTTAATGGGGAGGGGGGGGGAAATAACGGGGGTGGAACCAATTTTTTTCCCCTATCGGAACTGTCGCGCCAATTCAAGCATCGAATCGAATCGGATAGAGCGTCGAAAATTATACTATTACCAGCGCCCAAAACCCGCTTCGCGGGCCTTGGGCGCTGGAATGCGGCCTTTGCATAAGAAATTTGACTTTCCGATAGCTCGGGTCCTTCGGACCCCCTCCCCCCGGCCGACCACACGCGCGCGCGCAACTTGCAAGAATGAAGAAATTTCTATTTTTTTCACATTATGCAAATTACCCCCAAAAATGAGTAAAACCGGCTTTAACTTTGTAAACTTGTATTTTATCAAAATTCTGAAAGCTCCATTGGAAACAAAAGGGGTCGATTTCCCCAAGTGACGGAGAATTAGAGCATTTTATGCACGGGAAGGCCCTCAAATCGGGCCTGGAAAGTGACATCCACACACACACACACACAGTTACACGCCGAAATTATATAAGGTAGGATATTTGATTTCAGCTTGAAATACTGCAATTTAAATTATCACTTTATTAAGCTAAAAAGTTTAATCAATTAAAAAGGAATTTTTTGGACTGATATTAAATATCTTCGTATAATTTTTGACGTTCTATCCGTTTCAAAATAGCCGGATATTCTTTCCAAATACAAAAATTGTTTCCACCCCCGTTATTTGTCCCCCCCCCCGTTAAGCAACCTTTTCCCAGAAGTTAACGAAAAACACCTAAAAAAAAGATTGATTGCGGGGTTGGCTGGGGGGGGGGGGTAAACTGAACTCTTCTGAACCTTTTGCCTTTTTCTAAAACATTCGTTAAGAAATTCTTGGATGGAAACCGACGCTTTATACAGGGTCAAATTTAACAAAATCAATAGAAGTCTCATTTTATTGCGAAAAAGGTGTTCAAGAAAAATTCGGCATCAGGGAGGTGGAGGCAGACCGAATGGGTACCGTGAAAGAAACATACTTTAGTTTTATCCTTTTAAAGGGGCTCGAAAATCAAAATTGGTGCGTGCGGGGATTGAAACGATTCGTCAAAAAACTAAAGGGTTACTGCCGTGAAGTACAAGAAAAGTGATTTCGTTGCGAAAAAAAACGTAAAATATTTGAGTAAAACCGAAATGTTTTGGGGCTAAAACGACATTTTGAGTGAGCGTCGATTACATGTCGTAATGCTTTGTTAGGCACCCAATCTTCCGATCTCGCCGACTCTCTGAACAATTTTCAAAATTAAAAATTCTAGCAGGATCAAAATTCGACGAAGATTCCAGAAATAGCGTCAGAATTTTGAAATTCAAGCGTTTTCACGTCCAGAGCGGGGCAAAAGGTCATGCGGCGCGGTGGCGTTGCCGTCGCATCTGGCTATTTGCCAGGAATCAACGCAGGGGCCCTGGACCAGACTTCCGAGCCCCTTTAATTACCCGCCTCGCGTGCAGTCACGACAACCACGACCAGGAGCAAAATATAGAGCATTGAACGCATATTTTGACTGGACGCTGACTTTTGAAACTTTTGCCAGCTTTTCTAGGCGAAGACGATCGATTATACAGGCCTCCCGTTTGATGCAATGCATAGCGATTTGAAAAAAAAATGTTTGACAAAGTTTCATGATGTTTTTATGGGCAATCTTTTAATCGGTAGCGGCTCAGTTTCGGAGAAATGAATCAGTTTTCACCCTGCTATTCATTCTTTTTTCCAGGAAATAGCCTTTTTGAAGCCATTTTCTTTTGGAAAGCCTTTTTTTAAAACCTGACGTGTAGTGCAGTTCTCACAAGTCCGTTACGCACCTAATTACATAAGGAAAATACCCCTTAAATTCCTTTTTTTGCTTTTGAGAGACAACATGATCATGAAATGTTGAGTAATACGTTCAGTCGGGTTTATTGACGCAATTTTTTTAAGAATGCAAGAGCGTGGGCGGATTATGAAATTTTTGAGGGTTTGTTGCTTGTTTAGAACCCGAAACACTTTTTCAATAATTTTTCTTGAAACAGCTTCTTTAAGCCAATTTCGCAACCTTTTTCGCTCAAAATTAATACGGTACTGGACTATTAGGGCAATTTTTCCCTGCGGTCCCATACGTCCCTATAACAAAATAAATAGTTTTTATTTATAAAAATGCTAAAAAATCGAAAATATCTGACCATTAGGTAAGAATTTTCGAAAAATGGCCAAAAAAGCCAAAATTTCGAATTTCAAATATTGTACAATATTTTTTGAATTTTTTAGCATCAAAAAATCTTAACAACACTGTAAAATGAATTGTATATTTGTCACAGGTAGGTACAGGCGTACAAATAAAAATTAGCTACCCCCCGCCAACAGTCGGGAAGCATTAATGGGAGCATCTAGGAATTTGACGATTTTGTTCGGTTTTGGATAAATGACTATATAGTTGTGAAAGCATCCTTTATTATATAAGAAACAAATGAAGATTTACGCAGAAATTTCCGTTCCGGTCTCATAGCACAAGACACCCGAAATGTCGGCACAATCCCCGGATCGGATTGCTCTTTGGGTTACAGCAAAATTTGAAAAACGGGCAGTCATCATCCGTGTCGCATTCCTGACTCTGAATTTTTTAAAGTACCACCAATTATCGAGTATTCAAATTTTATCTTAGCGCCGGATACTGTATTTGTGGGTCTTTGAATACGAGTTTATTTATTTTAATTTTCGAAAATTTATGATAATTTAATTTTAATTTTTAAATTTTTAGAGGTGTCATTTTCCCTACAAATAATGTGTTTTATAAAAATTCGACGTTAGGATGGAAGACGCAAACCGAATTGGCAAACCGATTCATCATGAGAGCGCTTCTCTGCTCTTATCTTTTTTAGCTCTACACTTTATAAGTTCTTGGTTAAATTTTGAGCCCTCGGTAGGCTGTTAAATTAATAGTTTTTATAGTAATTGTAGGTAAATAGCGCTATAACTACCTTTACTAGAGATTTTTTTACAGTTTTTATAGTGTACCGGCTGTTTTAAAATTGCATGTTTTATGACAATTCGTGTTTACCGGGTATCCAGGGTAAAGAATATCGATCACTTCTCGCCTGGCATTAAATATCTGTTGTTTCTTTTTGTCAAGATAGCTAAAATATTTAAAATACCGAAAATCTACTTCCCCCTTAAGTCGTGCTCATAGTTATCATGCTATCGAAATTTTGCTTTACATTTTTTGGCTGAAATTTTCCTAGTATACCAGCCGATTACAGCCGCTTCGCGACTGTAATCGACTGGCCTTCGGGCTACCCTCCATGTTGTACACCACCACATTACATCCCTACCTTCATCAATACCCACGCTGCAGGCTTCAGATGCCTTTGCTAGCCAAATCCCTGCAAAAACTTAGATACCTGAACTACTTTAATAACTTCCTGATGGCTAAAGACTTCCCTTAGCCGAAATCCCCTCAAAAAACTACCTAAATACCTTCCTGATGGCTTCAGATACCCCCCATAGCCGAAACCCCCTTAAAAAACTACCTAAATACCTTCCTGATGGCTTCAGATACCCCCCATAGCCGAAACCCCCTTAAAAAACTACCTAAATACCTTTCTGATGGCTTCAGATACTTTAAATGATTTAAATAATAAATTAACATAATTAAAAATAATTAAAAAGTGTTAAAAGTATTAAGTAACTTAAAAGCTATTTGAGCGCGGTAAAGGGCCTGGGAAGAGGGGCGAAGGAAAGGGGCGTGGCCTCCCGGGAGAGGGCCCCACTCGTTTTATTAAGGCACCAATTTCAAAGTTAATTTTAATAATTTAAATGAAAACTTTTTCATAATTTTTTTATCAGTTTTGGGGTTTCTGACCACGCTCTATCCGAATCCGAAGAGAGCTAAGCTCTAGCTCCTTTCCCCTTCGAGTTGAATTCGGCTTCAGACGGACACACAGACGGACGTCTCTACTTTTTTATTATAGTTGATTTTCGACGCTCTATCGAAGCACACGTTCGAAATCATGCAGTTATTTTAAATCTTCTACAAAATGAGCACCCCTTTTTTATCTTAACGTACCTCGACTACCGTAACCACAACAACGATCAGGAGCAGAATATAGAGAAGCAGGCGCATTTTTTTGCGGTGACCACTGACTTTTGAACCCTGGCGTCTTATGTGGACTGACACGATTGATTATGCAGACATCATGTCCGCCCCAAATCCCGGGGGAGGAATTTTTCTTTATTTGCAAAAAAAATGTTGCAGTAGATCCAAAACTCACGGCCTGGCGTCAGATCTGCATTTAAAAACCCCCGCTGCTCCTGTACAACTAATTATTAAAATTTAATTAACAGAATATTCACAACGTTTTTCCAAGGTGACCAAGTCTATCCTGTGCAGAATTTTGCGTGGATCCCGAATATGTGTGCAAAAATTTGCGAAATCACGGTTTTCGGAAAGTTATGAACCGTTTTGGAAGCTGGCAAAACCCTTAGAAAGTGGCTCATTTTTGCGGGGTTCTAGGTCTTGGCGTCGAAATTTACATAAACAAATCACCCGGAAACACCGGAAAATTCTATGCAAAAAATGCCGACATTCTGACATTTCGACACTGTGAAATCGCGACATCATTAACTACGACATTACGAATTTTGGCATCATGATTTTCGACGTTGCGAATCTCTGTTTCGAGGTCTAAATTTACACAGTAATGTTTCGGAGAATTTCAAGGTTGATTGTTTGTGGGTTCTTGCAATATGCTAATAGGCTGCGTCGCGATCTCGTCCAATCTAGTGGACATGCCTATTACGGTTACATTCTCAAAATTTGCGCGTTTGAATTTTTACGCGGGTTGGGGGTCCAGAATAGACCGTTGATTCGAATTCCGAAAAAAGTAGGAAATAGGGTGCATTTACAATAAAAAACCGTTGGCATGCGCTGGGTAAAAAAATGTTTCTTCTATTTAAATTCCTAAGCGGATTCGGGTTTCCATAATACACCGTTGATTAGCTGATAAATATTATTTTATCATTTGCCTATTGGTTGCATTAATTGATCGATGGCTTTATTTAAATCTAGAAATAAATAATGCTTATTTGATCGATACCTAATCCGCCAAAATCTAACGTTTAGCAGGTCCGCTAAATAGCGCTTTTTTCTTGTTGTCTTTAGTATAGCGATTTACACAGTAATGTTTCGCACAATTCCAAGGTTGAATGATTGTGGGTTTGTGCAATTTGGCTAGCTGTAGCCTCGCACTCAGTGAACATACAGCCAATCGGATTTAAATTTCTGCAACGACGGGAAATGATAAAAACAATGAACCGGAAATGAAATTTTGAAAAGTTACAGCAAAATTAAAGTTTATTTTGCCGATTTTACTGGGATTTTGACGGATTCGGATCTCGAAATGTTTAGCAAAAATAAACAAGGCCTTGGTTCTCATCTAGAAATTTTTTGATTCCAAAAACAACGTTTAGATCAGCATTTTTCATGATGTTTTATCCTCAAAATTATCAGAAACTGTCCGAAATAGGACTTTTTCGAGAGGACTTGGAGAGATTCCATTTTCCATTATTTATCACTTTTCCAAAATTACGTTTGCAGAAATGAAAATCGACTCGACAAAAAAAAAATGTTTCACCTATTTAAATTTCGACGCGGATACTGGTTACCATAATATCAGCAAAAAAATTTTTCAGCCATTTGATTCCTAGGCGGCATTTCCCCAAAATATTCTACATTTTTCCAAAATCATGTTTCGCAAAGGTGGAGTGTGAATTGTTCTTAGGTGTTGTTATCAAATCCGGCTCATTGTTTGATTCTGAAACCTTTATTTAAAACAAAACCGTATATACAATCCATTAAACACACAAAAAAAATTGAAATTTCCATTCGTCATTTTCACCTCCAGTTGGCAATAGAAAACTTATTAAATTTTCTATAGTATTTTTTATTAAATGATTTTGGCCGGAAAATCGTGTATTGACGCATTTTCCGGATTTTCCGGCCATTGTCATCCTACGGTAGAATGACGAACGGATCAAAATGGAATGCATCACCCGTAATCCGAAAAAGAGGCAAATCACATGAGAATAGAGGGCGAGAGAACGAGAGAGAGAGAGAGTGAGAGAGAGAGAGAGAGAGAGCGAGAACAAGAGAGAGTGAGAGATAACACAGAGAAAAATGTCCAATAAAAACTGATAAAAGGAGGATTAGGGATTTTCTGGGATTTTCCGTGGGTGTGGGAGGATTTTTATGAGTCCTTTTCAGCCTTCAAAACACCTTTAATCCGCTGAATAATGTCGAATAAAGATTAGAATAGACTGGAAGGGAACTAGCAGAGTTTTTTGAGGAAAATAGGCCATGCCAACAAGCAGAGATCCTTTGGGAATTCTGGAGTTATGGTGGGCTTGCCGAGATCCTTGGGGAAATGGCCCGGCAAACAAGCGGAGGTCATTTAGGAATTCGCGGCCAGGCAGGCTAGCAGCGATACTTCAGGAATTTTTTGGCCTTTGCTAAGTAGATTCTTTCGGAAAATGGGCCAGGCAGGCAAGCAGAGATCCTTTGGGATTTTTTGAGTTAGGGCAGGCTAGCATTTGGAAATTGGGACTCAGTGAAATTTTTCTTTGACGAGAAAGAAAAATTTGAATCGCTATTTCTATTTTACAGGGACTGTAAATGTTTCCTCAGGCCAAAAGTCAATATTAGCAATGCCGATCAAATGTTAGTTTGTGTTTTGATGAAACACATCATTTGAAAAAAGGGAACGTTTTTAATGACGATGAAAATAATGCAATAATGTAAAAATAAAGAAAAAGGGAAGGTTTAAATAAATTTGGGGTCTTCTCCAACTTTTAAGAAACCTAATTCCGCCACAACACTTCAATCTCCGCTTTTTAGCCTGGTTCACCTCGAAATCACCCTCAGCTACCAGGAAAAACAAAAATGTTTCAGTAAATTTAGACTTTTGCCGAATTTTTAAAAGACTATTAAGTGTTTCCTCCTGCTGAATTAAAAAAATATCACTAAAAATAGGGTAAAGAATGAAGCAAAGAAAAATATTTCCGTAAATTTAGACTTATTAGAATTTTTAAAAGGGCTAATCTCGAAGTCACAAATGGTGCTTCAGTTTTTAACCCTATCACCGCAGAAACCACTCTTAGCAATATAGGAAAACAGGGAGAAATACAAAATCTTTCAGTAAAACTAGCGTTCTCGGAATTTTTAAAAGTCTAATTCCGAGGGAAACACATGGATTTTTGAGCTTGATATTTGATGGAGCTTTTTGGCCATTCACCTCAAAGATCACCCGTGAAAATTCAGAAGCTGGGAGATAAAAACTAAATGTTTCATAAAACTTGACTTTTGCGAATTTTTAAAAGCGCTAATCTAGACGCAAAACCTGCAACCGTTTTCCGGCCTATTAACCCGTGAAACTTCAGAAGCTGGGAGATAAAAGACTAAATGTTTCATGAAAACTTGAATATTCCGAATTTTTAAAAGCTGAATTCACTGATGGATCTTTGCTTTTTTTACCAAATTCACCTCAGAAATCACTCGTAAAAAATTAATGAAGCCATGGAGAAAAAAATGTTTCAATCAATTCAGGGATTTTTCGGGTTTAGAAAATTTCAATACTGGAGGAATGGACGTTCAATACTTCTCACTTCACAAATTGATGGAATTGACGATGATGACATGATAGTCGAGAAGTCCCCTCATCGCCTCCATAAAAGCATCAATATCCGCCACCGAGAACCCAATCTTCACATCCTGCCCGCCAATCTCGACAACGACATTCGCCCGATGCGAGTGTACGCCCGGAATGTTGTGTAGTTCCCTGCAAATTCAAATTTTATTTTTTTATAAGTTTAAATTTTGTAATTTACTATTTTTATTAAACCTTTAATTTCTAGATTTAAATTATTAACGATGTCCAGGTTATGCTAGAAATTACAATTGTATTCATCCAAAAAATCTGTTTCATAAATTGGTCAAAAATAATGTAAAATACAACTAATCATTAAAAGAAAAGAGGGAATAGCTTTTCTTTAGTGTCCAATTTTCTTAAACTGTCTTTACTATTGCTAAACGTCAAAACCCCTGCAAATTTCGGAATAATAATTCAGAAAAAAGATTATAATTTTGGAATTAAACTCAAAAGCTTATTGGGGATATCAGAAAACGTTGCACCGGCTAGGAAATTGATACATTTATTTTTTGCGCCTAGTAGATCGACCACATGGGCCAATTCTCGTCCAATATTTTAATTTCTAAATTTTTACCGGTTTAAGGAGGTTAAATTAAACTCAATTAAGTGACGCTTCGAATATAGTTTAGTTTTTATAAGTTATTATGGAATTATTCATTTATTTCTTCTTTCTCAATTCAGATATTTTTCTTAATACCTTTTTCATTTTTTCCATTTTCCATTCATTTTATTGAGATATATTTTAAATGATTTCATTTTCGATGGCCAAAATCAACACTTTCATTGCAATAAATTCCTCTAAAGAATTCCCATTTTTATCAGGTTTTTTATCTTTATTTATCTAGACTTTATTTGCCATCGGGTTTCCTTATTTATGAATTTTTCTATTTCGTTCTATCTTTTAATTTAAATTTTTATAATCCTATAAATTTATTTTTGAAACTCTAAAAATTCCCAATTTCTGGAAAAATTTTTAATTAAAAAAACACAAAAAATATCTGTTTTCCGACCATTTCGCCGACCAAAAATCACGGCTCTCACGCCACAAAACTCGCTAAAAAACCCCAATTTCCGGTGGGTCGGCGACCCGAAAAATGATCTGTTTTCCGTAGTATACTTCTTGACGCATTTCCTGACTGGGGGGATGGGTGTGAAGCCCCAAACACACTTTTTCTCATATTGTCCCGGAAACCATAGGAAATTATTGCCGATGACTGGCGGGGGGAATGATGGAAAGGACACCCAATTTCACCATTATTACAACCAAAAAATAAGCTAATATCCAATAAGGAATTTAGGTGGGGGGATGAAAGAATGAAATATAATTTTTTTCTATTAGTCCCAAAAGCCTAGCAATGTAATAATAAATATTTGAAAACTGTTTAGAGTAAAATTTAACGAAATTGAAAGTGAAAAAACTGTCGAAAAACGTTTAAAATTTTCAAAGCTATTTTGGTCGAAAATCGATTTTTTAAATATTTATCAAACATTTACATTAGAAAAAAACAGCTTACAAACAATTTTTAAGGAAATTCGTCCTTAGAACAAAAGTTCAACGCACACGGAAGCCTACATTATTATTCGACGCATCTTCCACACTGCCCGTCACAGGTTTGAAACCTCATTTTTGAAGGCAAATAGGGACACTATGATTCGAAAAACCATCCAATTTAGTTAGGTTAGGAATTCGAAATTTAGGTCCTTTCGCCTTATCGCGGGGTTTCTTCCGTACCCAGTTTTTCAAATATGAATACAGAAAGTGTTTCTCCGGGGATTTTTACTATTCATAAACGCAAGTTCCAAATAACGATTTTCGCCCAAAAATGGCCGATTTTTAACCCAAAATTTCGCATTTTAAAAACTTTTAAAGCATTTTAGATCGTTCTTCACTTGAAATCCGGTTAAATTTGACTAAAAACACTTTTAAAATGATTAATTACGGTATTAGGCTTTTCTGGGCTTAGCGCGAAAAATTCGAAGCCGCCCCCGCTACTGCGAATGAGGCGCTTTCATAAAAAGCAGAATGCAAAACATCCCTAAATGGGCAAACATTACAAACCTTCGGTTCGGAGGGAACCAGGGTAAAAGGCGCAACATATTTTTTTGAAATGTAAAATTAGAGAATAAAAAATGATGCTTCGCTCTGATGAGAAAATTAATGCATCAAAAATTCAGTGGAACAAGTTCTTGAGGTGTAACACCTTTTTAAGCACAAAAAAATGGATTTTAGTATCTTAGAAAAACTCGTTTCCTATTTCGTTATGCGTGTTATTATTTTTACTACTCACTCCGTAAGTAGAACATAAAAATATGATTTCGATTACTGGGAAAGTGAGGCATTTTATAGGGCATTGGGTTGCACTTTCCGCGCCTGTACTCTGCCCTCCGCAAAGTCACGAGAGAGAGAGAGAGCGAGAGAGAGAGAGAGAGAGAGACGTAGAGAGTGAGAGAGAGTGAGAGAGAGGAGGAGAAGGAGAGAGAGGGGGCGGAAAGAGAGTGAGTGACAGAGAATGAGAGAGACGAGAGAGTGAGAGAGAGGAGAGAGAGGAGGAGAGGGAGAGAGAGGGGCGGAAAGAGAGTGATGAAGGAATGAGAAAAAAACGAAAGAAGGATGTCTGTTGGTCATCAATGTTGATTCGTCTTTTGGGCCAACAACGCGCAACTCGCGCAACAAATGGAATATCGTAATTTGTGGCCTGTTTTGTTAAAATTTAGCTTAAATTCGACCTTTTAAGAGATTTTCCTCAATTCTCAATACTTTTCACGATAAGAATTGATGCAATTAAACCGGCGTCCAAAGATGTGTTCCTTGGAATTGCCAATACTTGGGCAATCTTTGGATATTAATTTGGTCTTGATACGTTTTTAAAACGTCGTTTTTCGCAGTTTTGACTAGTTTTTAGCGTTTTACAACACTTTATTTAAAACTGCTTTTATTCCCTTCCAAAAAAATTAATGAATGTTTCAAAGACTCGATCTTAAGGCACCATCTTTTTTCGTTTATTTAAGTCATGATGATAACAAAGCATTTTACAAGGCATTTTGCCGTGAATTTCACTTAAGTTTTTAAGAAACTTCTAGTGTACGTTTTTAATAAAATTCTAATTATAAAATAACCCATAGTTATAAAAAAATGCGTATTTAAGCCGTTCATAACTGTGCTCACCTCTTCAAGTCGAAGGCCCACCAAATCGAGTTGACGGCTTTGCCCCACGTTCGGGTGGTACTGTACTTGGAAGTGTCCTGGTCCTCAAAGTACACCACTGTAATCTGGTCAGCCTGAAAAGGCGTTATTAATTAATTGCAAACGGTCAAAAATAAATATAAATGCAAAAAATTTACGATAATTTATTTGATTTTTACAAATTTTTTTAGAATGTCAAATGCATATTTAAAATGTTTCAAGGTTAAAAGGCTCCGTCGCTAATATGAGGTTGTCAATTCACTGTCAAACGCTTCCTCAAAAATCTGCCGCTATTTATCACGAGCAAAACAAATTGAAATTTTTTTCTGATTAAAAACGGTTCATAGTGAATTTTAAATTTATTTTTGTTGTAAAGCAATTTAATCTTTGATCGCCCGAATTTTTCAAAAATGTTTCGCGACAAAAGTGTATCGCCTTTGATCGGAGCGGAATTTTAGCCACAACCCCGATTTTAAAACTTCAATGTTTTTACGTCTATTGATCTTCTTTTAACGTAGGAAATTCTTAATTCGTTTATTTAATTTTAATTTAATTGTAATTTAATTTAATTTAAACGCAGTTTTTATAAATGTTTCATGATTCCGGGTAGCTTAAGCCATCGTTAATTTGATAATTTGTTCAATTTTGTGTTTTTTATTTCTATTTCTATCACTATCTTTATTAATTTTGTTTTTAAAGCTATTTTGAGTGGATTTTTTTAAAATGTTTCATGGCTAAAAGTTAAATTAAAATCCGGAAACTTCATTTCTCGAGTCAGTTTTCACTCAAGGTATCGCTAAAAATTGAGTTATTTGTCGGCTAGGAGGATTTCTGGCACGTTATTAAATAAATTTCGTAAATTTCGATTGCTACAGTTTTATTGAATTTGTTTTCCAAGGATTGAAACCTTTTTAGCCATGTGTAAAAACGCGATTTGTGAAAATGTTTCAAGAATAAAAGTATCCCGAGTCAATCTGTTAATAATAATAGTTGGTTGTTGTGAATTGCTTGAAAAACCGACTACCGAAATTAAAGTTCAAGGTCGTTTTCTTGTAAATTTTAAGATTGATATGTGTGTAAAATTTTAATTTTATTGACTAATTTAGTTTTTAATTAATTAATTAATTTTTAATGAAGTTAGTTAACTTTATGTTCGTTAAATAATTTTCGAATTTAAAGTCCTCGCTGAAAATTGCGTGCTTTTATCGGCTAGATGGTTTCTAGTTAAACATGCTATTCCAATGAATTTAATATTTTTAATTTTATTAGCTTTTGTGTTTAATAATTAATTTTTGTTTATATTTTTCCATTTTAGTATTGCTTAGTGGAATTGTCTGGTTTTTCTTCCATAAAATTAGAAAAATTTTGGTTTATTTGCACAATGTTTGAGTTATAAATTCAAATTACTAAAAAATATTAAATTAAAAAATGTTTCAACTTTGAAAGATATCTTATATAATCGTGAAATTGGCAATACGCGCACGAAAAGTCTCCCAAAGAACTGACCGGTATTTTCCTGTCGCGCTTGCTGGGGAAATGGTAGTTGCGTACGGTAAGCGTGTACTCGTTTAGTGACACGAAATCGTCCTCATACAGCGTGCACATCTTCTTTCTAAAACGAAAAATTTAGCGACGGTTAAAAATCCTATGTAATACATTTAGGAATAGTTCAATAAAGCTTAAAACCCTTACCTTATTTTTATTATAAAAATCCGATATTACGCAAAAGTTGGTCCCCCCCCCGATAATGTGCAAGCACCTTAATTTATTGTGAGTTCAGAAGGTACAATGCCCCAAATTAACCGGATATCGCGCCGGCTGATGATAATTTTTAGTGAAATACATAAATTCAAATTCTTTAAAAAAATTTGAATGTTTGGAATTTGAGAAATCCGTATATCAAAAGAAATCGGAATTAAATTAAATTTCAGATTTAATGTTCGAGATTTTAAGTTTAGCTAAAAATTAAATCGCGATTACGCATTTATAAAAATTAGAAATTATTGCAATACCAGTGGAAAAACCAGTACCAGTGGTCGCACTCCTTAAACAAACCGTTCTTTGGTCGTAGTTTTCTATGAAACACATAATTTGATGAGTTCCGCCGCCGGCTATTTTTTATGCAAGGTTTAAATGATTAGAAAAACGTTCAGTCGAGCGATATTTCTTAAGCACGGCTTTTATTTTGTATTTCATGCTTACCTCCTCCTCATTAGACTCATATAGAGCTTGGCAAAATTCAGTCGGGAAACCATTATTATTATGGTTGAATTACGGTAGCCGGGTGGGGTACTGTACTATGTTTGGATACGGTATTCAGGTGTAAGTAGTACGATAGCGGAATTAGTAAAATAGCGCAGAATACACCGAATTCCGTAAGTTTACCGCAGCCGAGAATACGGTAGGCTACGCTGTGAATACGGGAGCTGTAGAGCGTACAGGAATTTGGATAATAGCGTAAAATACACTAAATTCCGGTGGGTTACTGTAGCCGAGATTACGGTAGTTCGGAATATGGTAGTACTGTTGAAAGCAGTCCTTTTTACAGGATCAATTTAGTACAGTTTCGTAAATAAATACGTTTGGGTACGGAAGTCGGGTGGAATTAGTACAGGAACGGAATTAACAGATTCTGGATCCTAGAAAAACGCGAATTTCCGTTGGATTACTGTGGGCGAGATGAATCGTATGGTATTACAATAGCAGTACGGTATCTGTAGATAGCACAGTACCGTAAACACGAAATATCACTCCGGATTACTGTAGACGGAGCGGTATCGAGAGACTCTTGAGGAATGTTATTCCCCCCGGGGGCGCAGACACAATAAATAGGGCGGGTCCCGCCCAGAAATACGGCGAAAAAAGGGGCTTCACTAATCCCCCTTGACAACAAAAGATGGGGGGAGGGGCCAAGAATAATCCAGAAGACGAACGAAATCGCCCCGGATTCCGTCACACTCCTTTATCCGTTGCGCCCGGTCCATAGGAGCGCTGTGTACGCGGATGGGTCCCCCGGCGGACTGACGCGGAAATGAGTTCATCGGGGTGCCCGGATTTAGCTACCGTAGCTGGCAAGGGATCGGCGAAAAAATATTATTCTTTAGCTCTAGACCCTGGCAAAAAATACGGAGATGTCGATTTCTCTCTCGGAAACGACTCGAAAACATCTTCCAAGTTGTTTTCGGCCTAACTGTACTGCAAATAGCATCCTGACCAAAAGCAAAAAGCTTGTCACGGTCGGGAATCGAACCCCGACCCCGAGATTGACAGGCAAGAGCACTAACCACTAGGCTATCGCGACAAATTATCTTTTTGCATCGAAACCGATTTCTAGCCCTAAAATTAGGCTAAAATAATGGAAAAAATGTTTCCCGGCTAACTATGCGGCAGTCAAGCTGCTGACCAAAAAGCAAAAAGCCTGCCCAGGCCGGGGTTCGAACCCGGTCCTTGCGCCTGGGAAACGAGGCCGCTAACCACTTGGCTATCGGGAAACGAAGTTTATAATATTCACGACTTTGAACAGTGACTGACATCAGGGGTAAATCTAACACCCGTTAGCCAGCAAAATTCTGAAACACGCCTTTTATCAGGCCTAGTTTTTTCGAAAATCCCGAAAAATCACTGCACGAGAACTTCATGGGATCATTTTTTCCTAAATGATTTCTGCTCGCTTGCCGTTTTTGGGCAAAATTGCCAATTTCCGGGCTTTCCGGGCCAGTAGATCGTCAACCAGCCCGATATAGCCAGATCGGTTTTCAAGGCAAGTATTTTCAAAAATAACCTTTTTTTGCGGCAACGGAACTCGAAATTCACTTTAACGGGGGCTAAGAAGCGGAATTTCTAGTTTCAGCAATCGAACCTATTTGTTGAAAAGCGAAATGCATTTTTTGCCTTTAAGACGCTAGCGATATATATTAAAAAAATATCGAAATGTTTTTTTCAAAAGCACTTTTACTTTCTGATTAGATTTATATGTTTCGACCAAAAGCCAGGGCAGCTCGACGAGGCTCCAAATAATCGCATGCCGAAATTTTACCATCTAGGCTTCAGAAAAATTAAATCAGGCTCGGAAAGGAAATGGTACAAAAATTTTATTATGTCTAAATTAATTTCATCGAATTCAAACTCTATAGCCGCTTCTTAAAATGGTATTTAAACAGGTAGAAAACCTCGTGAATTCAATTACGCAACTTTCTAGAACTTTCTAAAATATAGTAACAGCTAAAAAGCCAAATAAAAATGAAGACGAAATGTAAAAGAAGGGCCCACATCCAGGCATAAATACCAGCCGCTTTCCGTATTTATCCCATCGACGCTTTTCGCTATTTTTCACGCCGTCGCCCGGTGCCCTTTGGCCAACGCGCAGTCGGGGGATTTCAGGGGGATTTTCGACGATATTCAACGTAGCTTTGAGGATTTAGTCAGCGTCTGCGCAACTGGGAAGAGAGAGAGAGAGAGCGAGAGGGAGAGAGAGAGAGGGAGCGAGAACCGGCCTGCAAAACCGGGTACCTGAAGATGATGAGACGATCAGGATGTCATTTCTGTAGGTGCGAGGGTTTGCCGAATATTTGGACGCAAGAAAAGCTAAAATTAGGCTTACCGACAGAAATAAGACAAGAAAGAAGAGAGAGAGAGAGAGAGAGAGAGGGAGGGAGGGAGAGAGGGAGAGAGACAGAGAGGTATCGACAAGCCGCGAAAGGGCTCCATTGTTAAAATTGCACGTTTCAAACCCCGACTGGTACCCGCATATTCCAGATTTGACCAATTCCGCTTTTCCTCAGCTAACATAATTTTTGCAAAATCATTCGGCGGGCGGAGAGGGATTCTTGGGGAAAGAGAAAATACGGTAAAACTAGAGCAGAGAAAGTCCGTCGATTTTAATTTGTCAAAACTAGCAAAATAAGCCTTCGTTCGTCTAACAGCAATAACAACACAGCCACAAAAATACCAATAAAGCCCATAAAAAACCTTTAAAAACGTAATAATAAATGCCGATATTTATGCGAACTACACTAAATGACACACACAGCGGCGGGCACCACATCAAATTTCGGGTTAATCGAAAGCAAATCACAGGCAAATCGAAGGATCACAAGAACACGAAAAGAGGAGAAAACCATCACTTTAAAATTCGGAATTATGGATCCTACAAACAGAAAAAAAGGAAACTTCTTGAAATATGGAAGTAGGGGCGGAAAGCAGAGGGGTGGAGAATTCAGTTTTTAGCGCAGATCGTCCTCGTCCTCGCCCTGCGCGATGCGGCGCTTCACCTGAAATAAAATCAATAAAACCAAAAGCGACATGAATATGAATTTTTTTGGCTATCAGGATTTTTCCGCGCCCGTGGTAGCGGTCACGCAACGCGCGCGCCGATGCGAATGGCTCGTAATCGATTACACGATAGAATAGCATCGTGCGCCGCTCGGCAAAAACCATAGGAAACCCGAAGGGACTGGAGAGTTAGCGGGGGGGGGGTTTCAGCAAAGACGGAAATTAATTCCTCTCAACAATCGGATACGGCCCTAGAACAACATACAACCCCATTTTGATAGCATTCTAAACAGTTTTTAGATATGAAAAACTTACGAAAACTATAAAAATTTTCGACTTTTAGGTGAAAGCAAGAAGAACCAATCGAAAAAGGGCCAAAAATTTCCAAAAACTGTTATAAAACAACTGTAATCTGTAATAACTGTAATAAACATAACTATTTTTGTAACTACGAAAAAATAAAAATACATTATTCATTATTAACATCTCGGTATGGACGGAAAAAAGCCCCCTCCCCCGCTAACAGTACAGTACAAATTCTTGCTCTTACTGAACGTCGTTTTCAGGCGATAACGGGTTTTTTATGTGAAACAGTCATTCGATAGAGCTTGAAATTTTGAACAAGTCCTTTGCCTATTCAAAAAACATGCTGTACGGACACGGAAATCGCCAAAAATGAAAACGATAGACCGATTCACGCGAATTGCCTCCCAGGCCGTCACCGTTTGGTCTTTTTTGAAAGGGCTCTACCAACATCTGTGACATTACACTACTACGTTATCAGGTAAAAACGAAGCACTGCCTGTTTCTAACGCAAAGAAGCGCTCAAATAGCACCTTCCTGAGCTTCCTGTAGCCGAAAATATACCTTAACAAGCAGCCCGGTCTGCCAATTGTCCAGCTTCGAGATGCGGTCAAAACTGGCGACGGCCACCGTGAAGTCGTCCTCGTTTTGGGCCTCGATGGCGGCGAGTATTTCCTAAAAAAACGAGAATTCTCAAAGGCGGTGATCAAACCCGAATCAGCTTGGCCTCTCGTGTATCGGTGAAGCTTGGGTAGGCGTCCTCGTACTTCTTGAGCGCGATTGCCGTGTCCAACTGAAAAAGCAGATTTAGAATGCGAAAAACCGCGCTACCGGATCCTTGTTCAAACAGCACAGCAAAGCCTTGAAGAAGTGGTTCTTTGCCCCGAATTTCAGCGTCGGATGGTCGGCCGTCCAGAAGGCGATTTGCTCGTAGATCTGAAAAAGGGGATGTGAAATCGGGGTAAATTGATTCACGTTCAGAATTTCGGAAATATGAAAATCTAGCAATTCAGTTTTCGAAATTTAAAATAAAGAAAACAACGATGCGACGAAACACCAAATTCCCTAATTTATTATATCCAAATCTTATGTACAAGATGTACATTTCAAGCATTTTGAGACTTCCAAAACAACGCCAAACCCACATTAACCGCCTCCTTCCAGTGCTCAAGTTCAGCATGATGCTGCGCCACCTTCTCGAGGCACTTGTTCGCCGAGCTCTTGCTCTCCTCGCCGTTGTAGTAGTCGGCGGCGCGTTGATAGTGCGTGATGCAGTTCGTCGGATCGGCCAGCTCGTTCTCGTATCTAAACGAGAATTTTAGCTTGCGAATAAGAAATGAAAACCAAACATTTTTACAAGGAGGGATTTTCAGACGATTTTGGAATTTTGCGAAGTGATCTAGATAATTTGATAGTCTTAATATCCTGAAGAAGTCCCATCTTTCAAAGAAATTCATGAACGACAACGATTTCCGCAATCTGAAAATTCTGAAAAGTTTCCCGAAGTCCTGCCTTTGTTGAGCGTACGGCAAATCAGCAAAATGCGCTCTTTAAAGCTATTTTTTGAACCAATTTCAGCCCGTTATCTTTCAGCAATTTTTCTCAGATGGGACGATTCAGAATTTCGCGATCCAAAAGTGTAAGTCTTACATTACCGCCCAAAAAGTTAGAAAAGTCAGTCCGCCCAACTCTTCGTTAGAAACGCTAGCGTTACCCACAATTCGCCCATCGACACATGAATCTTGGCGGCCATCGTAAAGCGGCCCATGTCCGTGTAGATTTCGGCGGATCGTTGCAGGCAGGCGACGGCTTTCTGGAAAGATTCTTTCATCCAAATCTAAAAAGAGGCAAACCCACATTCGGGTCCACCTTCCGGTAGCAATTCGCCGCCTCCGAGAATTGCGTGGCGCAGTCGTGCTGGGAATCGCCCTAAAAAGAATAAAATTTTAATCAAGAATCGGTATTACCTGCTGGCGATAGCGGTCGGCGGCGTTCTCGAATGCCTGGCCGGCCTCGTTCCACAGCTTGTCCATCTTGCACAGGTTGCCCAGCTGAAAAAAAGAGATTAGAAATGAGGCAAAAGCTATATCTGACTCTAAAAGGACCTTGCATCGTTTTTCAATCGATATTTCAATTCATTGTCCAAAATGTATTTATTCTTTTCAACGTGCTCATCATTCATCCAAAAATCGATAATTCGTCGTTCCCGGGCGACTTTTCGATAGTATCATCTCGCCGAGTCGCTCCGCCTCATGGTCAACGCGACGCCGCATTTTTCTCCGCTCTTCCATTAATTCCGGCGCCTCGATTTGGTGCTCCTGGTAGGCGTGCAGATTTCGCTCTTTGGCGGTGAAAAATCGCTGCGCACAGCCCGGGGAATAGCAGACGAAGTGCGGTTCGCCAGGCCGAGAGGCCAGCTTCGATTGGAAGAGCGAGGAGTGGTGCTCGTCGTTGTGGATCTCGAGATGGGTGTCCGTGGCGAACGATCTGTCGCATAGGGAGCACTGATTGGTGTGCCGACGGGCGTAGTGTTCCTCGTAGTCGAGAATGTTGATGAATTCCTCCTCACAGCCCGGAAAATCGCACCAGACCGTGGCCGCGTATCGTTCTTCCGGTTCATCAGGTTCAGCCGGGACGTTTTGAGTGGATTCGCCAGCATCTTCATTCTGCCATGGAAAAATTGGCGAGAAAGATCGGGTGAATGTATTCAAATCAAAACTTTTTCTAGATTTCAAGTATCATTTGGGTAATTTTCTTGAAGGTAACCGATTTCACCTAATTTCTTATACCCCAAAACAAAACAAGATTTCTCACCGAAATGTACTCCTGCGCCAGATCGCCGCCACCTCCACCGCCGAACAGCTTGCCGAAGAAGCCGCCACCGCCCTAAAGAAAAGTTCATTGCAGAAAAAGTTTGCAATACCTTTGCCCGTTTTTCAATTTCGGCGCGCTTCGCGGCGATTTTGGCGCCGTTGTCCGTCATGGTCCTGGAAAGAATGCTAAACTACTGCAAAAGAATTCTATTTTAGTCCTTCGTTAAAAAGAATTCCGAGCTTCTTGAAAGTAATGACAAATCTCTAACGAAAAAGGCATCAAAAAATGCGAGAATTTGTTCGATATCTTAACGAAACTGAAATATCTTCCCACACGTTTGTTTATAATGTTTATTGAAAAACGAACAGCGGCGGAAAGGGATACAATTTGAAATTTACAACATCAGGCGAAGGTGAGGAAAATTTAGCGAGACAAACGCTTAGCAAAATGAAAAAATTACGGGGGAGAGATACGGTAAGAGAATTTGTGGCTTCAATTCGACACCGGGGCGGTGGGCGTGAAGCGGGGCTTCTCGCGGATGAGGAACTCGGCCAGGAACTTCACCGGGTCTTGAGGCCTCGCCTTCGCCAGGGCGCCTGAAAATTGAAATTGAAATTGGTATATAATAATAACGTGCGAATACGGCCACCAGACTTATGGACAAAAGTGGACAACCCCCCACCATAGAGTAGACCAAAAAATTAAAAAATTACTGCATAAGGCGTATAAAACCCTCAAAAGCACGATACGATTTTTATAATGCACTAGCACATATCAAATTCAAACCTCGGAACAGTTCTAAGGAAAAAATGCAAGAAAAACACTTCCTTGAGCCCTCAAACCCAAAAATCTTAAACAGGCTTCGTTTTCTTTAACTAAAAGGTCTAGCTACTACATAACAAAAGCCCGTCAAGGCAAGGAAAATATTGCTGATGTGATACTCTACAAAATCACAGCGGATTGTGATTCATCACACCAGTTCTTATGAAATTTCTACGAAAGGGACACGCGATGTAAACACCGCACGGAACAACGCGACAGCGGGGCGGGAATTCAACCACCCGTGGATCCAACGGAACTACAAAAACCTTCTAATTTTCCTTAGGATCTTATTTTCATAAATAAAAAAGAAGAACTCAGAGAACTGATGACCAAAATGTTATTGAAAACTACGAAAACCCTCTAGTCCTATACAAAAATTAATGTTTTTTTGAATAATTAGATGCGTTTTTCAATATTCTCCGTTTGAAGTAAGGTAAACCTTAGCTAAATCGGATACTTGAGTACTTGCGGGGATCAGACTTTTCGTTTTTAGTAGGTTGTAACCATATCTAACGCGGAAGTTTTTGAAAGAGTTAGAAAACGTTTGAAAATGTCGATGTTAGGGTCATTTTGGTTCGAAAATATCAAAGATCAACCCGCGATTACTCAATAACCCAGTTAGGGTTATCTAATAGGCAAAAAATCGCCCACCCCCCATTTGGTCAAGGCAGCAACATTCAAACACACCTAGTCCTTCCATCAGAATCGGCACAACGGTGTGGTCGAGGTATTGGCGGGTGGGGATCGGCTGGGCTTGAGCGGCCACCGCGACGGCCGGCTGGCTGGCGGACTCCTGGTCTTTCGTGCTGAAACGAAAAATACAATGTAGCAACTCGAAGGTATACGTGGTGCTGTCGGCGTCCTGCGGCGGTTGGGGCTTTAGCTCGCCATCTGTGTCAGCGGGCGCGCTCTCGGCTTCTCGCTCATCGTCGGCGGCCGGCGGCTAAATGAAAGGTAAATGTAAAAATAAAATAGAATCATCGTCCGAAAAACCCGCCTAGATTATCTAATTGAATAAGACCAAACATTGCACTAATAAAATAGAGTTTTCTCCCCAAACCGACAAGATAAATACATTTGGCCTATCGCAATGTAGAGAATCTGATAAATGCCTAGGTTTTTGTCTAATTTTTCAGGCCAAATCGACGAAAAATGTAGACCCTTCGACTAATAACGAAATGAGCATAATTAAAAATTAGAAAGCTCAAAGCGGTGCTTACAATCGCTTCTTCATCGCGTTGCTCCTTGACGTCCTGCACCTCCATCGGCTGCGCTTCTGCTTCGTCGGCCATGCTGGCTGGAAATGTGACCATTAAAAGAAGCGTTGGTACTTATCAAGTTGGGGGGCACTTTGGTTTTCGATTTTTTGAGTCTTTCTAGGCTAGTTTTTTGTGCTGATTTCGAATATAACAAAATCAGAGTAGTAAAATACACTTATCTGAACGTTTGTTAAGATTTAGAGATGCAGACACCCGGTATTAACCTAAAAATAAGGCTCCGTGCCACCCGGGGCCTAGTCGCTTCGGATGGGTGCGAGCTCGTACAGGGTTTCGAAATCAGGGCGCCCGAGGCGCGCGGAGCGGGCAGGCGCTCCGATTTCGAAAAGTAACGCAGCCCATCCGAAGCGACGGCCCACCTTGCCTGACAATGCGGTAAGCCTCAAATTTTGCATAAGTTAAATTTTTACGCGGTTTTTCTGGATAAACCCGACGGTTTCGCATGCTGTGGCTACTCTCTATGCACTCAGCGTAAAAAACTACCCCAGATAGACTCGAAAAAGCGATAAAAAAGTGTCCCCTAATAAGTACCCAAAGTGGCCCCCCCCCAACTTGATAAGTACCGAAGCGTTCATAGAGAAAAATAGCGCGAAACTGGAGGAAAGAAAACTGGGCCGGTACCATACGGCTTACTACCCCCTAGTAAACTCTTACTACCCCTGGTAAACTTTTCACTACCCCGGTAAACGGCCTAGTAAACGAGTTTACCAGGGGTAGTAACGGGGCAAAAGAGCCAAATTATGGCGACCTCTCAACTGGGCCCAGCGCGTCTAAAAGGGTGTTAAAAGATTCGGGAATCACTCAAAAACGATAGTTGAGCTTTCAAGCTAGCGATTCAGTAAAAAAGAAGCTCAAGAAAAACTTAAAAATTGCTGGAACAAGGCGTTAGAAAAGTTACGACCACAGAATAAAAAGTTTACTACCCCAGTAAACTTTCCTTACTACCCCAGTGAACTTTTTTACTACCCCAGTGAACAAAGTTACTAGTAGTAAAAGATTTTTTACTAGGGGTAGTGTGCCACTTTTTGGTTACTAGGGGTGGTAACCCCATTTTTAAGTTAGGGTATAAGTTTAAAAACACTCAATTCTATTTACATCATTTGACATCACGGCCTAGTTCAGCTACTCGGCAACCTATTTCGACCAAAGAAATGAGGAAAAGTCTTGGGTGCCGCGTCAAATCCTATCGCGAATCGTTTACTACCCCAGTAAACTTGTTTACCCTACTCCTTTTGGGAGTAAACTTTTTTACTACCCCGTCGAAATTTTCATTCCAAATCATTGAATTTGAGTTCATGAGAAAGGCAAGTGATTTTTCATCAAAGGTGTGGTCATGGCCAATGGTATAAGAACGCTTCATGGTCTTTTTCTGCGATATTTTTTGAACAATCGAAACTTTCAAAAAATAGTATTTTGACTTCATAGTTTCTCAAAGGTTTTCTTGGTTTTCAGCCTACTTGGCAAAATGAATTGTTGAGAATTCGGCGGAATTGGCCATGCTAGCGAAGATCTCAGAAGCGACCAAACTATTAATAAGTTGAATTGGTTATTACCACAATATCTATTGATCTTTTTTAAAGTTCTTTTTCTGAAATGCCTTGATGGTAATGTCTTCCTAGTTATAAGTGTTGATAAGTTCAGGACCTGACTTGGGGTTATAAATCCACAGGTTCACTAGGGGTAGTGAACTAGTTTACCACCCCTAGTAATGGGAAGCCACAAAAAATGACACTTTCCCGGGAGCCAAAAACATCCTAACAACACAAAATAATATATATGAAAAAGAAAGCAAGCTATTCTTGCCCCGTCTGCGCTAGGAAAGTCGCCAGACTAACTGTAACATGGTCTAAATCTGGGGGGTAGTAAACTTGTTCACACCCTAGTAAAAGTTCACTGGGGTAGTAAGAAGTTTACTAGGGGTAGTAAACTTTTGAGTTTACTAGGGTAGTAAGCCCGTATGGTACCGGCCCTGCAAATAAATAGCTACAGAAAAATTCCAGAATTACATCTTTAGGTCGGCGGCCAATATTGAAAATCAATAGCTTTGTTCTTCGAAAGGAAAGACGACGAAAAGCGGGGCGTTTCTCCAATCGCAACTAAATCGTAATTGCAAATTTTATCAATTTTTTGGCTAATTTCACTTTACGGTAACTAAATAAAATGTCGATTTTTCGATTGGAATCGATAGATCTCGTCGAGTTCTACCATTTCCAGTTGAAAAAACTATTGGGACTCACTCCTAAAAAAAGTTATAAACATTTTAAATTGGCTAGTTCACTTTACGGTAACTAAATAAAATCTCGATTTTTCGACTGGAATCGATAGATCTCATCGAGTTCTCGCGTTTCCCGTTGAAAAAAAGATTGGGACTAGCTTTTAACAAAAGTTATAGCTGTTTTAAACCAATTTACCCGCATCGAAAAGTCGGTTTCGGCTACGAGGACTCCTTTGTACGGAAAAACGTAATAGTTGTGAACGTACTGCGGTACCAAATACGGGGCCGCTGCAAAGGCACAGGAAAAACTCTATTATCACACATTTGCGCTGCCTCCGAATTTCTGAATTTCTGAAACATCAAAAAGACGGTTTTGCAACGGAAGTCACTCAATTTGGAGGGAAGTGACCGCTACTTCCTCCGCTCTGCGACTAGAAAAAGGCTTCGTGCCACCGGGGGCCTAGTCGCTTCGGATGGGTGCGAGCTCGTACAGGGTTTCGAAATGGGGGCGCCAAGGCCGGCGAAGCGGCGGGGCGCCCATTTCAAATGGAGCGGCAGCCCATCGAAGCGACAGCCGCTGCCTGACAATTTCACAGTCAAAAATGTCAAAAATATAGTGTAGCTTCCTCCGAACAACTTTCCCAAAGGTTTTTACACCTGTAAATGCTAGAACTCGACGAGATCTATTTATCCCAGGCGAAAAATCGCATTTTTACGAGGTTACCGTAAAGTGAACCAACCATTTTAAAATGTTTATAACTTTCGTTAAAAGCGAGACCCAATCGTTTTTTCAACGGGAAACGCGAGAACTCGATGAGATCTATATATTCCAGTCGAAAAATCGAGATTTTATTTAGTTACCGTAAAGTGAACTAGCCAATTTAAAATCCCTTTTCAACTGGAAATGGTAGAACTCGACGAGATCTATCGATTCCAATCGAAAAATCGACATTTTATTTGGTTACCGTAAAGTGAAATTTTCCCAATTTTTTTTTACCCAAAACCCCGCGGGGGATGTTCAAAATCAAGGCAATAATTAGTACAGGTCTCGGAAGCGCGGGAAGAATGCCGAAACGGTTATAAAAAACCTTACGCACCGCTACTAACGCGCAAATTTTGTTATTTTCTTTCGTCTGCTTCTCAAAAGTTGCCACAAAACCAATTCTAACTATTTGACAGTGCGGATTAGATAGTATTTTCCGAAGCACAGCCAATCATTTCAAAACGTCGCGCACTCTCCGCCGTGCTGGCTATTTTCCAATTTGTTGATGGCCCCTTCCAAAAGGGGATCGAGACTAATTCGGGCGAAAAGTGAATGTGAAGTGAAAGTGAAGCGAAAAGTGAAGAGGAACTTTTGTAGCTACGTAGCGTTCCAAATTCCGAATTGCGTCATCCGGAGCATGCGTACAGTTGAAAATTTTGAAAATTTTCGGATGATTCGGAATTGGATAGCGTTCCTAGGAAAACTTTTTATTCTTTATATCCATTTCTTTTTCTGTTCTAAAAAAATATTCTCTTTTCCAGATTCAAGCGATGTTCCTCGACTACTTCAACTGTGGCGACTGCCACAAGCCCTTCCATCGCGAGCTGAACATGCCGCACACGCCCGTCCATTCCCCGGTCACCGGACGCGTCTCTTGCTCGAGCTGCATGAAGGACCCGCGGAAAGTGCCCCTCCTCGGCCTCATCAGTTCCTCAACCAGCGGCCTTCCACCGCGCCGAGCAGACCTACAAGTGCCAAGGAACCCTGAACGGCCCTCAATGTATCAAGTGCAACACGGTGATGGTGCCAAACAGCGACTGGAAGGCATACATCGTCACCTGTGGCCATTACTTCTGCGAGGACTGCTTTGCCGCCTGCGTCGTTGGCCATAGATGCTCGGAATGTGATGCGCCGGTGGATAAGGAGCGCTCTCGCCTCGACAAAAGCCTCGCCGCCTTCTTCAATTACTACGACGAGGAATTGCAGCGCGAAATTCGTGATGCGGCCAAGCGTCTGGAGGCGCTGAACAACCAGAAGAGGCTGGATGAGGCGCGGGAGAAGCAGCTCGACGTCCTTTCGAAGCGCTACGACCAGGCTGAGAAGCTGAAGGAAGTTGATTGGCTGCAGGACGATGAATTCAAACGTGATGCCGAGCGCCGTGGACTTTTCAAAAGCTGCTGTCACTGTACGGCCAGGCAGCTCGTCGAGAACCTCTTGTTCTGCCTCGATTGCACGAAAATCACGTGCCCACTGTGCTTTTCCAGAATCCACTTGAAGCACGCCGTCGGCTCGTTGGTGGTCATGAAGGCGGATGAGCTGCGGCTGGTGGCCAACAAAAAATACAAGGAGGACGTGAGCGGTTTGCGCGCAAAGCTCGCCCAGCTACACAAGGATCTCGATCAGGTTTTGGAAAAGGTGGTGAAGGCTGGCACGGGACGTCTCGCGAAGGCGGCAAAATCCGAAAAGCTGGCCGATGCGCAGAATATCGTGTCAGATGTCGAGTCGACGGCCGATCGTCTGAAGGCCCACTGCGAGAAGTACCTTCCGATGCTGCATGAATTGATCGACAAGGCCGGCAAGATTGAAACCGAACTCTCGAAATGAAATGCATTTTTGTACATATTGTTATTTTGCACCTTGCAGTTGCTGCTAAATAAACGTTGTTCTCGAATACACTTTATGCGCCAAGATCACAACGTAAAAATAGATTAAATGCATAAAAAAGTCAATATTTCTATCGTGGTTTCGGGTTTTGTCTTCAAATGTCCGGGTCGATGACGCCGCCGTAGATCGGGCGTCCCTTGCCGTCTTCTCCGCGCTCGAGGCTGTCGAAGATAAATTCTTCCATTTTTTGTCTAAATAATGGATTACTGTTTGCCGGGAATTTTATACCTATCGGGGAAAACATCCTCCAAATATACGGGCACTTCATCTGCCGGCCACACGGGGCGCGCGTCGAACATGGCTTTTACCCTAAAAAAGGATTTTAGTGAATTTTTAAGCCTTACCTGGCCATATGTTCGTCCGGCAG
Source organism: Mesorhabditis sp. LJ9110 (assembly GCA_038088335.1). Taxonomy (NCBI): domain Eukaryota; kingdom Metazoa; phylum Nematoda; class Chromadorea; order Rhabditida; family Rhabditidae; genus Mesorhabditis; species Mesorhabditis sp. LJ9110. The sequence goes on along the minus strand of JBBGBA010000124.1, from coordinate 92,108 downwards.
ATCGTCCTTGTCCAGCAAAATCAGCTGCTCCTGCCCGGATGCATGGAGCGCCGTCAGGGCTACGCCAATCAAGTACTCCTTTCTGAAAAATTCGTTCTTGAAAAGAAATGTAGGTGCTAATGCAGTTAGGGGGGGGGGGCGGTCCGAAATTGGCAGTAGGGGGTTACGAGGCGCTCCGCTTAAGCTACTTAGTTTTCAGCATAAGCCTAGACTTAACTTAGCTGGAGCTTCAAATTGCTTTACGAGGTCAAAATGGGGACGTTTAGGGGTTCGCTAAGCAAGCTAGGCTCAGGCTTCGTTTGGGCTGTTTGTAAAGTACAGCCAGTACAGCCGGTACAGCCGTTTCGAGATTGTATGGAAAGGGGCGAGAGACGCAGAGAAAAATGTCTGCGCTCTCTCCCTCTGCCCACTCTTTCTATCCGGCTGTACCGGCTGTACCGGCTGTACTTTACTAATTGCCCTTCGTTTGTATGAAGCTAAGCCTAGGCTTAGCGTAGCTTTGCTAGAGGCTTCGAGCTTCAAAATGGCATTTGGAGCGTCTTGTAGTCAAAATCCGGTTTGCCCCACCCTAACTGCATTAGCACCAAAATGTATCTCACTTGAAAGAGACTCCAGCCGGCAGAATTCGATCGACGATCCTTGCCAAATCGTCGTACATCCGGATCGGCGTAAAGGGCAGGATGTAGCGCAGGCGGTTGTTCACCAACTTGGCTTCGTTGACGGTGAAAACTAAAAAATTGGTTAAAAATCGGCAGTTGGTGCTTACCCCCATCATCCGCCGAATCCATCGTGTGCTCGATCAACCACTTTATTCCAGAATCGGGCACTTCTGCCGGAAAAGCGGCGCGTAGAGCGTCAAATGTGCAGTGGTTCACCTAAAATGAGGTGCGAACCATCAAGAAAAACGTACGTTGACCTCGCTGGCGGTGTCTTCATCCAAGAGGTCGACGAGCAAATCGAGAAGGTGCGCGCAATATTGTGGCGTCATCCAGACAAGCTTTCCTAAACCAGGAAAAATGGGTCGAATCGCTTCGGTACCGTCTACATCGATGATCGGTAGTCGTTTGCAAAACGCACGCAGTTCTCCCTCACTGATTGGCAGCTGGCGCAACAGCTGGCGAATAGAGTAACTAAATCAAGATCAACAAAAAGGAAAGGTATTCTACCGTTTTTGATGGTTCGGATCCTCGGAGATGTCGGTGAGCTCTTCATCTTCGACGTGGTGGAGCTCGTATTCCTTTAAAAGCCGCCGAACGGCCGACCAGTCAAAGTTGCCGCGTGGAATGGCCAGGTGCAAACGCGAGTCGACGGGGGCGCGAATCTAATTGAAACAACTATTACTCAAAAAGGGAATCCGTTATACCTCACACTCTTTGAAATCCTTGGCTCGCTCATCCTGGCGACTGATGCTCAACGGTGCGACCGCAAACAAAGCGTCTGACGCGTTTCTCTAAAACAAAGTTCTGAGAAAAAGACGGCAACTCCACCTGGATCGTGAACGTGCTATTCGCGGTGCACATCACCAGCGGATCCTTGGCCCCGCTTCGGAAGTAGAACCTAGGAAATGTACGCATAACATTGGTCAGCTCTCACTTTTCTCCCTGCTGGAAAGACTTCATGACATCTTTCGGGACGGCAATCGCTCGGAGCCGCGCTTCGCCGTTGCCAAATCCGTCGGCAAACCGCAGATTCGTCAGCCCGTGCTAAATCCACGTTTGCGAATCATAAAAATGGCTGCGTACTTTCTTCAAAGCGCTCGTGTCTCCAAACTCTTTCCTCGTCAGCAACTCCCGTTTGTACATTTCAAATATCTAAAGAAGCCCGTTCAGAAATCATAGTTATGTTACATTCTCCATGAAAGCTGGGTCATTTTTGCGCAGCTCGAACTCGGCGAGTCTTGTCTCGCGCCGCTTCTTGGCCTGCTCCAAGTCCTACGATTTGCAAATTTTACATCTGAAAGGTCGGAACGCACCAATCGAATCCCGGGTGCTTTCAGGAAATTTTCTGGCGGCTTCGAGGGAGCCTAAAGCATAAATTAATTTTGTTAAGACGAAAAGTACTTCATTTTCCAGTCTCGACTTCTTTGGCGGATTCTCGGGCGTCGCCTTCGGGTTTCTTGGCTGCGCGGTGAAGAATTTTCGCATTTTATCCGTCAAAATGTCTGGTTTCTGAAACGATTAATTTGGGGGCTATGAATTTTGTGAAACTCGGGGAAAATCGAATTTTGAGCAACTCCCTCAAAATGAATTTTGCGCAAGCTTTTCGCTGTGCATAAAGTAAATGAAGGGATGTAAGAGCTAATCGAAGAGAATTGTCAACCTCGACATGCCGAATAACGTTTATTTCGGCAATTTGGCTTCGCCGTCCGTTTTTGCTAAAATCGTCGACAACAAGAAGATTTCATTATTAGGCAAGCGTTTTCGGTGCTAATGCACTTGGGGGGGGGGGCAGTCCCAATTTTGACTACAAGACGCTCCAAATGCCGTTTTTTAAACTCGAAGCCTCTGGAAAAGCTAAGCCAAGCCTAAGCCTAAGCTTAGCTTCATAAAAAAGAAGTCTAAGCTTAGCTTGAGCCAAGCTAAGCTTAGCTCTAAGCTTAGTCCTAAATGACCCCAAAGGCTTAACTTAAGCTAAGTTAGTTAGAACTAAGTTAAGCCTAGGCTTAAGCAGGAAACCAAGTAGCTTAAGCGGAGCGTCTCGTAACCCCTTACTACCAATTTCGGACTGCCCCCCTAACTGCATTAGCACCGCGTTTTCAATTAAAATAAAGAATGCCATGAAGGAGTTGCTCCAAATTCGTTTTTCCAGTGTTTCGCTAAATTCATGGTCCCTACATTTCTTCAACGTTAACCCAAATCCATGATAAATTTCGTGCCGAAAAGCGGTAACTGAAATAAGCGAATAATCGGCGTGCAATGTTTATTGAACAACGAACAGTGTCGGAACGAAAGGCAATGACAAAATTTGCAAACGGGTAGACCAGAATTTAGAGGGGGGCAGCACCGTACAAAATATCAAAGAGATGCATGCATCAAATGGGGACAGGGCAAAGTCAGAAATTGGAATTCGGCGGATGCGTGCATTCAGGCGCTTGTGCTCGGGCCACCGCCGGTGCTGGAGCCAGTATACTTGGACCGCTCGCGGAGCAGGAAGTCGGCGAGGTACTGGATCGGATCCTCGGGCCTCTCCTTCGCCAAGCTACCTGAAAAGCGAAAAATTATATATGAAAAACTGGGAATAAAGCCAAAGGCGAGCGCGCAATCATGTTGATTGTGATAGCTCCAGCTATAGCTGCTACGATCAAGTTTTAGTCCCAGCGTTTGAGCTGCGGTAATAGAATCGTGCAAAACAGGCTCGAATCGTTCATCAAATCGCAGTGCAAATCTTTAAATTTTCAGCGCGACGCTGATTTTTGGGCCGATTTTACCACTTTTTCAGCGGTAAGAATTTACAAAGTTTTCGAGCATTCTAACGATGTTCGCGTATTTTAAAAAAGCTAGGAATAGATAAAATATTCTAAATTTCATCATTGGTCCGCTAAGATCGAAGAGAAAGCTGTTCCTCCCCACACCTGAGGAACGAACCAAAACCTAGAACAGATTCCCGTCAAGCCGTCATTTTCCGTGAGGAAATTCAAAAATTTTACCTAGTCCTTGCAGCAAGATTGGCACGATGGTCTGGTCGAGAAATTGGCGCGTCGGGAGGCTGGGAGCGGTCGAAGCGGCGGCCGGACGTCCCGCCTCAGACTCCACTGGCGCAGCAGTCGGACTAAAACAAAAAAGTTGCAAATCAAAAACTTGGAATCACTTTGCGGGAAGAATCGTATTAGGCGGCGGGGCTTCCGGATCCTTAGCGCCTTCAGCCTCCTCTCCGCTGTCGGCGATCGCGCCCGTCGATGATGGCGGCGCATCGGATGACGGTGTCTCCGACTAAAACAACGGAAGATAAGGCGCAAACGGGTTCTCTTATACCGGTGTTGGCTCCTCGAGCGGGCTTTCGCTGGGCTGCACCTCCATCGGCTGCTGTTCGGCTACGTCGCCCATGATGTAGCGAGTGGTTCCTGAAATTGATGGAATCAATAGAGAAATAATCGATTGAAAACCTGTCAGAAAACTATTAATTCAAAGGTGAAACGGAGAATAAAGAGAAAAGCTACAAAATGATGCCGCAACGAGAGAGAAGTACGAAAGAAGCGCCGAACACCTTGTAATGCCTATAAAGCTTCATCGTAGCTAATTTTCGAAGACGCTCCCGTCAAAATGTTTCATTTCTTCTTGCATTTGTTCTTTGAGTGACCGAAAAGTACTATCAAGGCTTGAATTTCGCACCGTTTACAAAAGCCGAGTAACATAAATTTAAAAAGCGTGCAGAACTTTAAGGTTTTCAGAACTTTCAGCAACTTAATTTGAAGCCAATTAAAAGGAAAGGAAGAAAGAAGGAAAAGGAGAAGGAAGAAGAAGAAGAAGTCCAAAAAATCAAAATTCACGTCAGATCGACGTCGTGTTACGGCAATTCCGCAACGCGCCGCTCGCTCGGGACACTGGATAATTTGCCATCGGGACGTTTTGCACACTAAAAACGTCGGTATGCTTCGAAAATGACACCTTCATGGCTGAACGAAATTAACTAAATAAAATTTAACTATTTTTATAGCTAAAAGCTTATGGTATGAAAAACGTATTGCCAGTTTCGGTGGTGTAGTCAGTTTTACGACGCGACGTATGGTTCCTTTTGAAATCTGAAAAACTCCAAATTCAGTGTCTTTTACAGTTAACACCCAAAAACGCACTCGAAAAAGGAAATCATGATATTGCCGTCGGAAGATGGTCTCTTTCGCTCCGATCTTGAAGTAAAAATTCTCAACTGGAATTCTCTGCCGTGCATTTCTTTGTGCCTTTCATAGTTTATTAAACACACAAAAACACATGGTAAAAAGAGAATGATGGGTTAAGGCACAAGGTATCGATCGTTTTGGCCGTTATTTCGTGTGTTCGAGGTGAGGTGGGCGACCAGTTTGTCGGCAGGGAGGGGGCGGGGTTTCATTTCTTGACTTCGCCCGACTTCTCCTCCGACGAGCTCGGCTTCTTCTCGTCCGACGAGTTCTTGTCGGCCGGCAGCTCTTCGTCTACCTGAAGAAATTGGGATTTTTCGGTTCTTTAGGATTCGCGGGGAGGGGGGAACCAATTTTTTTTCTGGTGGTCCCGGTTGACCTAGTAATCTAATATAAAGTGTTTTCGAATTGTTTTTAGTAAGTTTCAAATATATTTAAATCAGAAGAACTTTCAGAAAAATTAAAAAAATGTTTGTAGAAGTCGAAAATTTGGTTAAAATCTGTGTAGTTTTGATGCTCAGGAATAGTTAAAAACAATTTAGCAACGCATCCGCAATTTTTTTTTGCCACTAAACTTTCGCTGCTACCCACCGTATCTGCAATGTCCTTCTCGCCGGCCCGGCACGCGTCCTCCTTGTAGACGATGTACACCGTGCACTTCTCCATCAGCTTCACCTTCAGATCTTTCTTCGGCTTCCTAGAAAAATACACAGGGGATTAGTGTGCTAATCTGTGGTCTTTTGCGTTATCGGGGGGGGGGCAAATTCTTTATATATTAATCTAGAAACTACTAATTACTTCTTATGAAGTATTTTTGTAATGTTTTTAGTGGCATAAAACTACATTTTGATGAAAAATCTATCTAGAACTTTGAAACATTTTCGAAAAGTCGAAATTTTGATGGACAAATCTATATATGTTTTAAAATAAAGTTTTGTAAGTTTTTAGATTTAGGGAGAGGAGGGAGGCTAATGTAAAAGTGCTGTCAGAATTAACTCTCTAATTACTAAGAAAACGCGTACTGTTTTGGGAGCTGCTTGGGCGGGTCCTCGTGCCGGACGGGGCCGCCGTTGAACCGCTTGAGGGCGTCCTTGTAGTTGGCCTCGGTGATCGTCATCGACTTGATCGTCACCTTCGGCTTCCAGACTTCCTGAAAAATTTCTCAATACCATAATAAATGAAAATATCGGCGGTTTGCTCCAAAAAACGTAAAACACTTTTTCGGAAAATCCTGGAAAATTACCGACATTGTCAAATTTAACTTTGGCCTCGTTTTCGGCGTCGGGTTCGTTGATGTCGACTTTCTGGAATTTGCGGATTTCGGAAGGCCAAGTCGGAAGCAAAAATCGCGATTATCAAGTGGATACGGGATTCGGTTCTAGGCTGTTAGCGGGGGGGGGAACCAACTTTTTCCCTGTGATTCTCTACGGCCCTATGACAAAACATAAACTATTTTTATAGCATTTTGCATAGTTTTAGATCGAAAAACAATATAAAAATACTACAAATTTTCGAAATTTTTTGACTTTTGGTGATTTGAAAACTTTCAAGTTTTCAAAATTAAAAAATTTGTTTTTATAACGTGATAGCAATCTAAGACTACTAAAACCTCCATAAAATCCTCGCCATCAGCAGGCAGGCATAGGTGGAAAAATAGAAAACGGTTCCCGCCCCCATTAAATCACTCCCCCCGCTAGCAAGCCTGAACCGAAGTTACCGTATTTCTACAAAATGAACTGAATGCATAAATTTAATAACAACGAAATAAATTATGACTTTAACAAGTGCTAAAAACTACGGTACCTTCAGGTCGGTAATGGCGAATCGATCGAGGGCCGGCACGGCGGAACCGCGGCGGCTGCGTCGGAGGTGCTTGCTGAAAAATTGGGGTTTCGCATATATCAAAAGCGGCTAAACTCCAGATACCCCCCAGCCGACCCCCACCTACCGTATCTCGGCTCCCTGTTCATCTACAGGTGTGTAAAGTATACCAAAATACTCGCCACAGCAAGACGAACATTTTGGTATACTTTACACACCTGTAGATGAGAGTCGAATACAAAGTTGGGTGCCGGCTGGGGGGGTTATCTGGAGTCTTACCTCAAAAGCAAACAAGCCCAATAGTTTTGAAAGATTTAACAAACAAAAACTTTCTAACTAAATTAATAAAACACTGACAACAAATATATTTCAACAATTAATGATCACCGCTTTCTGCGTCGACTTCTTCTTGCCGCACGTCAGAATGGCGTAGAAGGCGGTGACGACCGGGATCAACACTAAACTTAATCAATTAAAAATAAATTTTTCAAAAATAAAGTAGTTTTAATTTCTGCATTTTCACCTTACTAGCCTTTAGCTAACACTGCATTAAAATTCAGAATTTAAATTTTGCGTTGAATTTGAAAATTTGCATAAAACCCACCGTACCAGGCAGCCATGTTGAGGTGAGGGCCACAGGAAATCTACGCCTTTGCTTGGCGTCGTTTTGGAGTAATTTCGGGATATGCAAATTTCAGATGCCGGTGTTATCATCTAAAAGTCTCTAAAGGGATCAGGAAGGCCCAGGAAAAAGCGCAGCAGCCCTGATTTCTGGCAAATAGCCCGATGCGTCTTTGCTCCCGTTTGGGCGTGAAAACCCTTGATTTCAAAATTCTGACTCTATTTCTGGAATCCTCACTGAATTTTGATAATTCTAGACTTTTTTATTATGGAAATTGACCAGAGAATCACCGAAATCGAGAGATTGGGTGCCTTACGAAGCATTACGACATGTATTTGACGCGCACTCAAAAAGTCGTTTTCGCCCCGAGAACATTTCGGTTTTCTCCATTATTTTACAGTTTTTCGCAGGGAAATCATATTTCTGGCACTTCTCGGCAGTGACCCTTTCGATTTTCGACCAGTAGGTTCAATCCCCGCACCCACGAATTTTCGCTTCCGAGTCCCTTTAAAGAGACTGGCAAGGCAAGATTATAGATTTTGTAGCAACGCTATTTCTTTTTTTTTTGCCATAATTCGGAATGATAAGTCTTCAATGGGCTATCGATTTCCGGCCGGGGTGTCAATTTCACTCAATTTCAGGCCGGGCACTTTCCGAGGTTGAGGGTGTAGCGCTAGCACAAAGATGAGAGATGATATGACCCCAGGCTACACCTCTCGACACGGGACAACTGTTCTATCTCTCTCTCTCTCTCTCTCTCTCTCTCTCTCTCTCTCTCTCTCTCTCTCTCGCTCTTGCTCTCGCTCTTGCTCTCGCTCTCTGTCTCTCTCTCTTTCTCTCTCGCTCTCCTGCCCGGAAATACCCGAAAAATCGCCCGGGCCGGGTCGAGAAAAACGAATTAATTGGCCGGGGCCCTTCAGCGCCTGTTACACCACCCACTGTCCATCTTTTTTGCAGGCCCAGCAAGATAAGCAGTATTTTTTTGTTTTGCTTAATCACGGCTTTCCGTTAGACGGTACTTGAAATCAGATACCCAGCCATCTGTCAATTTGAAAAATGTGTTTCAGAAACAATCAAATACCACTAAAAATTAATTTTTGCCAGTGTGATAAAAAAAAGAAAAGAAGCTTGTTGCCAGATGCCTCTTTTTAGCTGTCCTGACGCTTAGAAAATTTTTAACTATCGCCATTCCGCCTCTGAGGTTTTAAAAAAAAATTTCGCAGAAGAATGTCGCTACCCGGGATTTGTTGCTTACGTAATTTCTGCGTCTTTTGTATTGGACTTATAGCTGCCTCCACGCCTTTTTAGTTTGGCTTTTTCTCGCCATTTCAAGTTTAAGATTAACATACCATAGCTGGAAAAAATGCTTGCCGCGCGCTAGAAAATATGAGTTTCAAAATTTCTTAATTCGTTTAAACTTGGTCTCACCGCAATCATGTACAGTAAGAGCTAGGCATAAATATGGAAAAACAAATAAATAAATTTACACGGTGAGGGTTTAAAATACTCCGGATAAAATTTGTACTAATTTCTACAACCGATGGCGTACCGCGGCCAATAAAGACGCTTCTCCGATTTTAAGGAAAAACCAGATGTTTCAAGCCCAAATAGCAATCAGTCGCCTTCAAACTAGACATTACCGGAAAAATGACCCTTTTTGTCACTGTGCTAAAAACCGTGCTTAATCGTCGCTTAAAAACACTCAGCCATGATAAAGTTTTTCAAAGTAATTGATAAAGCCTAAAAAATTTTTGTAATTTGTAATGCGCTTTCCGACTTTTTTCCGCTGTTTCCCGTCGGACTAACCCGGGGGGTTCTTTGGCAAATTTATAAACGGCTTTCTCTCTCGCACTCACTCTCTCTCTCTCGCGCACTCCTCTCTCATGCTCTCTCTCTCCTCCCCCACTTCTCTGTCTCATCATCTCACTCTCTCTCCTCTCTCTCTCACTCTCTCATGCCTCTCTCTCTTCTCTCTCCCCCTCTCTCTGTTTCCCACCATCTCTCACTCTCTCCTCTCTCGCACTCCTCTCTCATGCTCTCTCTCTCTCTCTCTCTCTCTCTCCCCTCTCTCTGTCTCCACCATCTCTCTCTCTCCTCCTCTCACTCTCGCTCTCACTCTCTCTCGCTCTTCCCTTCTCTTCAGTCTTTCTCTTGCTAGGTGGCTTTTCTTGCCTCTAAGAATCTCTGCTAGCTTGCCCGTTTCCCAATGCTGTGGTGGCCACGACATTGCCGGACAGCTGGCCCGCATTTTCCGTGTTTTCTGGTCACCCTCAACCCTTTATTGCCCCTTTAAACCCCCTTAAAAATTCCTCAAAGTTCTCTGCCACCCAACCTGCTTGCCCTGCCATTTTTTCTGGACTGTTTTTGTGGGGTATTTTGACGGGTGTAACCCGAAACGGAACCCGGATTTCCCGGCCTCGGTTACTCAAAATTCGCGAAAATCCGCCGGCCGTGGTTAGATATTTTGCTGAAACTTCGATTTTCTCTGAAATTCGTGAAAATGATACTGCGTGGCTTGCCGGTATCCGTGCAGAAATATGTGAGTTTCATTGAAAGTACCTATTAAATTATTTATTGTATCCCTATTGGACCAATCGGTTGGTTTTATGAAATAAAATGCATTTTTTTTAGTTTTTTTGCATTTTTTAAATTTAAACGGTTGGTATAAACCTTCAGATTGAAATAATTAATGCGTAGTTCGTTTCCAAATATACCTGAAGGAGAAAACTGTTAATATATATTTCTGTAAATTTAAAACTATGTCCCCGCCAAATGCCGCCAAAACGAAATAGAATTCGCGAAAATCAAAAACCAATTTGCATTTTCTTCCGGCTCCCCAAAGCTCTCTGCTAGCTTGCCACAGCCAACGCCAATATTTTATAATTTTGTTTATCTAGAAAACTGCTATCTATTACCCCAATTCCTGACCATCCTGTTAGGCAGTTTTCCGCAACATTAATTCTCAAAAAACTCGTGTAAAATGACCGAGATGACTTACAGGCCCCAGAAATAAATGAGTTTCATTGAGTGTACCCCAAAAATATATTTAATTCTGGCTATTCCACATCCAACTGCAGGACCTCAATTATCAAAATCTAATTGTTATAGTTTTTATTTCCTACCGGGACCAAGCCCATCTTCTGCAGAATTTTTCGCAGATTCCGAATCTGGTTTCCTAATCTGCTGAAGAGCCCACATTAAAAAGTTATAGCGATTTTTTTTCGAAACTGGTCAAAAATATTCGATTGAAATCCCTCTAAAAAGCTTGTAGATTACTTTCTGGATACAAACAAACCGTCGCTTGGGGTAGAAAATTATGCTCTTTCAAATGAGCCATATCACGAGCCTGTAGCTCAAAATTTTTGTCATTCAATAAATTTTCCAACCCTTGCAATCCCAGCCACGTGGCCGTGACTTTACTGACAAAAAAAACTTTTTCATGAATTTTGAGCTACAGGCTCGTGAGATGGCTCATTTGAAAGAGCATCATTTTCTACTTTATAGGACGGTTTGTGTGTATCCAGAAACTAATCTACAAGGTTTTTAGAGTGATTTAAGATCGGCGATTTTTCGCCGGTTTCTAAGAAAAATCGCTGTAACTTTGTAATGCGGGCTCTTCAGCAGATTTGGGAAACAGATTAGGAATCAGCAAAAAATTCTGCACATGATAGGCTTTGTCCCGAATTGAATTTCCATCATATTTAACATCACTTTACAGTAAGCATATATTTCTGAGAGTCTAAATCGCTTGGTATTCTCGAATTTCCTGGCTATTCCGCTAGGCCTTTTACTGGAACTTTATATTTTTAAAAAAGGGTCAAGTTGTTAGTTTGCGGATTGTACGCCCAGAAATATCATCACTAACTAAATTTGTAACATCTACAATTATTGATATAAATAAGCTTAAAACAAAATTATTATACTAATAAATAAATGATTATATGCTATAATTTATTTAATTGGCAGATTTGCTAGCCAAAATTACAATCTATTATCCCTTAATTACAAACAATTATGGGTGCGCGACTTGTCGTCGCAAAAATAGCGTGTTTCAAAGTATATACCTTAGTGACAGTAATTTCAACATCCAATAATTGTCTTGCTTTTTCTATATCATTTATTTTTATTTATTCCTGCTGTCTAAAACTTAATTATTTAGATGTTCTGGAATCTGGTGACCGTCAGCTATGAAAAATACAATTTGCACCACTACCTCTATTTTGTCATGTTGCTGCTGTACAGTATTTTCGGGGGGCTGATGTTTTGCTGGATCGAGGGTGGGTTTGATTGTCAATTAGATTTAATTAAATTACTGTATTTCTAGTTTAATTAATTTTAATTTTGATTAAATTACAGTATCTTAATGCAAATAAAGTTTGTTAAAACGCTGATCGAAACAGGCTTCCTAATTAAACATTAGAAAATTATAAAAAATATTATTAAATATTATTATATTATGACCAGCGCCCAAAACCCGCTTCGCGCCTGGCCTGGAATGGCCTTGCATGAGAATTTGACTTTCGATAGCTTGCCCTTCGACCCTTTCTCATCCGACCACACCGCGCGTGCAACTTGCAAGAATGAGGAAATTTGTATTTTTTGGAATTATGCAAAGTAGCCCTCCCTGGCGCCGGACACACACACACAGAGATACACCCCAAAATTATATAAGGTAGGATAATAATTATGATTATTACTATTAAATAAAATTAATACGGTTTACAACACTAATGTAGCAAATGGAAAAACCGTTTTTTTTGCGTGAGTTTTGATGGTTATTAACCATAATAAATGCGTCAAAAATTACTAATCAATATGAAACATTTTAATAACTTTTTTAGGATCACAAGAAGCTACTCTACTAGAGCAGAAAAATGCCGAATTAATTCGCACCAGTCTGCATGCAAAACGCAATTTTGTCGATGCGGTTCAGGTATGAAACCTGATTAAAAAAGAAAATTTTTAAAATTATTAAAAATTAAAAATAAATAGAAAATTATTAAAAAATTAAAGAAAATTCATAAATAAAATAATCAATAATAAGTTATTTAAATAGTTTGTTTTTAGAACCTCTACTTTTCCAACAAATCCTCAGCCGAATTTTACGAGACCAAATTACGAAAGGCGCTGGACCGATACGACCGCGAGATGGGGCTGAAACCCGAGCTGTAAGAGTTACGGTAGATTTAAATTTAACGCGTAATTTTTAGCACCCCCTGATTTTGGAAAATGGTAGTGACGAAATTAGGGGCGCTGTTGCATTATCGGGGGTGCAACTTCAGTGCTTCGAATCTAATTTTGCCAATATAAATAGAGGAAGTGTTTCTAAATTGTTTTTACCATTCCTAAGCGTAAAACCTTTACAAGGTTTTGCGAAAAACTACAAAAATAACGCCTTTTAAGCAAAAATCGGTTAATTTTCGGATTTTCTAAGGGTTTTTTAGGTTGTTGCAGATAGTTTTTTACTTTACTACCGTCACATTTTACTAAAAGCTATGAAAATACTTACTATTACATTACGAAGAATTTCTGGACTTGTAGGCAATAAATAAAACAGCAAGCAAATCATATTCCAATTTAACTAAATTATCCTTCATAAACCTTTTGAGCAAACCGGTTCTACAAAATTGAAGGGAACAGACCTTGCAGAAGTTTTTGATTGATCAAAACATATTTTCGCCAACCACAGCCAAAAATCCTTGGGACCATCACGTAAAGTAGCAACAAGGTAATGATCGCAGCGCAAAAAGCATAGAAAATAATAGAATTACCTAAAGTCGCCTGGACATAATTTTATTATTGATCCTCTATTAATTTTCGAAAGGATTTTGCGTCTGAAGATTATGATTAAGAAACATGTCGGGGAGGTTTGTATTGCTTAAACATATTGCCGCTAAACAGCTCCAAAAATGCTGGGACTATAACATTAAATTGAGTTGCATGATTTTACTACGTAAAATGGCGTATAAAATTATATGCTTATTTATCTTGCCAATACAAATTTTTTATTGAAGCTTGTGAACGAGTTTTGGTATTACGGGCAACCTGTAAGGTACGACCCTTGGAAAGCATACTCTCCTGGAAAGTACGACCCGGGGTCGTACAGGGTCGTACTTTACAGGCTGCCGGTATGACTAAGATTGTAATTAATGCAGCTATCCGGATGGGTCTTATTGTTTGAAACATTTTGTCGCGGAACACATCCAAATTTTTTTTGGGATCGCTATGATTGTTCGTGCTTAACCGCTATGGATTAGATCCCGACAAAACTTTTTGATCTGCCCTAAAACCGAAACTATTTATACAAAAAAATTCATGTATTTTTCAGGAAAAACCGGAAGCGCTGGACGATTTGGCGGCTGACATGGGAACGATTTACACAACGATCGGTGAGTGGGAAATAATTTTTGCAAATTTTTTTTGCTGTAATAAGAAAAAGAAACGAAATGAAACCCTCCAAAAATCATGCTGCGATGAAAAAGATGTTTCGCTTGATTAGCTTGAATGAGTCTCTTGAGGTTTTTTTAATGCCGATATTCGGCGAGTATTGTCACTTTTTATTTATACCATGTAAATAAATAAATAAATATAATTAAAGTCTAATAAATGAATTATACTCAGTAAATAAATGGTAAATAAATGGTATATATTAAGTACAGTAATCCCCTTCAAATCGCATCAAATTTTGTATAGACTAATGCATTGATGCAGTTTTAAATATTTTTACCGTAAGTTTCAGGTTACTTACTGCACCGTAGGCTTTAATTTAAGTACAGTAATCCTCTGATTTTGTATTTGGTTAATGCAATTTTGTATATTTTTAGGCTACGGTGACTTGGCGGTGCGCACAGCGTGGGGAAGGATATTCACGATGATTTACGCGGTGATCGGCATCCCACTCGTCATTACCATACTCAACGATTGGGGCACCCTGCTTTTCACGGCTGTACAGTGTACGTTTTTGGTGTTTTAAAGGGACCGGCAAGTCAAATTCGCATCAATAAAACAAAATCGTATTAAATAAAAACGATTTTGAAAAACGAGATTTTTGTAAATTGAAAAATAATGTTTCAGGGCAAAGCCTTGTTCATGGAAGACTTGGTTTATTAGTAATACCGGCATACCCGTTGGAGTAGCTTCCCAAAGTGCGTGTTACCATGCGTGAAGCGTGCGTGCGTTCTCTGCGTAGCTGCCCCCACCTACCATGTGGGTGGGCAGCTTTTTAGCGGCCTTTCAGATGTCACCGTCCCCTTGAAAAGGCCATTTTTCAGGGTTCTGGCTCAACCACGCACGGCGCTACAACAAACTCGGGCAGCTGCTGCAAAAAATATGTTGCAGAAAACGGCCGAAAAAGGAGGATTTGGTGGGTTTTAGTGGTCCTTTGCTTGGTAACAGTAAATCCGTGTCGTCGAAATCATAAAATAATATTTGTTTAAATGCAAGAATTTCACGGGTTTTATTTAGCTCAATAGAACTTTTTTATAGTAGTAATTTATACATTTTATTTGGCCAATTCGATAATTTAATGACTTGCAAATTAACACATGGCTTGCTCGAATTGCTCGATTTAAAATTTTAAGTTTCAAAAATTTTTGCCAATTGAGTCAGGTAAAATTATTGAATGGCGTCATTGTGGCTGACATATCTGTGAAAAACGAAAGGGATACTATCTACAAATACCACAAATTTTATTTAATTACCAAAGAAATTAATTTTAATCAACCTTCAGGACCTGCTGGAAGACGAGGAATCCTTCGACAAACAACTGCAAGAACAGAATGAGAAGGAGGAAAAGGAGGAGCAGGAGCAGGGCAAGCCTGCGGAGAACGAGCCGATCCCGCTCTTTTTGGTGGTAAGATTTCCTAGTCCTAAAAACATTTGTTTGCCAACATTTTAACTTAGCCCTAAAAATACCGTTATAAAAACAATGTTTTCTACGACCTTGAATTAGTCGTTTTGCAACAACATCCCATCGCGCTCGCATTGCCTAAGAGAATTATCGCGCGAAGCCAGTTTTTCTCGAAACATTCAAGTTTCAAGTGCACATTTCCACTTCCGTAAAGGTTTTTATAATTGGACCAGGGTTGAAAAGTCGCTTCGCTTCGCGAATTTTCAACCCTGGCCCCGTCTCGGACCCCATACTATTCTTCCCTTTGCATAATTGCCCTCCATTCAATCAGAAGACAAAAAATGAAAACAGCCGTTTCCGCCTTTTTATATCACCCACTTCCGCTCTATGCTAATAATTCCTAACAAAGAGGTTTTTAAAAAAACCTAAATTTAATAGCGAAAATGGCAATTTTTAAAAATCTGATATGTGTGCAGTCACCTCAAGACCGTTGCGCACCTAATGACGTATCATACGTAGCCTAATACCCGTCCCTTCTTGAGATATCCTCCGGACAGACAGACGGAAGTGGATGCAAAGTGGCACACACACACAAACACACAAACACTATTTTTATATTATAAAATCGGATTGGATTGGATACACCTGGGTACATTACCTGGATTGAAGATTGCGCCAATATTAACTAGTCTGAAACATTTTTTTTGAGAGTAACTAGCGAGCAAAGGATTCAAAAAGGGGCGGTTGACAGTTTTAATTGGCCACCAATCGCCCCAATTATGCTAATCGCCATAATTCGACCCGAGAATTTTTGTCAGGCTTGAGGTGCTTCAGATAAGGTTTTAAATTGCACTACTTTATTTATCGTCAAAACCCGGTAAGACGTGACCGGAGAGGGACGGGGACACTCAAAAATAAATCCAAAAAACCGCCAGTTTCGGAAGCGAGGAGAGAAGAGAGAGAGAGAGAGAGAGAGAGAGAGAGAGAGATGTTTCAGCTGGTAGTCCTTGTATTCTGGGTGTTGCTGTGTTGCGCCATGTTTTGCGCATGGGAGAATTGGACCCTTTTCGAGTCGATCTACTTCTTCTTCATCTCGATGACCACCATAGGTTAGTTTGAATTTTTGTGATTATTGTGTTTGCAATACAAGGCAGAAAATTCGTGACAAACGTGCATAGAAAAATAGGTTTCAAGATTTATTGCCAGTGAAAGGGATGAGATTAAGTTACTACCGTACTGCGAGCTGATTTTAGCAAAAATCAATCTTTAGGACCCGTTAGTATCAGCGGATTTTGTCTTGCTTTGAATGGAAGCTTGGAGTTAGTTAGAAGAAGCTAATTTCTGCAATAAAATACAAGAAAATGGCAATAAATTCAATTTTAGCGACAAAATCAATGTTTCAGGACATTGTAAGCAATAATTTTTTTGAAAGATCTCTAATTTCTCCAGCGCTCTCAAACCTTATTTTTCGCTTTCTAATATTCGTAACGTTTTTGATTCCATTTTTATTATGTTCTTATTCGTTGTATTTGAAGTGTGGGACTGGATGCTAAAAAATTTTAGAAAATGTCGATTTCTGTTTTTATTTCTCCGAATTATATTAAAGCTCGATTAAAAAAATCGGATTTCTCGAATTTGAAAAACGATATAAAATCTATGCTTCAAAATCCTACATTATCCCAGAAATAAAAAAAGTATGAATTGTTTTTAAGGTTTCGGCGACATCACCCCATCCCATAAAGTGGCCGTCATCAATTTCCTGTTTATTCTGATGGGCCTCTCCGTCGTCTCGATGGCCATTAACATTATTCAGGTAATTTTATGTGTTATATTTAATAAAAGGATATTGATTTATTCATTGACTATTTCAGGGTATTTATTTAATCTAATTTATTCGTTTTTCTATGTAAAACCATTTGACCCGATTTTGTAGAAATTATCAAAATCGAACGCATAATTTTATCGCAATATATGAGGCCGATTATCATCTGTAATTCTTGGGGATAAATGAGAAACATTTTTTTCGAGCATACTACCGTTTTGTGAAGGTTTTCATCGAGCAGCAAATTAGCCGTTTAATACTGTAACGACGATGATAAAGTTTGAAACATTTTTTATTTATTAGTAAAGGCATAAACTCATTCTAAAAAACCATAATATTAATCAATTAGAAAACTTCATTTTTGAAAACGTTTTAAGACAATGTGAGGATACATCCTAACGATAAAACCGTTCCACACATTGCAATTCTTTAAAACTTTGTTTTTTTACGGTGACCAACATTTTCGTAAAACCATGGTTTTCCATTTACCGGCAAAAACTTGAAAATCTTGTGAATTCGAGGTTATACCCCCCATTTGTCTTAAAGTATGGTTTTGCATTTTGCGCCGGGAGATTAATGCCGAAATGCGGCTGGCAAGAGCCCTTTTTCCGGAAACATTTTTTCTCTGAGAAATTGTTGGCAAAATTGAGATACCGTGTCAGCGCCCTCCAAAATCGCGTTCTGAACCGTTTCTCGGCCAAAGTAGCCCATTAAAAAAAATCGATTGCTATGTAGAATTTAGTGTTCAAAAAAGAGCTCGGAATTTTTAAATTATAGCATTCACGGAGTAATCGAGCGAAACCGATTTCCCACAAAAATCGAGGGTCTGATGGCTCGAGAAATTTGTATGCTTTGTATTTTTTCTTTCTATCTTTTTCAATTTGTATATTTAATTGGCAGAGTAATTTGTGAGGCCCCTTATATCCACGGTCCCTTTAATAGCAAGCAAATATAACTAATAAAAGAAGATATGTACGCATTTCCCATTATTGGGTATGAAAACCAACTCCACTTTTTAGATGAACCTGGAACACATTTTTGCAAAAATCGTCGCCTCCATCGATATCGATTTCAAGAATTCACTGCAGGATGGAGGTTGGGTTTTTTGCGTCATTTTAGCCCTATTTATATTTTTTGAATTTTCCATTAACTCTTCTGCGATGCCATTTATAACAAGCTACTCAATAATTAAATTCGATTACTTCGCCGCCGTTTAGGAGATAGTCTAGTTACTGTAATAAAACAGCGCCAGATTGCGCTAACTCAAAATTTCCTGGCACATTCATTTTTAAAGGGACGAAAAATCAGAAACCAGAAATTCAGGACGTATTATTCGGGATTAAAAGACGGCACATTTTGCTTCGTTGAAACATATATCTCAAACGGCTACGGTTTACTTTAGCTCCCCCCCCCCACCCCGAGTGTCGCAAAATTTTCGAGAATTCCGCTATTTTGCGGGCTTTTCGCGACAGAATTCGATGGAGCGTCACAAATTATAAAACGAGAATTTAATTTAATCAGAGCTAAAACTTTGTCATATGAGAAAGGTATGGCAAAAAAAACAAAAATACCCGTTGAAAATGGGCCCAAAAAGCTAGTTTTCTAGTTTTCCGGTATTTTTGAATAATTTCTACATGCCATTCGATATGGCTTGAAAAAATATTCAAAGGGCTTTAATTGAAGTATAAAATACCGTAATGTAAAATTGCTATGTTATAAAAATCACTATGAAATGGCTACATCAAAAATGTTGGGACCTTCCGGCTATTTGGGGTAAATTAAACTAATTAACAGAATCAGAAAAATTAAAAATGAAAATTACTTAATTATTTTGCTAATTGTAAAAATTAATTTCGAGAGATTCCGATTTGATTGATGCGGGACTATCTACGTCGAATTAATCATACCGAAATTACCGCAACTTGACCCGGCTTTGAAACATTTTTTTGAACAGGAGTCACAAATTATTTTTTGGTAATATTGTAAGCGTCTTCAGGCTTTCTGAACAAATTGCGCATGCGTCGATCCCCCGCTCCCGATTACGGTATACCCCCTATTAGTTTCCTAACATTTCCACGGAATGCCCCATTCAAACGATTATTTTGCCCCAAAAATGCAATGCCTGCGGGGCGTCGAGTAATCAAAAAACTACAAATTTCTTTGATCGATGAAATTAAACATTTTTTAGAACGGAGTTTCACTTATTGTTAGCTTAATTTTATTCAGCTTCATCCAATTGAAATTTGATGGGGTTTTATCTTATTAAGCCACGAAAACTTTTGAAGTCTTCTTTTTCAAAAGAATCTCTGCTAGTTTGCCCGTTGATTGAGGGAATTTCGGCGCATTTGGGACATTTTAAGGCAAATATTTTATTTTATTAGATGTGCCGAAATAGTTCTTTCTTGATTGCCACTCGATTATCGGCTGGTAATGTTACCATAACTTTTTATGAAACAGAAGTTTTAATGACATTTATAGCAATATACTATAGCCAGTAAAAATTAATTTATTTTTCAATCTACCGTTTTCGAATTTCAATAACAACCACAAACCGACGAAATCTATAAACGTGTAAGAAACATTTTTTCATCTCTCAGCCGGCCAAAAATTTGGTACTGGACTGTTCGCGGGGAATCCAATTATTCTCCCGCCAATTAATAGCCTTTAGATTACAATAACTAGAGGCTACTTATTAATATATTTAGTAAAGTTGCAAAAAAAAACTAAATTAAATGACTAAAATAATTGGATAAGTTCCAAAAATGACAGTTCAGATTTTACATGTTGAAAATTGTTCGAAGTAAAAAAGATTGTTTTAAAAGGAAAAAAGTATTTGTATAAAGAGCTAACCAAACGCATTTTGCCGAGCAATAGAGATTTGAATTTTTGATTTTTAAAACGCTCTATAACTTAGCTAGGAACTACCCGATTAGCCTGAAATTTTAAATAATAGCTGATTAAGCCGCCTTTCAGCTTCTGTAAAAATTTCAGCAATTTTGTTAGTGTTTCACCTAGTTCCCGGAATGGTTACCCGACCATTTTACATTCAAACGAAAGATTACATGTTTCATTTAATCTTCTCGAGAAAATTAATTTACTTGCATCAATCCTGTTGAAAAATTGATTCATGTAAATAAGGGCCAAAAATAAAAATTATTTTCTGCCCGGCGAAACCACCGCTAATAGTCCAGTCCCGAAATTCCACTTCCCAAAGAATCGCTGCCAGGCTGCCGCTAGATAGAAATTGCTGAAAATCATATGTTTCCGGGAATTAAATTTACATAAATTTAGTTCAGTAATTAATTATGCGACTGGCTCTATTTCCGAAAAAATTTGACTGGGCAATAAAACGCTTTTTAGTTCGGCTACCGTATTTTTATAAATAATACGTGGTAAGAGTCTAGAAACCCCCCCTTGTGCTAGGAGCTGTAAAGTATCCAAAATGTTCGCCGTAGGCTAATTATGTAGTAAGACTACATTGCAGTTCAGTCGAAAAAGTAGTGAAAAATAAAAAAAGGAAGGTGGAAAAGTTGAAAAGTCGGCTGGGGGGGGGGGTTTCCTAGACTTGAGCCTAATACGTTTTTAATACGTTACGTACGTTTTTAATTTTCAGTTGGCGACGACCTGAAGACGAACGCGGAGGGCGCCGAGAAAAAGGGCATGGAGCCGGAAGGTACCGTTTCAAAGCGTCGTTTTTCCTGGACATGGAATTCCCCAAATCACACGAGTAATTCTAGGTGGTTTTGGTGAAACATTATTTTTCGAAGGTGAATTCAAACTTCCTTATTGTTAGGTATTTTATATATGTTTTTTAATTATTTGTGTGCAGTTTTTATGTATATTTTTCCAAGCCTGCGACACGCAACGAACATGCTCCGTTGTTCCATTTAAATTGGAAAATTTTTAAATGCAAAATAGGTCGAAAAATAGCTAATTTTAATTCTTTTAATTCAAATTTAAAAGCCTTAACTTTGAGTAGCATTTAAAAAAATTTAGACAGTCGCCATATTCATTGGAAAAATTGAATACTCGGGGTTTGGAACTAAGATGTCAGCGTGAATCAATAGCTACGAAATTCGGGGAGCTCGCGTTTTTGTAAAACATTTTTTTATGAATAAAAATTTACGCAAAAATTAACAGAATTTGGCACTCGAACTTCGCCAGCCTCTATTTCAACGCACTTTTCCAAACTACATTAAACCACTTAAATCCGCCGTCTATTGGAAATGTTGTACAACATTGTTTTTTAGCGAAAAATAAGACTGAGTTCTGCAGTCAATATAAGGAGTTTTTGGTGAGCCGCGCCGCGTCACGCAGCGCGCCTGGATTATGAAAATGTCAAGATTCAAAATATGGAAACTCACAATCTTGATATTTTTGAATTTTTTTTGGAATTTTTAAGACCCAATTTTTCTATGATTCCAGAAATACCTACCTTATAGTAAGTATTTTAAGTGTCTTTAGCAAATTTTAGCTAGATTTCAAGTGGAAAACAATTTTAAAAACTTAGAAGCTTTTCTAAATTTAAATTTTTGCCGGAAAATCGGCCAATCGGAATAATTCGAAGGTTCTTGTATTTCCTATAAAATTTTCTAAGTTTTCTGCGTTTAGGAATAGTAAAAACAGCTTAGAAACGCTTACGCTATTTATACTGGAAAATATGCATGCTTAGGAAAGGTTTGCCCCCCCCCATTAAGGCGAAAGTACCGAAAATCATCGCAACGAAAAATTCACGGGGTAGTGGATTTACCCGAAACTCGCAGAATACCGGAATTCTCTAAAACACATTTTTTTCAGATGGCGACGTCGTGAAGGAGTACTCGAAAGATTTTCCCGGATCTCAGAAACTGCTGATGCGCTTCATGAGCAACCATCAGTAAGTGGCAAAATTTATGGGAGAAATTTCGTTGGTACCGAAAACAAATAATTAATTAATTAAAAAATAAGATAACCAACCTGAAAACACAAGCGAATTAGTTTTAAAATGCCAAACGGTTAGTTATTTTTCTTTAAAACATGATTTTTCTAAAAAATTTTCCATCGCAAATTTGACTTTTATATTGTTTTTCTTTCAATTTAATTTAATTCGCTTAACTTTGAAAGATTTTCCTTTCATAACTTGACTCTTTTTACTTGTAACCCTTGTATTTCCCTATTGTAACCCCGGCCACACCGCAATACTTAAATTTTTCTAAAACATTTTTCTGGGTAATTTTGCATTCAAACTTTTTTATTTTTAGTTTTAAACGCTGTTTCATGAATTTTTATGCTTTTTTAGTTAAAATTGTTTAATAAGGATCTTATACATTAACGCAACTAATAACAAAGCTAAAAACTATACAAAATCCAGGCGAAAAATGCTGGAGGAGAAATTCGATGAGCGCGCCAAGATGCGAAGCAAATATACGCAGACGTTCCGACAGATTACGGTAGGAATTTTGAGGCTTTTTAGTAGATCGAAGTATACTCATATTCTAAAACAATCGCCAGGATCGCTATAAGATCAAGCTGACTATGCGATGAAAAATTGAATTTTTTTGATGATAGCGTTGGATAGTAATTTTTATTCTTTTAAGCAAAAAACTAGGCAGGGAAAAGTGTACGGATATTAAAATGATGAAGATCACTTCACGATAAAACATTGATTTTTCCCCCGAAAACTGAAGTAAAAAGAAACAAGTTTCCGGGTGATACTGCGACAGCTGCCATCAAGCCTCACCAGGGGCTTATATGAAACATTGAATTTGTGCAAAACACGCCATTCTCTGAAAAATAATCTAAAAAATGCATTTTTTAGGCAAAAATTCTTAAAATATCAATCGTGTAAGTGTTGTAAACTCTTTTATCAAAACAACACACAATTTAACGTAATAGAAAATTTTATGAAAAATACAAAAATATCGTTTTTCAAAAAATGGTGTTTATTGACCAAAACTTTGACATTTTGGAAATTTTTCAAAGTTTTTCGATAGTTTTGCTAGTTAAAATATTGTTTAATGTTACTAAAACATTATGAAAATGCTTATTATTTTAACAAATTGAATGAATTAAAAATAAATACATGGGGAAACTATGGCTTAAAATATCGATAGAAGTAGATATTTAGATTTTTAACCCGGTCCAGTCTTGAGGCATTCTAAAACTTTTCTACTCAACTCGGCACTTAATTTTCGAAACATCTTTTCCAATCAAATATCGATTTTTTTTAAGACAAAATCGGTGCAAACGCAAGACCGACAGTACTACGACGAGGAATATAAAGAGGAGGAGCAGCCCAAATTCAATTCGGCCATCTCCACGAAACGACTATACATCTACAACACTGGATTTGAATAATGTGTTTTTAAGGTTTTTGATTGATTATTGATTGTGGTTCATGATACAATACTGATCTCGGGTGATAAATTATGTTGAAAATCCTTTTTCCAAATGCGATTAAGCGTTGGATTCCGCACGCAACAATAAGCAAAAATGAAACATTAACCCGAAATCGTATTTTTTTAAACTTTTTGTTATTTCTTTAATACTTTTCATGAATGGGGTAAAAAAGTTTATGGTTTCCATCGGGGCGTGAAATTATCGAAAAAGCATCTTTAATCGAATTTCCGTCGTATTATTGGTCGGAGAGTTCGAATATTTTTTTATTTTTGGTCTTTTCGCGTTATCGGAGGGGGATTTTTAGAAACCAGTTTTTAAATATAAATAACGGAGGTATTTTTCAGCTGTTTTTCCAATTCATGGACGCAAAAACAAAAAATGTCTCCGACGTCGGCCGTTGAAAGTTTAAATTTTAAAAATCATTTCTTTGTAGGTATTCGGAAATCCTGCAACTTTTAAGGTAATGTTGCTTATATCCAGCCTTGTAAAAAAAAACAATTTGCGCCCAAATTTCAGGCATTTTCGGATTTTTGTGCAATTCAAAAACATTCTTTTTGTAGATTTCCAAAGTAAGCAAAAAACAAAGCTAAAAGGCAAAAATCCCGACAGCCGAATCTCAGCATGAAAAAGGGCTGCTGCAAGTGAAGAGGCCCTCAAACTAACCACACAAAATATGTGGGTATTTTGGCCGTCGAGGTTTTTGTCTGTTGTTGGGCCGGTCGCTATTTTCGGTTACACAAAAGAATAGCGGGGCATCCGCGAAAAGCCACAGCTCAAATTCGATGTCCATCCTTATACGTCCCTTTAAAGGGATGCCCAACCTTTTCGCGGCTCAACAAGCAAAAACCATGCCGCGGACGGGCGTCGAACCCGGGAGATCCGTTTTGTAGGCCTGGATGCTGTCCATTAGACCATAGTGGCAAGCCATTGGATGGGATGGGGACGCCACAAGAGGGAAAGGTGGCGACTTCTGTGCGGCAATGGGGGCCCGTTGCCGCACAAAATTCGCGCGTCATTTGTACTGCCCGGAATCCATCACTATATATTTGTCGCCAAAACCTTGGGTATCCCTTTAGCCATTTCCCGAAATCGCTCGAACAACTTTGAGCTCTCATCCGGGGGGTGTAGCCGCGTGCCCCCCAGCGGGTTATCATTTATCAAATCCGAGCCGAAAAAATTTACAGCTTCCTCTCCGGCCGCTAAAAATGGCCATAAACTGCCAGCACCCAGCCGTTTACAAGCCATTCCCCCCCTTGTGTTTTTGGCCGCTGGTCATTTTATTCGGCGCAAAAAATATTTGTTTCAAATTTAATTCAACTAAATTATTTTCTAAAACGCTAATAGAAGATCTGCTTCGCTTGCGAAAAATTCAATTTTTCTTATTCTATGAAACGCTATAATTTAAGTGCTCTATTTCTATTATTTGCCTGCTACTTACCTCTAATTTTTACGGCTGAAAATTCTACAGTAACCCACCTTGAAAATAGCAATTTTTATTCGAATCTAACGACTACGGCATCGGAAAATCGCCGAAAAATCCCGAACATCGAAAAAGACTACTTTGAAGACACGCAGGGCCTGAATTGCATCTACGGAATACAGGGTAAGCTAAGTCAAACGACAGATCCACTAATTAAATACATTAAAAAAATTTTGTGTGCGCATTTTTTTGAAACATTGAAATTTTTTGGGAAACTTCGAAAATTCGGGGATAAGGGTCGAATTGCCGACGCTCAACTGGATAAATTTTGTTTAAATAAATGCCCGCAATTATGTCGAGTATAACTATTCTGACAACTATATAGGGGAAACGCAAAAATCCTGACAGCAGAAAACGCCGACAAGCCAAAATCCCGATAAGATAAAAACCGACAATCGGAAATCCTAACAGGAAAATCATCCTTCAGGAAAAACGAATATAGTGAACCCATGCCGATTTAGCTCCCGGATTTTCGAAACATATGCTCTCTAAACAACCTTAAAACTTTATATTTTCAATTCAAATTGGTACAAACTAAAGAAAGTAGTTTAGAACTATTCTAGTGTTTAAAACTAAACTAACGTATTTAAAAATTATTTCAGTAAACCGGAAGAACTCAACATTGGGAAGCCTCGGGATTTTTTATTTTGAATTTTTTGTGAAACATATTTTTGCAAGTCACAAATTGAGCAAATGGAGCCATCCTTTTCAGTGCCACGTTTATGGTTTAAAATTTAAGAAATTCCTTGCTATTACTAAAAGCCACGATATATAAATTATTATTAAACCAAACGGGTCGGCTTAGACATTAATAATTAGAAAATTTTTGCAACTCGGACGTGCGTTGGGGACTGCTGCGTTCAAAAATATTGTGCATCTTCACATTTTTTAAACATTAATTTTTGCCGAAAAATTCAAAACTATTTAATTTGAAAGTGAATAGTTTAAAGATAAAAATTTTAATGAAAAAATTTAATTGAAGTTTGAAGTTTAAAGATAAAAGTTAAGAAAATTCATTAAAGGGCCCAAGAAGTCAAAATTGGTGTATACGGGAAGTGCGGAAAAAGGAAAGGGTTACGGTCTTACGGCAGTTCCGGAAATTTCTTTCGTTTTCCCAGGTACATTCGACGGCGAGGCGCTGGAGGTGCCCGAGCAGTACAAGGAATGCGACGATCAAACAAAGTATTGCCAAAAAATCTCCGCGCATTACGGTAGGTGCCACCAAGAAAAATGTTTTAATGAACGAGGACTAAAAGGAGTTGTTTGTTCCAGGGATTCCTGAATAATAATAATGATATTTTACAAAAGTATATAATATAAATATTCTGTTTAAAAACAAATAACGATATTTTATGAAGGCAATCCTACTATATATAAAAAAATAGTTCCTGTGTGTGTGTGTGTGTGTGTGCATTTGCATGCAAGTTCCGTCAGCGTGTTCCAGTGGTATCGGATTAGCGGAAGGACTTAAAGGTATATATGATACGTCATTAGATGCGTAATGGTCTAGGGATGACTGCACACATATCAACTTTTTGAAAATATACTGTTTTCGACATTAAAATTCAGTTTTTCTTGCAAAATTGGTCACCCCTCTTTGTTAGGAAACGATTAGCATGCGCCGGAAGTGGCGGAAGGCTATATAACGGAGAGAGGCAGCCTTTTTTCATTATTTCTGATCGCGATTCGCGCGAATTATGCAAAGTGTTGAATTTCATGGTTTTGGGACGGGGCCAGGGTTGAAAAGCCGCTTCGCGGCTTTTCAACCCTGGTGGATACTAAAAATTTATCTACATGGTAATGATAATCATAATTTTTTATGAAGAAAGTATACTGAGTTCTGATTAAAAAGAAGGAGTAATATTTTGGCAATATTTTATCCCTAATAAGGATGATAATAACAGTTTTAACGTCAATCAGTTCATGAAAAAGAAGTTGAAAAGTCAATGTTTCCTCATATGAGATAGTTCAAGGCGCTATGGCACAGATAATCCATTGCTCCCGCAATTTTCGCACATTTTGACGTGAAAACGCGATACCTTGCAAATCCTCACGCCATCTTTAAGAATCCGTATGCTATTTTAATCATTTTGGCGGTTTTACCAATTATAATTGACCAGGGAATCATAGAAATAGAATCTTTTATAACCTTAGTGAGAGAAAGATCGAAATAACGAAAGTATGTTTTACAAAAATTTGGCAAAGACCTCGTTTCGAACACCCTATTAGCCGATTATTAGCCGCATCAATGCACCCTGATTTGCAAAAGTATTATGATAGACCTTATAACCTTAAAATATTGTAGACCTTGGGCTACTGGCAGTTCCCCCCCCCCGCTAATGAACCAGAACCCAAAAATATATGGATTGTTTCTGCTTAGATTTTAAAAAGATATAAAAACAAATTTTGTTTAATTAAATTCAATCAACCTAAATTAAACTCACTAAACCAACCTGCAAAAAATGAACTACATTAAGTAAATAAAAAATTAAAGTAAATAAATTCGGATAATTTGAGGCTCCTTCTATAATTTCAGGGGAGGTCACAATTTAACGAAAGGATGTTTTACAAAAACTTGACAAAACCTTGTATCGAACACCGTATTCTGGTAGCTTTTTCGAGTTTTTTACGCGATAGAAGCAAAGTATCCAACTTAATGCTCTTTTGGATAGTTTTAAATTAATGTTTAAAGCAATTTCCTGCAGTAAGAACATAATCCATCCCGTTTAGTGTCGGTGGCCGAGATCACGAAAATCACGATGCGAGGCTGTGACAGGATGACGATCGAGGAAAATTCGCAGATACCGTACCATCCAATAAGATGCAAAGTACGTTTCAAAAACATATTTTTCAAAGAAGAGTTTAAACTACACAAGCTTTGGTAACCCTTGGCAATTAAAATTTTTTGCTTGATAAATTGTGAAAATAAAAAAAGGTTCTTTCGCACTATCGGGGGGGGGAAGAAACACAAATACATATACAAACGCTCTTAAAAAAATTACAAACCTTCAGAAAACACCGACTTTTTGCGTCCAAAACGTATGAAAAATGACCAAATTGGTCAGAAACTTAGAATACAAAATAAAGTTATAAGATGTTCTGAGAATGTTTCATAGTTTTTTTGTGATCAGAAACTACGAAAAACCCTACTAAACTATATCTTGATCCATTACGATGCAGCCACGGGCTTAATTTCAAAATTCGCCTTGCTCAGCCGCTAAAAATTTGCGCCCCCGCTAACACGGAAGCACCCTATTAAGTTACTAGGCATTTTCCGCAATAAAAAATATTCCAGAAAGCCGGCTGCAGCGAGTATAAATCGGAATTCGACCACGAGATCTACCACGTGTGCTGCTGCAATACTGATTTTTGTAATGGCGCCGGTGGAGTGACCATATTTCTGTCGAGTTCTTTTTTCGTTTTCGCGCTGATAAATTTTATTTTCTATCTGCTACAGGTGATGCCAATACCACCGAATCAAAACCTCCGGTAGATCTGGTTCATTGAAACATGCTGTTTTCAAAAAAATTCCAGCAGAAAAGACAGGGTTCATGTGAAAACGACGAACTTTTATAATGCCGAAATTGCGGAATGTCGCAATGCCAAAATATCGAAATTTCTGAATTTCGAAATTCACGTTGTCGGGTTCCACCACATTTAAAACATATATATCAAAACAAATGTCGACATTATGAAATTTCGACATTTACAATTTCGGCATTATTAAATTTCTACAGCACGAAGTTTCGAAATTTTAAAGCTTAATTTAGTACACCCTCTTGAAGTTGTATTTGAATCGATAATTTGCATACGTAGCATTTGGTATAACTTCCGGAATATTGGCGTTTGAACGACTCGATAATGTTCGACAAAATCTCCAAAAACCACCAAATCCTACCGGCTTCACGATGTTCGTCTGGATCGCCGTCGGCATCAACCTGGGTAAAAATTCTTTGGATTTTAAATGAATTTCTGTATAACGAAATATCCAACATTTTTTGCAGCTTGTACGGCGTTTTTAGCTATAAAAAGCACCTTAAAAAGTATAAAAATTACGAAACTTTTTTTTTTTTTGCCGAAAATTGATTAGGTTTACTTCAATTTAAAAAAAATTTAATCGTTCGATTGTGAATTTTTTGGACTTGTTTTTGCAACCGAGTTTCAAAGTTGCTTTAGGATCGGGAAAACTAGCAAAGACTACTGCGGAAAGACTGTAAGGCTTAATTCAGGTACGGGGCTGCTGATTATCCTGGCCGATATCATCCTGCTGCTCATGTTCCGCGTCAAGAATCGCGACTATGAGGTACCGTATACTGTGGATTTTGTGTTAGCTATCCTAAATTTTAATTTTTTTATAGTTTCAAGTTTAATTTTCCAGATGGACACGCTGAAGCGCAGCTTCCAGCGCGTACGCGACGCGGCTGGGGAGGCACGTACGCCCGCGTTGGGCATCTACTTGTTGTGTAAACAGGTAATCAGATCTACTCTCTTCTCGCAAACTCTCTCTCTCTCTTTCTCTCTCTCTCTCACTCTCCCTGAATCTCACCCTCTCACTCTATCATTCTCTCTCTCTCTCTCTCTCTCTCTCTCTCTGTCTCTCTCTCTCTCGCTCACCCTCTCTATAGTCTCACGCTTGCTCTCGCTTTATCTCTCTCTCAGCCCTCTCACCCTCTCTCGACCTCTCTTCGCTCCCTCGCTCTCTCGCTCTTTCTCTCATTCTCTTTTCTCTCGCTCGAAAATTCACATTTTTTTAGCTAAAAATGACGGACGAGGAGATCCTGGCCGAGTACGAGAAGGATTGGGGCGAGCGTAAGCTTATTGTACAGGTATTTTTTTAGGATTACACAAGATCGGGCCTAGGCTTTGGCTTGGCGTAGGCTTGGCTTAGGCTTAGGCTTAGGCTTACGCATATAAACTACAAACTACAATTTCCAGTCGGTGACGGGCAAGGACTGTTCGGTGGACAACTATTTCCTGAACCGCTACATGTCCCGTTTTATGCAGTACGGATACGCGGAGGAGGGCGTCCTCATCACGGCGTTGAGGTGAGAGAAAAGCGCAGAGCAGAGAGAGGAGTGAGAGAGCAGTGAGAGAGACAGAGGGAGAGGGATAGAGCGAGAGAGAGAGAAAGAGAGAGAGAGAGAGAGAGAGAGAGAGAGAGAGAGCGAGAGAGAAAGAGGGCGAGAAAGACAAAGAGCGAGAGAGCTGGGAGGGAGGGAGAGAGCGGGGGGAGAGCGAGAGAGAGAATGAGCGAGAGTGTGAGAGAATGAGAGCGCGAGAGAGAGCGAGAGAGAAAGACAGATTTTTTTAACTTTTCAGGGCCCGCATCGCCGAAACGGCGAAGAAAGACGAGGAGAAGAAGGACGACGAGAAGAAATAAAACCTTCCACAATGATCTCTGCCAGCCTGCCCCAGCCATCAAAACACACCGAATTCCTCCATCACCCCGATCGGCTTTAATCACACATCGTCTGCTTGCATAAATCGTTTTGTCAGGATTTTTAAAGATAATTTTATCTTTTCTTTGTGCTTTCAGTAAGCTTTAAAATCATTTATTTTTCAATGAAGTATTTTATACTTGTCAAACACAGAGTATAGCCATTAAAGCTATTTCCATACCACATTTTCCATACTTGCTCGGCTGAAGCTCGCTGTGTTTTAGTTCATTGCCACCTTTAAATTTTCCTTTTGAAAAACGCAAAGGTCAAGGGAAAACAGCTATTAAGCGCGCAAAACACTATTTTATGAGAGCGCTTTTTGAAACATATTTTTCATTTCTATTTCAATCTAAGAATTTTGCAGAATTTCGTATAGTTGTTTAAAGGCTAAACAGGACCAGAAATTCTCCTGAGCGCAGGCGAGTGAGAGAGAGTTAGAGGGCGAGTTAGAGAGAGAGAGAGAGAGAGAGAGATCCGGCTTGTACACCATTTTTCAGCTCTGATGTTTCGGCTCTTTCCAAAGCTATGGAAATTACTTGCATCAGAATTGGATCCATCGTGACATTCACACATTTTTCGAGCTTTTTTCGTGATATTGGAGTTTGTTTGAGGAAATGGACGGACCCCGAGAGGAGGGCAGGCTGGCTAGCAGAGATTTGAGGAGGAAATGGACGGACCCCGAGAGGAGGGCAGGCTAGCAGAGATTGTTTGAGGAAATGGACGGACCCCGATAGGAGGGCAGGCTAGCAGAGATTGTTTGTGGAAATGGACGGACCCCGGAAGGAAGTCGACTTAACTCTCGTCTTCACCTCACTCGAATTTTGACTTCATACGCCCTTTAATAGATCCGCGCATTTTTCCGGCGTCATTTGGCCTCTACGTAGCAGTTGTGGTGGGGCAAGAATGCCGCCACACCGATTTGATTACTTCCCATTTCGTCTTTTCGCCCCCCCTTTTTCCGTATCTCTCCACCCAGCCGATGCCAAGGCCATCCTCTTCACGCTCTTTTCGTCTCCGCGAAAAAACCGTAGCCACCCCCTAAATTTCGGGATAATTTATGGGCGGCGCCAGCTGGGCCAAGGATTTTCGCCGGATCCAGTCGAGTTTTTGCATCAGAGGCCACGCGACATTGTTTTGGAAGAAACCCAATTTGGGTGGATTCCCGCTGAAACATAATTTTTTAAGTTAGTATGAAAAATTGGTTCTTCGCATTATCGGGGGAGTTATTTTTTCTTAAAAAAATAAAAATTTTCGTAAAAATTTAACTTTTTAAAATATGAATAGCGGAAGCGTTTCTGAACTGTTTTTTACTATTACTAAACGTAAAGACTTTACAGATTTTTATGGCAAAAGACAAAGAAAATATCGAGTTTTCGACCAAACAGGGCCGTTTCGCCACAAAAAATCGGCTTTTTTAAAGCATTTTAAGGTGTTTAGATAGTTTGTTGAGATTAAATATAGTTTTTATACTAAAACTTTTGGTTTTAGGGTTTTTAGAAACTCGGTTTTCGACCGAAATTTAAATCTGTAAACAGTTGCGAGAGTTTTCTTAGATGGTTTTCTACTTAAAAAATGGTTCTAAGTTGCCAAAAACGCTATTAAAACGTTCGTTACCAAAGTTACTAGGCATTTCTGGATTAATACAAAAAAATCGAAGCGATCACCTCTGCGATTTAGAGTTTTTAAATTTTTGCTCATCCTACTATTCCTACTATATATAAAAAAATAGTGTTTGTGTGTGTGTGTGTGTGTGTGTGTGTGTGTGTGTGTATATTTGCATGCACTTCCGTTAGGATGTTCCGCTCCTACAGCCTCGGGGAAGGGTTTTTTGGATAGGTAAGAAACGACTATAGGTTTAGAATGGTCCGGAATCGACTGCACACACATAAAAATTTTGAAAAATTGTGGTTTTCGCTCTTAAAAATAGGTTTTTGTAAAACCCTGTTTGTTAGGGGAAATTAGCATGCGCCGGAAGTAGGAAGAGCCTATATAAAGGGACAGAGAAGCCGTTTTTCACTTTTTTCTTGCTAGAATTCAGGAAGAAACATGCAAATTAAGGACTTTCACGGGTCCTGGACGGGGCCAGGGTTGAAAAGCCGCGAAGCGGTTTTTCAACCCTGGTAACTGTATGAAAAACTAGCAAAAAAGATTCAATGTCGAATTTTAAATAATATTTAAAGTAGTTGTATGACTTTCTAGGAATCAAATAAAATTTAATTTTTCGCCCCCCCCCCGCTAACAGTCCGGTACCCCTCCATACCTTGTCGATTTTTGGCCGCTGCCCATATATTTTGCGCCTCGGGGATCATTTTGTTTTTCTAGTGGCCCTCGTCGGCCTTTCAGACGCCCATCTTCCCCTCCAATATCTTCTGCTGTGGGGCTTCACGTCAGCTTTTTTCCAGAACCCCTCCTCAAAAAGACCCCAAATCCGGGGGTCTCCGCGGTGCAAATCGCCTCCTCCGGGCTGACATGGGCCAAAAGAAGGCCCTCATGGCAATCTGGCCATGGCCCCGCGGCCATTGCCCATCAGATTGCCCATCACGGGGCAACGATTTTGCATTGTGCTTTTTGTTTTTATTGCATTTTGCAATTTTTTTTAAATATTTTTTTTTGCATTTTGCAACTCGGATAATATTAAAAATGCGCAATTTTTAATAATATACGATTTTGCATTATCGTTTTATATTGGTTCTAGGTATTTTTAGGTAGATTTAGGAGAATTATTTTTATTCGTCGAAATGCGTTTGGTTTAAATAAACGTAAAACACCGATATTCAAAATCCCGACAGCCAAAATCCCGAAATCCAAAATCCGGACAGCAAAAATCCCGACATGGAAATCCCGACAGCCAAATCCCGAGAGCCAAAATCTCGATAGCCAAAATCCCGACAGCTAAAATCCCGACAGGATCCCGAAAGCCAAAGTCCCGACAGCAAAATCCCGACATGGAAATCCCGACAGCCAAATCCCGAAGCCAAAATCCCGAGCCAAAATCCCGACAGCTAGAATCCCGACAGAATCCCGACCGCAGAAACACCCAAATTTTAGAATCATTTATGGGTAAAACGACAGGAAATACATATAGCATTATGGCTGTCGGGATTTTCAATGTCGGCATTGTGCCTGGAATTATGTTGTTTCATTGGTTCTAGGCATTATTTAGGTACATTTACCGGCTTTTTATTCCGTTGAAAATCATTTTGTAGAAATTGCATTTTGTCGAAACATCATTTTGTCGAAACATCACTTGCCTTTTAAGGCAAGTTAAGAAGTCTGGTCCACCCGCATTTCGAAATTCTGATGCCATTTCTAGGTTCCCGGCTGATTCAAAATTTATTTTCAATTTTTCAAATTGTCCCAGGCACCATCAAGATCAAGGAATTGAGCGCGAATAGGCCGTTACGACATGTAATCCCGGCGCTCTTAAAATATCGATTTTGCTATATATTTCGTCTTTTTAGAGCCTTTTCGCCTCCAGTATTTGTTTTCGTAAATGAACCGTAATTGGGGCCACCGTTGAAAAAGAGTGTTTCGAACATTGGCAACAGTTAGGCAAAAACTAGATCAGTAATGTGTTCCATGTACGGTTCATTGACGCTGTAAAACCATATCCAGTCTTAGTCAAAGCAAAAAATAATCAATAAAAATCGGAGATTTTCATGATAGCATAACAAAAACTAAAGCAAAAAAAATTAATAAACGCTGATGAATAAAATTTTAGGAACAGTTTTAATTTGGATTCAAAATAATGCTATATAAAAAATTATAGGAAAACAAGATTGAAAGATAGTGGGTTAAGTAAATCCTTAGACCTACCCAAAAAAATTACTTTATGGGCCGGGGGATATGTTTCAAAGAATTAACGCGATTCAAACGACACGACGAACCCGATTGCCTTTCTCCTGTAACATCAGAATAAAACCTGGTAAACACTAATTTGACGTTATAATTTTTTTATATATATTTTATATATATATTGGATATATCAAAAATATTTGCTCGGATATATTTTTGATATATCCGAGCCCACGTGAATTACATGTCGTAATGTTTTGCCGCTAAATTTATCGATTTTTGTCATGCCTGGGCAAATTTTGAAAATTGAAAAACCTAAGTTGATTAAAATAGCCCTAGGATTCCAGAAATTCACGCATTTTCACGTCCAAAGGGGGCTAGCAGAGATGCCGCCCGCTTTGGTCATTTTCATACATTTTTGACGAAAAAATCAAAAACTTTCGAAATTTTGATTATTTTTTACATTGTTTTGATATTTAAAAACTATTTAATATACTATAAAAAATTAAAACTATAAAAAATAAAACTAAGCTATAAAAAATTTTGTTAGAGGGCCGTTGAGAATCAAATGGAAAAGTTAGAGTTCGTATTGTCCTCCACCTGCTAAACCCCCCCGCTAACAGTCCAGAACCAAATATACGGTAAGAAGCTCTTTCAACTTTTTTAATTTTCCGTTTCGAAGTTCAAACCTAAACTTGCAGTCCTGCGTTCCGCCTTTAATGCCTTTTCCGGCCTGCTGGATGAAATTAGTCTGGAAAATTCAATTTGGAAAAGAGGTGTCGCTCTTTCTAGGAAGGTCTTCTCCTCTCTTTGGCTTCTTCCGAAGATCCGCCTTCTCATCGGGGTGTCCGTTTCCAATTTTCGGCCCTTTTTGGGAGGGGACCCCCTCCCAAAAAGGAGAAGCCTTTGGAAGGCACAGAAACACGGCTTCTTTCCGGCCTAACTCTTTTCTGCGTTTTTAGATTAGGTTCTGGCTCTCCCTCGCTCTCTCGCTCTCTCGCTCTCTCGCTCTCTCGCTCTCTCCTCTCTCTCCTCTCTCTCTCTCTCTCTCTCTCTCTCTCTCTCTCTCTCTCTCTCTCTCTCTTGCTCTCTCTCGCCTCTCGCTCGCTCTCTCTCTCTCTCTCTCTCTCTCCTGACACCTGCCCAACTACTTTTTTTCTTGACATTAAAACCACGTCTCAAAGCGAAACATGGGATTTTCGGTACTAGACTGTTAGCGGGGGGAACTAATTACTGGTTTGTTGGTCTGTGTTGATTTCTTGTTACTGTATTTTGATATGATTTTGAGTAGTTTTTAATTGCTAGAAAGTTATCAAATATTTTGATACATTCTGAAATTGTGAAAATTTTGACTTTTTGACCAAAAACCGAACACTTTCGAAAATTATGATAACCTTTGGTGGGTTTTTTATCTAAAAACGTAGTAAAATGCCATAAAAATTCTTTCTATCTCGTTGTAGTGCCAAATTAACTAATAAAAATTAACAAACTAGGAAAAATTATCAAAATATAAAAACTAAATAGCTAAATACTCGGAACTTGATGGAAATTTTTGAATTTCCTTTTTCGTGTCTGTTTTTTTCTTATTTGAACTGAGTTTTTTTCATCGACATTCACAGAGGTTGTCTTGGTAGAACTGAAAGACTCTGCTCGTACTATTTCATTTTTTGGAATTTATTTAATATTAATATTTTTTTGGAATATTGGATTTTGAAACATTTTTCCGTGATACAAAGTCAAACACAAAATCCCGTACGTCTCTACAGCAAAATATGAATATTTTTTATAACACGTTGTTTTTATAACACGTTGTTTTTTTGTATAAAACCCCCATAAAAATTACCAAAAATTTCATTTGGGAAGAAATGTTTCAAAAATAACTGAACCAGGCCAAAGTTTGCAATTCTCAATAATGTCCCGGCCTTGTTTTATGATTTCCAATCCGTTAGCAACCAAAAATCAACTAAACTAAACAAAAATAAAATAAAATAAAAATAGCGGGTTTGGAAAGCGAAAAATCGAAACTCGTGACTAAAAAACGTAGCTGCTGAAAAATGATTATACGGCCATTTTTTTATGTTTACCTTAAAAGTCATGTGTTCGTGTTTATATGTAGGATATATCTTAAATTTTTAGGTTTAAATTCTTCATTAAACTGCTTTAAATCACCTACATTTGCTCAGAAATTCGTGCCTTTTCCCACTGGTCTCTGAGGAGTCCTGAAAGCAGCCAACCAAATTTCCGGAAATGTTTCCATGAGCCCGCCGCAGCCCAAAAAAAATTGTTCCCCTTTTTCCGCGCGAATTGCTAATTTTTTTTTGGTACATGGAATTTTCTAGTTTTGACTCGCAAAAACCGGCTGGATGCTGGATCCTATTG
Source organism: Mesorhabditis sp. LJ9110 (assembly GCA_038088335.1). NCBI lineage: Eukaryota > Metazoa > Nematoda > Chromadorea > Rhabditida > Rhabditidae > Mesorhabditis > Mesorhabditis sp. LJ9110. Next base: position 55,693 of record JBBGBA010000124.1, on the reverse strand, counting down.
GCGATGAAATAATATTCCAATAGCTTGAATTTGACGAAACTTCTGTTTTTTTTCAAAACCCTCTGTTTGGAGTAAGCGAATTAGTAAGGAGTAGCCCGTGAAGTTCTGCCCAGCAGCAAAATTCTACTTTGTTGTTAATTTATGGTTTAATAGGTTCAGATAAATTGCCGAATGTTAGTAACAGACTTTTCCAGGAGACTAAATGCTTCATGGAATCTCAATATTTTTATAGAACCGTGGAATATAATAAAACGTTTTCTTCTATGTGACGCTGGGGTGCTCAGACGCAGGGGTTGCGGCTGGCTGCAGAGCGCGGACACCGCGGCGACGTCCATAGGAGCGCCGCGTGGGGAAAGGGGGCGCACAGGCAGGTCATCCCTCTCCGCCGCCCCTCGCGGTTGGTTAGCGTGGTATAGTGGATAGCGCGCTGGCTGTCATTCTCACGGTGCGGGTTCGACCCCGCCCGGTGGAAACTTCTTTTGCTTTTTCGCGAAAACCATCGTTCTAGAGGCCTTCAAGTGCAGTTTACCGGCCCCACCTACCGTATCTCTGCGTCCTGTTCATCTCCAGGTGTGTGAGGTGTACCAAAATACTCGCCAGAGCGAGACGAACATTTTGGCATACTTTACACAACTGTAGATGATCAGGCGGCCGAGATACAGAAGTTGGGTGCCGGCTGGGGGGGGGGGGGGGAATGCACTCTCACTTCTGCTATTTTGTAGCAGCTTTTAAAGGGACCGGCCAGGTATTACTAAAGATTCTCCTCGCTATGGATTCCCGATGGATTTTACCAGTCGATCGCATTGGTTTAGCATTTCACGCCTTTATACCTCTGCGTCTCTCTCTCTCTCTCGCTCACTATCCCTCTCTATCTCTCCCTCTCTCTGACTCTCACCCCCTCACCATCTCTCTCTCCGTGCGTTGCGTGTCGCGGCGCGGGAGTTTTTATGGGATCTAGTTGTATTTTTCGAGCCCTTGGATAGCTTTCAAAACGAGTGTCTGCATCATTAATACTCACAAATTTCTCAGGAAAGCGTGTTTATTTGAAACATAGAAGCCGTATTTCATACATCTGGACACATTCATACATTTCTAGTCGGGTATCGCCTGTTGTAACGTTAAATTTCTACTTGTTCACGGAGACCAAGCGGCGTGCGCGTTGCCTACCGCGGACGAGGCTCAACCCAGAGTCATAGTTTAGCAAGAAAAAGTTTCTTCCCCTGACCGGGTAAGCGATATTTAACAAAAAGCTTAATGGGGTCCGATTAGGTCGCAATCCAAAGCGCAATGGTTCTTGTTCGTTAGCGGGGGAATTTTTGTTAATAGCTTCTCTTAGAGTGCACGTTCAGGGAGGGGCCGTGTACTCGTCCCAACGTGTACACCCTATGGACGTTGCGACCGGGCGCACTGTCTGCCCGTGCTGGGACAGGCAATTCCCCTCCTTTGCAGCGTGGGGCGCCCCTCACCCCCTCACCAGGTTGTGTGGCTGACTGGTATCCATCCGCGCCTCCCGAGCGGGGGCCCGGGTTCGACCCCCGGCCGCGGCAAAAATCTTTGCTTTTTTCCAAAAAACGTCCCTGAACGTGCCCTTTAATGAAATTACATTATCTTGAGCTGTATTTAAAACTATGAGCATATTTTTGGCAAGTGCTTACTTTACCCTCCTCCACCTCCAGTCGGAAGGTTCCGAAAATTTTTTAAGGCGACCAATCGGTAGTCCTAGGCAGGCCCGTAGGAAGGGGGGCAACTGGGGCAAGTTGCCCCCAAAATCGGCCGAAGGCCGAAAAATTCATAAGGGGGGACCCTTATGATTTTTTTTTCGTGAAAATTTTTTTGCCTGCGGCGCTTTTATAGTTGTTTTTAAGTCTGTTTTTACTGTCTAGGCCCTAGGTTTTTCAAAAATTTTCGCCTGCGGCGCTGTTTTTGATAGTTTTGATACGTTGCCAAAAATTTTTTTGGAGTTGCCCCCCCCCCAAAAATCGGGGATCGCTACGGCCCTGGTCCTAGGTAGAGTTGGAAAACCCCCCGAGAAATACCCCCGGGGGTATTTGAAAACCCCCAAACTTGGGTAATTGAACCAAAATAGGGGTTTGCGAAAAAATCAATATTAAACTTTATACAATTAAAATGGTGTTTGAGCGGTTATTCGAATTTAGCTTGTTTTTGCCATAACTATTTTATTTTACATTATTTTTGGTGGTAATTAAAACACTTAGTATATTTTTTGACGCTCTATCGAATGGCGTTAAAGAAATTTTGTAAAAATGCCGAAAACTGGCTTTAATTATCCTGTTCCTATAGGGGAAGTCGCGTTGAGTCATGTTTTTGCTGTAACTATTTTCTTTTGAATTCTTTTGGGCTGAAATTAAAACTCTTAGTATATTTTTTGACGCTCTACCTGGTCGCGGTGAGGTAGCCCACAAAAATAGTGAAATACTGTAAAATTTATGAGTTTAAACACCCCCACCCCCCGCTAACGAATCAGAACCAGGGAAATTTTGATATTCCAATACAAAGGCGGGCTTTCCGCGTTAGTCAAAAAAAAAATTTCTGCCCATCAGCCCGGGTAAACGTCCTTTTTCCGCGCGGTGAAATTTGTGTGTTTCACCCCACTTCAAAAATCGCTGGTCATCGCAAGAGAGCTGAAATTGGCCCCCGCCACACCAAAAAAGGGGCATTTTCTAGCTGCGGGAATTGCGCTCATTGAAAGTGGACGGGGGGAAACGGCGGGAGGGGGAACAAACTTTTCCCAAACCCTACAAAAATTGAGAAATCACGGAAATAGCAGCAGTTTGTGAAGGCGCAGGGTTGAAATGGCCGTTGATTTTAATACAATTTTTTTTTGATTAAACTTCTGGAATTTTTGAAATTTTTTGTACTTTTTGATTTAAAAATAGCGTGAATTAATTCAGCTTTCTATATCTTTTTTTCTTACTACGACTTATTGCTGTACTAATTGTTCTGTTGGCGGACTTCAACCTGTTGATTCTGATTGAAACATTCGGTTTTCCAGCCGGTTTCGGGTCCTCACGCATTAATGAGAAACGAATCTTTTTCTTAGGATCCAATTTTTCCTTTATAAAAAAGTTTTTCTAAACTGTTTTTACTATTCCTAAACGCGAAACACAAACTTTACAAAATTTTATTTTAATAAATCCAAAAAATATAGATTGTAAATAAGAAATTGAGTTAAAATGGCCGATTTTTATCGACGCTCCATCTTTTCTTACTGTCGATAAATTTTAGAGATACAAAATTCAAATTAAAACTACTAAATTTATACTACTAAAACACCAATAAAATATTTGCCATTCAGTTACTGGGCATTTCTAGAATTATATAACAAATTCGGTCCCCCCCGATAATGGGAAAGAACCCAATTTCACAGCATCTAATAAATCAGTTTTTGGATAGTTTGCATAAAAAGAGCTGGCTAGTTTCCGCGGAAAAAACGAAACAGCCTCACTGAACAAACAGATGTTTCATCGCCAAAGGGTAAAAAAAGCCGGCATACCAAGCATTATTAATTCCAATATGTCTTTGGGAAATTTGGCCTTCACTGATGCGCTTTTCTAATCACGTAATAAATAATATTTTTGTATAATTGTACATAATAGTTAGCGCCGACATCCCTAGAAACTCTTATTTGATAGATTTTATGAGATTTTTATTTTTACCGCCTAAGTTGCAAAAACGAAAACGCGGATTTTTGGGGGGAAAGAGGAAATTTCATAGGTCCCTAACAAAGGGGAGGATTTTCGCATCTCAATCCATCGGCCTTGCACGAATACTTTTGAAAATCTGTTGAAACGATAATAGAGTGTTGCTAAGGATTAATTACACTTTCTAGCGTTGTTTACAGTAAGGAAACCATTTTTATTTATGTTCAAACCATGTCACAGAAAAACATATGTTTCGCCAACTCGCAAGTTGACACGATTCTACGGCGACTAATTCCGCTGCCCTCTGCCCTTATGTCATGCTTCACAATATATTTCTCAATTTTTCTTAAATTAAGTTCTTCAAAATATTTATGACATTGTGCGAATTATTAAGACAATAAAATATACATTAATAATATTTAAAGCTCAAATATTTAAAATTCTGAAAAATGTTTTGCCTATACCTATTAGTTAATTCAAACTGATTTTGTTAATTAGCTTAAACTTGTGGAATCACTGGCAAACTCAACTGGAAAACCCACAGCACCCTCCGCTCCCAACTTTTGCAACAATATCCAATTCGGGGGCCCCGAAAATCGTGCCCCGAGGGCTCAAATTTCTCTCGCACTTTCTCTCTCTCTCTCTCTCTCTCTCTCTCTCTCTCGTCTTTACCCTAATACTTAATCAAATAAAAGCGGCCAAGCTCTTCCCGGCCATTTCCGACCAAACTCTACTTTCAAAAACCGAGTGTCCAGCTGGGATCCGAGACGATATTTTTCAATTCGGGTTAGTGTTGCATTTATGGGCACTAATCGGGAACACATTATTGGCGATTTTAGCCTGCAGAAAAGATACCAAAGTGAAACATGCATTTTCCTTGACAATTTGCTTTTTTGTTTTGTCGAGATATACTTATTTCGGGCATCTAGACTTCATAAATGCCTTGAAAGGTATGAAATGTAACGCGCTTTTGCTCGAATTGTAAGTGATATAACTTTTTGAAGAGACTAAGAAATCTGATCCACACCTCTTAGTGCTTACTCCTGTCAAATCGCTAGATACAGCCGCAACGCGCCCGCGCCGCATGATTTTTTGTGTGTCCGTCTTTGGACGTGAAAACGCGTGAATTTAAAAATTCTGAAGCAATTTCCGGAATCTTCAGGCGGTTTTAAGCATTGTAGCTTTTTTAATTTTCAAAATTCACCCCGGAATCATAAAGATCGAGGAATTCAACCTTGCGTTATTTTTCAAAGGGGTTCGGCATCCCTGAAACTTTCAATGTTTCACAAAAGTTAATCCCATCGAAAATAAATAAAGGGTTAGTTCCAGCCATGCGACTTCTCCGCTAACAAATACACTTTATAAAATCCAAAAATTCCAATTCAACATAAAAACTGGACTCCCATTGGCCCTTTATCACTGTTCCGTACGTCATAATACTCTTTGCGGACACCTGCTTTTTTCTGCGGAAAAATAATCCCGAAACGCCGGGAGAATAAATTGGGCAGGGATGACGCATTGGTCGTGGCCGAATTTTTAGGTTATTGGTCGGTTTTCGTATACTACGGAAAACTACTCGATTTAATACTGATCTTATAACTCATTAATTGGTTTAAAAATTAGATACGAGAAAAGCGCAAGAATGGAAAACAAATTGTTACTTTATATTGCAGATCCTTACAACTTGTCTTAATGAATTCGAAATAAAACACGGTTTTTTAAACTCTAAAATTTTGAGAGTTGGAATTTTTAGGCCATTTGCGTCATAATATAGCCTCCTCTGGCTTACTATTCAGATTAAATGAGGAATATTTTCTATTATTATTTCTATTATATGTTCTATGGAATTATAACTTTCTATGTACTTAAAAAAACAAGCACAGCAAAAGCAAAACGGCAAAACATAGTAATCGCGTGATAGCGTGTGTTGTATTGCAGACCCTCGTCAGTTTTCCTAATGAATTTGACATGAAACACTGTTTTTCTTTAATTCAAATGTGAACCAGTGGCAGCATCATTTTTACTATTTTCAATTATTATTTTACATGATTGCATTTATTCGTATTATTTTATATTGATCATGCCGAGTTATATTCTGGCTCCCCATTAATATAATTATGACTAACTTTTGTAAATTTGCACTTTACTGAAAACGAAGGTCCACCACAGCATTGCAGGAATCTACAAGTCGTCGTAATGAATTTTCCATGAAACACTCTTTTGATTCCGAAATTTTAAAGTGTCTGAACTGGTCGATCGTACGCATATGCGTCCTAATCTAGCTTCCCCAGGCATTCCATTAATATCGATAAGAATTATTACTACCATCACATCATTCTAGAATGTTCCATTTCCCTAAAATAAAAAGCAAAGGACATGAATAGGCAAAAGATTGTAATCGCGTGATAGCGTGTGTTGTATTGCAGATACTCATCAGATTCTTTAATGATTTTGGTATGAAACATTGATTTTGGAAAATCTTTAAAACATGCCATTTTTGGAAACCATTTACAATAATTCTCGTAAGAACCAACTTCTGAAGCCATTTAGCTTCAAATCCAGTTATGGGTTTCCGGGTCAAAAGATAAATTAAGATAGCATTTTTTTGAATTTTCAGGTTTCATGAAAATTGATTGCCGGAGGAAACGGACTTATCTCAACACCGTTGGCGCATTGAAAAGAGGTACTCCACATGATTCCGCGGTGTTCGTGAGTAGGCTGGCGGATAGTGCGCCAGACGGCGGGGCGCAGACACACAGGGGAGGGGTGGGGCGCGGAATAGGCGGCGAAAGAGTGAGACTAGGCTATAGGCCACGGGGGAAGAGAACAGGGGGCGGGGCCAGAGCGCAGATTCTCCCTTCCCCTGTATGCCTGCCATCCTGTCCCGGTCAAACGAACACAACTGGTAAAGGGCGGAATGCTGTGACTCAAATGTTTAGTGAGTTTGCGAATTAAATGCCAATATACATTTTCCCCGTCCGGACGTCCCCCTTTCCATTGCGTAATCGATTCGGACCCTAGATAGATTCTACTGTTACCGTTCAGTTACTACGTAATTTTCTGCCAGCTTAAGTATAAAACTGGACAATAAATTCAACAATTTTTAATGTTTTGTTAAAATATCTGACCCAGGCTGCGTAGACTACGATAGTGTGGTATTGGCTGATTGTACCATTTATAGAATTGACGTGAGCATCAGTCCCACCATCAAGAAACGTTTGATTGCACGTGCTAAACACTATTTTGAAATGATCGGATGTGAAACATGTCTTCCCGAACATCAAATTCTGGTTAATGGTGGCAAATTAGTTCTATACTAAATATAATTATTAATAGTACAAATAATCCGAAGAAGTTGTTATTAAACTTGACTAGATGGCGTCACGCCATTAACGAAAACTCAATTTTTAATAATGGCTTCCCACAGCGCTAAAAGAATATTTTCTCAGTCAAATAGTCATGTTTCGTGAAAAATGCTGTGCGGAGGAAACGAGCGGGGCTCAATCTAGCCGTGATTCCTCCTTGCTTTCCTTTCCAGATTTCCTCTGGGTTTTTTTTTGTAATTTCAGGATTCTGACTGACTCTTGTTTGTAATAATTTATTCCGAAATTGTCCCTTATGTTGTCCGGCTTGAATCATAAATTTTTCAGAAAAATTCGGAAAGCGCTTGCGGATAATATCATTGATTTTTACTCTCTCTTGCCTCATAGATACCGAATTTCAAGCCCATTTCGGTAAAAATTGCGTCCGATCTCCGTTCCGATTGTCGGTCGTACATTTTGGGACCATTTCTCTGGATTTCCGTGGGTTTTTGGGGAATTTAGACGGGTCTGAGGCCGAGAGAGCGAGAGAGCAGAGAGAGAGAGAGAGAGAGAGAGAGAGAGAGAGAAAGGGAGAGAGAGAGAGAGAGAGAGAGAGAGAGAGAAGGGAGAGAGAGAAGAGGAGAGAGAGAGGAAGAGAGGAGAAGAAGACAGGAAGGGGAGAGGGGAGAGGAAAGCGAAAAAGAGAAACAGACGAGACAGAGAGCAGGTGAGATAAAGCGAGACAGAGAGAGCAAGTTGGCGAGAGTGACAGCGAGAATGGGTGAGACCGAAAGAGAAGAGAGAAAGAGGAGAGAGAGAGAGAGAGAGAGAGAGAGAGAGAGAGAGAGAGACAAACTGACAGTCAGAAAGCCCAATTCCCCGTTTTGCTCCTTGGTTGATTCGGAGATTTGTGAGCGGCGAAGCATCGCGTAGCCTTCCCCCCTGCCCCCAGATTGGCTCTTCCTTGATTTCTGAGTCGAATGCGGGAGGAGAAGGTCACCTATCACTTCAATTAGGGCGTCCCCTCCACTCCGCTGGACACTCTTTCTATTCGCCTTTTTACCCCCGGTCCCCACTACAAATCTCAACCCCCCGCGCAACCACCGAAAAATGGCATTTCCACCGTGTGGGGACTGCAGAGAGCACATCACCCCCCAAAAACTACCGCCCAACCCCTGACTGCTACCCCACGAATTTTATCATTTTAGCCAAACTGCCACTCTCACGACCCTTGGAAACTATTAGTTTCAAAGATTCTCCATTTTTAGACGATTTCGATCTACTCATTTTCTTTTTCTACGGGCATGGCACATTACTAAGAAATTCGAGTTCTATTTCGAAATTATAAAAAAGTAATATAAATAAGCTATCAGATCCAAAAATATTGATTATTTACGAGGCAATAAATATTGATTATTTGTCGGTACTGGGGTGTTACCGGGGGACCCATTTTCCTAATAATCCCGTACGGCCACACAACAAAATATGAAAATTTTTTAGCATGACCAAAAGGTTAAACTCACAAGATTTTGAATCTTTTAGATAATTTGTATTTTCCTGAAACACAAACGATTACAAAAGTTTAAAAAATTTAATGTTTTTCGCAAAAACAGACAAGTGTCGGACTTTCCGTTGGGGTAAATAGGAAACCTTGATAAAATAGAATGCTTCATCGAACAAAACATTTCTCATTCTTTGGAAAGGATAAGTTTCAAAGATTCTCCATTTGTGAAAACTTTCGATTCGCTCAATTAGTGCTTTTGACGCCGTTTTAATTTAAAATAGGTCCTAGATCCAAAAAAACCGCCTATTGGGATGAGCGTGGCTCCCCCACTAACCAACCAGGACCATTTTAACATTGTATTAGGTTGGAACTAAAGTTCGCGCAATATTTTTCTTTCTTTGTAATTTTCGGACCGGAAAACGGGAAAAACCAAAATGTTGTTTAGATGACCGAATATGCAATAAAATTCTATATTCGATGTGTGGGACGGAATCGCGTTGCTTCCCTATTAGAATTTTTTAAAGCTAGATTTAAGCGAAAATAAAAAATCGCTTCGGCCCGCCTTTACAAAACAAAATTGGCTTCCTTTTTAGGCTAATTCGGCATGCAGCTGTTAGATATAACTTATTATTATAATGATGGTCAGTTTCTATGGTGACTTTATGGCGGTTCAGAAAGATCCGGGTCAAAAATTTGAAGTGCCCTCGAGAGAAACGCAAAAATCTTAAAAACTACTGGGGCTAAAAACCTGTAATTTTGATCCCACATACTCATGAACCCAATAGATAAATGCAAAGAGGGAACATCGGAATCTGGCCACTAAATTTTCAGAAAGAAATTTCGAATGTTCGATTGCGCGAACTTATGTTCCAACCTAATAACAATTTAGATGTTTTTCAGATTATCTTCGCAGTGAAAATGTTTCACAGATAGCACGGTAGCCAGAATTTTGATAAAAATTAGTGTTGATTGAACGCTTGTTCGGGGTATATTAATTTCGTTTAATGATGTTTGAATGCAGATGGATTGATGCTGATATAAAGACTGGTAGTTTACGAAATATTAAAAAAATGTTTCGAAAATGTTCCATGGAAAAAAGCAAAAATTTAATTATTACTGGTTGACATCCAAATGCAAGTGCAATCCAAATCTAGTCAAAACAAGCTTCCGATCAAATAGTTTATGTTTCATCTACGCAAATATAGTTTAGTTTTAAATTTTGAGTTTTATTAATACGTGAGCCTTTTTTTAATTTATTGGCTTTAGTTATACTAGCATTTCATTTGCCCACGGATTAATCTACTCTCGAGCAGCCGAGGATTGTATTTTTTCAAAACATTTTTTCCGAACTTCCGATCTGATTAATGTTTTCGTCTGACTACAGACATGACGACAACATTACCTAAACCCGACCGCCTTACGACTTACCCATTGCAAAATTTAAACATAAAACATCAACTTTAGGGAATATAACGGTAATGGTATGGTATGGTATTTTATGTGTGGAAAGGATGTTTTTGTTGTTTTTTGGTTCAACATTTCATTTGGTTGGCTAGGATTAATCAGAACCCGGGCAGCTCAGCATTGAAATTTTTTTAAACATTTTTGGAACTTGCCGATCAGATTCATGTTTTTGTACCCCCTGATATTGCCTTACATCCGCTACACTTTTTATTTATTTAGTTGCTCCACCTTTTTGATACTATGAAGGAATAAAATCATTTTAAGCCTTTTCGAAACGTTCGTGTGATTTAAGTTCTTAGCTTTGCCCTTTTATTAACCCAAATTAACCCATTTTTAATTTTACCTTAGCCGGAACATTTTTTCGTAAATACTCGTTTTTGGGCTTTGACTGTTTTTCAATTTATTTTTTTTTGGAGGGTGTTTGAAACATGTTTTGTTTTAGCCAGAATTACCAGCAAGGCGACCCGCTTGCTGTGAATCTTTATAAGATTTTTTTTGCGCAACTAACCGTTTTCCGAAGGTAGTCCGTATTCGGTCTCTGACCACCTAGTTTTCGCACAACATTTTTTTGCACCCTCTCTCTCTCACTCTCTCTCTCTCTCTCTCTCTCTCACTCTCTCTCTCACTCTCTCTCGCTCCCCTCTCTCTCTCTTCCTCTCTCTTCCCTTAATTCTATCGCCAGACCCTAATTTGCATTTTTTTTTCAGGCCCCCCATCCGCAACGTGGTCCCCGAAACGTGGCCCGCCAAAATGCGACGTAAATCATCTTATCCCTCACGGGGCACGCTCGCCCCATGAATTTCCACCCCCTTTCTTTTTTGGGCTTTTTGGCCGTCGCCCACGGAGATTTTTCGTGGTGGGGCCAAAATATCCGCCGGGCCGTATGGAAAATAAGAATGTTTTATTCTAACGTAATGTTGAGAAATTTTAGTGTTTTTGCAATTTGCAGATGTTGGAACCTTAAAAATGAAAAGCCTGTGGCATGCTAGTAAAGATTTTTGTGGTTTTCTCTACGGATTTTTGTCTATTTTTAGGTTCCGTTTCCACAGAATTGACAATAATGGGGTGTCGAAAATGTCAAAATTTTTCGAAATTTGAACTTGTTAAGTGGAAATCCATAAAGCCTATTTTTCAAAAATTCAGTAGCTCGAAACTCTTACCGTCGAAAATAATAACCTTGGAACTCCATAATTTCATAATGCCGAAATTTGTGGTGGCGAAACCTCGATTTGTCGAAATTTTTCACTGTGTATTTGAGGTTTCTCCGAAAGATTCGCTAATGTAGATTTGGGCGTTGTAAAAAGTGACCATTCTGAAATTTCGGCATAAAATTTCGACGTTACGAAATTTCGTCTTATGGCAGTCGTCATTTACAATTTTGACATTGTTACAGTAGCCTGGCAGAGGCCGTCAGCGGTTTTCGAACTCTCTGTGGTTGTCCATATTTTTGACAACGCGCGCGCCTTAGGAAAAAATAGATGTTTTATGTCAAGCCATAACTGGGGATTTATCTGTGTCTTCAATAAACGCCTTTTGCAGTTACGACGAAAAATTTTCTGAATTTTCTTTCGAAAATGAAAAACGAAAAGGATTTTTTGGCTATAACTTTTTTATTTTACATTATTGTAGGCTCAAATTAAAACTCTTAGTATATTTTTTGCAGCTCTATCGAATGGTGTTGCAAAAATCCCGACAAATAAGCGAAAATACCGAAAACTTTGAGACCCTTCGGCTGTGGGGGGGGGGTAAAGTAAACTCTTACCATTTTCGGAAATAACGATAATGCCGAATATGGCCTTCTTGAGGTTGTTTGATTTATTGGGTGCCTTCTAAACAAGTAGGGGAGCGGGAGAAGCTCAAAAAAGGCTGGCAACAGGTGAAAATTACCCCATTTTGCAGCTGGGGCCATTGAGACAAAAAACCATCAAAAATTAGCCTCGTCATTTTGGCGAGAAAGTATGTTTCATGTGTCAGGATATATTTGGGACGGGTTTTGTGGTTTTTATTGAATGAGTAAGTGGCTGTATTTTTGCGCTCCTCAATTTTCGCAAAAAGACGTTTCATTTCTTCTTTAAACGCAAACGTTTCCGATCAAGACATTAGAGATTGTTTAGGCAATGCCAGTAGATGCAAGTTTTTAATTCCCTTAAAAATCGCTCAAAAAATGTGGAGTTCTAAACCTCTGCTAAAACTCTCAAAAGGCTTTCAGAAAGATCCATCGCGGCCACGAGAAAGAGACGCAAAATTCGCGAATTTTTGCATGTAAATATTATATACCTTTTGTATATTTTTAAATGTTACGTACCGTATGTTTTTTTCTTAAATGAGCCCCTTTTGAGTTCTGAATTTGTTTTGATTAATTAGCTTTTTAAATTTTAGATTGTTTCATTTTTATAAAGTTTGTAGAACCTATTACGACAGGATAAGTTTTAAAATTTATTTACCCTTTATAAAAAATGAAAAATTCATTAATAAAAATTAATTTTTCAACTTTAGCATCTTTAGCTCCACTTTAGTCCGGACACCGCCCCGGCTGAACCCAATTTGGCGGCGGCAAAATTATTACGCGGGGTGTTAGCTGGCAGCCAGGTGCCCCGTTATACCCTGAGGCCATTTGGGCCCTTTTACCTCCAGATTTAATCTATCCGCCGAAATTGTATCACGACTCCGGTGAATTCCATTAATCCCAGACATTTCTGGCCAAAATGCACCATTATACGTTGGGAACATGGATTTTTATCACTTCCGGTTTCCGATTATAAAAATGTTTCGAGCAAAATGTAGAAAAAAATTTGGGATTCTTTTGATTATTAACGTCTCTTTTGTTGATTTTACGCATCGATTAATTTCGTTTTTCTTTTTTCTTTTTTATTTTTCCGCATTTTTTCCACCGAAAAATATGTTTCGAGAAAACTACATAAAAATTTAATTTTATTTGAAACTAATTGTGTTACAATTTCGTACTTTACATCCGGATTCACACCACGCGTATCTCGTTAGTGACGTTACTTGTGCGACTTGCCAGTCTTACCTTTAGGAACGTTACTTTTAATTTTAGTTTTAAACTGACTTTTGCCTAGAATTTGCATTACATTTAACTTTTATATGCATTTTCTTGTAGACTTAAACTTATGGCTTGCTATTGAATAATATGTTTCGAGAAAAATCCACCAAAATTTGATGTTTTTTGTGACATTAAGGCGAGAGAGTTTTCCCGTAGTAAAAACAGTTAACTTTGTATTCAGATCACGATAATGCCTGTCGCCAATAATAAAATTAGAGATAATAATGAGACTACGTTACTAGAAATAGAGGCATATTCGCTTGTTTTTGGAAACAAACTTTTTCCGAATTCAAAAATTCACGAGGCGGAGGCGTTTTCCTGTTTTTCTGGGCAGCTTTTCCATTCCTTTGCCCCCTTCTCCATTTTTCCATTTTTGAGTTCCGCTAGGGGCACAGAAAGAACAGCATTTTCACTCTGTCCCCCCACCGGGGCCCCATTTTGTGGCCCTGTTGGCCCCCCAAAAAGGGCCCTAAGGGCCCAGAAAGCGGCCCAAAAATTTCTGCTCTCCCCAAGGGCCCCCCAAAACGGACAAAATTCCCGATGCATGCCCCGCCCACATTTTCAGGTGACACCTGCTGCGGGCGGCCCACCAACGCAACAGGCGCCACTCTAGTCCGATTTTTTGGGGGGTTTTGGGTATTTTTAAAACATGGTGTTTTAAATAGAATTTTTGTGAATGATTATTGCATCTTTATTTGCATTTTAAAACTTCTAGTTTTTTTGGCGTTTTTAAAACACCCATTTTCATTTTGCTCAGCAAAGCAACAAGCGACTGGGTAAACTTTGCAGTTTTTTAGATATTTAAAACATAACATTTTACCGATTCACAAATCTAATTTTTTACGTTAAAAATGTCTGAATTTTTAATGATAAATGGGTAGTTTAATTTAATCCCTTATTGCTTTTGCACTTGAAAGATGACCTAAATATTTTTGAGCTGAGCGACTACGGCAGAATTATTTATGGGGTTCCCGCTTCTTAACCGTTTATTTTGAAACATTCTCTGCAAACCTTTTCCCTCTCCAGAAAAGCTATATTTTTCGCAGTTTTTGCAGCTTTTGAGACATGATTTTGTAAACAAGCAAATTTTTGGTGTGGGTAGCGTAAAAATTTAAAGAAGAGTTTGGATATGTTATATTCTTTTATTGCACTCCTTGTAAATAAATCTTATACGTTGTAAGCTCTTTAAAAGAATATTATTGTGCGAATGATTTGGCGTGCATTATCTACCATCAAAAGTTTTGCTGCGTTATTATTTTGGAAACATTTAAATTTTTGCCGGATTTCTGGCTTGCATTTTCTGTCGTTTTTCAGAATTTTGGATCAATTTTGTTTTGGTGCAGTTTGTACTGAGAAAAACTACCATTAATAAAATAAGATGCACTATTAACTCCCGACAAAAGTTTTTTTTAGTTTTTTAAAACCGGCAGTGCGACTCGATTCCTGGCGTATAGCACTTTTTATTATGTTACATATAATGCGAGAACACAATACTATCTCAGGCCCCATTATATTTTTTACAATTCTGACACGAAACATAATTCTTAGAGAATATCGAGTCATAATGTATTTATTATAATTATAGAAAAAGAGTGCTAAGTCTTGCAGGCATTACCAATAATAGAAAATTTGAAAGGTTTTGGGTTTTTGAAACATTTGATTGGTTTCTGGATTGCCCGATCTTGTTACCTCGCGAACTTAATTTAAAAGAATTTAAAGGGCTGCCGACGGCATGTGTCGATCCCCCCTCATCAACAAATTGGCAAGTAGCCAACAGGGCAGAGAGCGCGCCCTGGGGAGAGGCGTAGAGACATTTTCTTTGCAGCGCGTAACCGATTGATTATGCCGTCGGCATCCCTTTAAGGAATTTAAGGCTTTTCGGCATTTTCTACGGAGCTGATGAAAACCACTGCCCTAATTTTCATGGTTTTTTTAATGACGTGCGTATTCCTCAAATTAAAACCACTTTTCCCTTTTGCGGCCAAAGCGCGTACAATTGCACCGGGGAAACGCAAGCCGGAAATCTAATGCCAATTTTTCGCAGTGTTGGCATGCCGCCAACACGTGGCTATTGTTCCTTGCTCACTTATTGCTAAAAGCCTAGCATAGTCGAATCCCCCGGGTTTGCCTTCTAAAATTTTCTGACCAAAAGGCGTGTTTTAGCCTAGTTTTCAACCGAAAAATGTCATATTTCTCGTTTAAAATTGAAATTTCATATTTTCAGTTTTGGAAGTATTGCAAAAATTAATGTTTCGGCATTGTTTGTGAAGCACAGCCAAATTTTTCGGAGAATGAAGTAGCGCGGTAACTCCCAAATTGATTTTAAAAATTAAAAAATTCAAAATGAATTAATGAAAATTTAAAAGTTAAAGTCTAAACATTTTTGAAATCTGGAGGTCCATCAATTTTTTGCAAATAATAATCGAGAAGTGCGCATCAATTAATTTAGTTTTCAGGCCTCAAAAAAATTTTGAAAAGCTGTGTTTCATTTTTAGGACATGTAAAAGCCATCAGGTTTTGGTTAGTGGACGGTTTAGCATTGTTTCCCAGCATGATGAATCCTTCCTGTTGTACGACCTAAAATTCAGTATTTCGGAGCTTTGAGAATATCGCCAAATTAATGTTTCGGAATTTTGCCACAAAGAAGCGCTAAATCTGTCGGATGATTACTTATCACGAGGAACGTAAAATTTCTTTCCTACTAATTTTTAAAAATACCTTACGAAATGAATTTTTTGAAAATAATGATGAAGAAATTTTGAATTAAATTAATTTAGTTAAAATTATTTGATGCATTTACTTGATTTTATTTATATCGAAAATGAATCCTTCTTTTTGTGGCACCCAATAAAGTAAGTGCTTGAAAACTTTGGGGACGCCGCAGCAAAAATTAAGTGTGTTTAAAATAATTATATTTTGCTGATAATGCTCCTTAATAACCCCTCTAAATATCCTTGCGTAATCTCCCTAAAAATCGCTCGAAATTAAGTCTTTTTAGCGCTTTCGCACACAAAATTAAAGAAGGCGCACGTATGGAGCGTCCGGTTTTCTAGAGCTTAGAAATTTCGAAGATCGATGTTTCATGTTTATGGCTTGCAAAAAAATAAATGTTTGGTTAGTTGCGCCTTTCCTGGTTAATTTAAAATTAGTATTTGCTGATTTGGAGAATATAGGAAAACAATTAATGTTGCCCCAAAGAGCCAAGATGTTTTATTAATTTGGATGCCTTCATCGCTTCTCCATTCCCTCAGATTTTTATTTTAAACTTAGTAAGAAAATGCTCCTGTTCCTGCTTGTAAAAACTTGTTGAAAGTATGTTGCATATTTCCACCGCAAGAACATGAAAATTGGCGTATCATTGGGCGCCACAACTCGACTGTGCATCTATAAAAATGGTTCCAGTTTTCGCAGCGAAACAACGATAATCAAAAATCATCTATGAAAAAGACAGGCCGTGTTAATTCACATTTAAGAAATGTTTCTCTGTACATTTTAAATCGATTGATACTGTTTAGTCGCAGTATGAGAAAATTCTTAAAAAATCGAAGTTTCTGGATCGTTCTCTATGTGAAGGATCTGTTTTCCATTAATGCATGTAACGGTGCTTACAGGTACAGTTATGCATGTTTTAGCCCTTTTCCTTTTTACAAGTAAAAAAACTAAAAAAATACTTATTATTTGGATTTCATTGAGGAAATTTAAAGTTTCAATTACTTTATGTATTAAGCTCTTTCGACATCAATTACACCCATAGGATTTTGGACAGTTTTATCCTAGCCTCATTGCGATTAATGCTGATTCGCCCATCGGGGATTGATGACGTGAAACATCAAAATGTTTCATGCAAAAATCTTTATCCCTGTTTCCGAAATCGATTAATTGATCTTCGGACGAGTACCTGAATTTATGTTCTTGCTCTCTAACCAAATTTTGCAACTTGTATGCCAAGCTTTTTCCTAACTAAAATTATTTTTAGATTATAAAGGCAGCAATTCATCTTTTTTTTATTAAAATGAAATTAAGTTAGAATAATGAAAACGGGCAAGCTAGCAGAGATTCTTTGTCCCACCCCATCCAGACCACAGGGACGTTCATCTGATAGAATATTCCCTTCAGAATACCCGACCCAAATCATAGTCCTCCCCGCACACCCCGGGAGGCCCATTTCCAATTCGCTGGAGGGCAATGTTGTGTTTTCTCTCGGTTTGGGCTCTCTCTCTATCTCGCTCGCTCTCTCGCTCTCTCTCTCTCTCTCTCTCTCTCTCTCTCTCTCTCAATCTCTCCATTTCAGGGTCGACGCGACACGAATTAGCCCCGAGATTTCTGGGGTCCATCCCATCCATCGAGCAACCCAGCCGTTCCCGTTCATCCCAGTGAGGGAAAATGTTTCATGGGTTACTGCCATTAATTCGCTTATTGCCGCGGTATTAGTAACATCTTTCCGGTTCGTTAACCACCCCAATTTTTTTATTGATTTTGGTAGCTTTCGGTTTTTTTAAATCATTACCTGGGGCATGGCATTCAGTGCGCAAGAAGACATTCTTAAGGAGGCGAGTAAGTCTGGCCCATCCCCTTACCGTTGATTCCTGGCAAATAGCCAGATGCGTGCGGCACGCGACCGCTCCGCATGCTTTTTGTCACTGTTTCAACGTGAAAATGCGTGAGGCGTGAAAGCCATTCCTGAAATCCTCAGGCGATTTTAACCATCTTAGCTTTTCAATTTTCAAAATTGCCCATGGAGTCGCAAAGATCGATGAATTGGGCGCATTGTAAGGATTCCCGAGATTTCTCAAAAAAATTCTACTTCGGCTTTCTTAAGTCGGTGTTTCACAAAATTTCGGTTTCAACTCGAATCCAGATGACTTAATGCGCCGTAAAACAGGTCTTATTTAGTGTTCGGAAAATGTATAACGAAGTAAATAATATGCATCTTATCAAAAGAATGGAATACGGTAATAACGAACCTCCTGCCCGGATTTTAAAGAAAATCAAAGGGATGCCGACGGCATAGTCAATCGGTTACGCGCTGCTCAGAAATTGTCTCTGCGCCTCTACCCAGGGCGCGCTCTCTCCCCTGTTGGCTACTTGCCAATTTGTTGATGAGGGGGATCGACACATGCCGTCGGCAGCCCTTTAAATATGCATTGTCTCATCGAAGCTGTTGCTCGAAATTTTAATATTTATCTGCTTTGTCTCAACTGTCTTAGGTAAATTTTATTGAAATTGGATATTTCTTGAAACATCAAGTCGTTCTCCGAACAAACAGGGTATTACGACATATAATTCAGGCGGGCCCAAAATTCGATGTTGCGCAGCATTTCGTTCTTTCTTAAATTATGTGCTCCTTTTCGCAACAATATAAATTTGTTGGTAATTTTGGGTAAAATCCTTTTGTTTTTTGATAATCGATTCGTTTCCGGGACGCTGAAATTTTCGCTTCTATGTCCCTTTAAATCATCCCAGGTGCAAAATTATGTTTCGGAAAGCGAACATCATCCCCGTGGAAGGTTCGTTTTAATGGGTACGTTATAGTTTGGGCGCAAATTTTAATCAAAATAAAGAAGAATTTCGAAAATTTTGGAAATGGGGAAACTTAATCATAGACTACACCAGGGTTGAAAAGCTGCTTCGCGACTTTTCAACCCTGGCCCCGTCTGATCCGATGATATTCTTCACTTTGCATAATTCTCACGATTTTCGATGACAAAAATGAGAAACGCTACCTCTCTTGCCTTATATAGGCTACCGCAACTTCCGGCGTATGCTAATTGTCTCCTAACAAAGAGGGTGGCCCATTTTTCAACAAAAAACTTGATTTTAACATCGAAGAC
Source organism: Mesorhabditis sp. LJ9110 (assembly GCA_038088335.1). Classification (NCBI taxonomy): domain Eukaryota; kingdom Metazoa; phylum Nematoda; class Chromadorea; order Rhabditida; family Rhabditidae; genus Mesorhabditis; species Mesorhabditis sp. LJ9110. Next base: position 36,866 of record JBBGBA010000124.1, on the reverse strand, counting down.
AGCTCATTTTTGAAAATTTTATTGGTGTGCAGTCATCCCCAGGCCATTACACACCTAATGACGTATCAAATATGCCCTTAACTACTCCCTTATTGAGATACTACTGGAACAACCTGACGGAAGTTGCATGCAAATGCACACAGACACACACACAGACACTATTTTTTTATATATAGTAGGATACGTGGTCAGCTGCGTAATCTCGACTCCTCATCGGCTTGTCAAAAAAAATGTTTCCCTTCAGAACCAAGCTGCTGCCATCTAATTTCCCAGAATTTGGATACAATACCGATCGGATAATTGGTTGTATCTTATCCTTCCTTGTTTCCGCCTGAAACCTAGCTAAATACGCTAAAAAACTAGAAATATATCTAATGCCATATCCTAGGCGTTTCTGCACTTCATTGCAACAAATTCAAACAAAAACAGGAAGCATTTTTGCATAATAAATGTTTCATTTCTAACGGATAAAAAATTACCTTTTCGGGGTTTAGTGGATATTTGTGTTGCTGCCAAATTGAACAATTTTAGATTTCAATAAATTAATTCATAAAAACTCCTGAAAGTCGATAAACTTGGCGCGTGGCCAGTTCCATCGCCCGTCTTTACCCTCATCACCCGCCCGCACCCCACTTTGCATACTTAAGCTGGAGCCCTGAATAAATAAGTGATATTTTCGCTAGCAGAAAAAGAGTTATCGACTTCCTAATTTCTATTTTTAGAGTTTTTAGTATTTAACACGTTAATTTCTCTTTCATTTCTCGCGGTACAATAATTGTTTTTCGGCAAAAGAAATCGGTGTTTCACGTCTACCCATACCAATTTTGTTTTGACACTCTTTTACTTGCTCCTTGATGTGTGATAAAATTTTATAGGCAAACCCCCCAAAAATTGTCTGCGACACGCAACGCTCACGCCCGCCTTTCGATTGCGTAATCGGTTTCATCCGAACCACATCGGCGCCGCTGCGTGCGCGTTGCGTGTCGTGGCCCGGAAAATTAAGGCGCAGACTATAAGCGGCCCAAGCCATAGATATACCAGGCCGATCCTTTTATAGAGATCCTTTTATAGATCCTTTTATAAAGTAAGTACTGAATTATTAAAAAATCTTATATAGCAGTAATTTTCATGAAACATCAAATCCTGAAGCCAAAGTTATTTCTATATTTTCATGACGCTAAAACCTGGTGATTCACTTTTTGGAATCCTCATCATTAATCTGAAATGGCTATTATGATTCTCTTCTGGTTGCTAATATTTTCCATTCCATAGCCGAAAATTTTAAAAAATCTGTCGAAGCTTGCAAGGGCCATTAAAGGGACGGGCATGGCGTCGTGTGCATTTTTTCTTATGTATTTCGCTGCGCGTCCACACGCGGCGCGCACGCCTGCTTTTCGATTGCGGAAGCGATTACACCCGGTCCACTCGGTGCGGCGGCGTGTGCGTTGCGTGTCGCGGATGCAGAAAAATCCCTAGGAAATTTGGTGGTGAACCTGAAAATGCTGGAATTCTCATTTAGGTTCATCAGGGTTGAAGGAAAATCCCCACCGTCCCCGGCCCATCCCCCCGCTAAGAAACCAGCCCCGGAAATTCAATGTACTCGGCGGTAATACACGACTAATTGTTAGGCCAGCAATCTTTGCGACCTAATTTTCATGAAACGCCGTTTTTGGATCGCCTAGTCATTTCCACTTTTGGATTTTAAAAAAACGCTAAAAAATGGTGATACAGTGTTCGGCAGCATCAACTTTATCTGGGAATGACTATTACCGATCTGCCCAGCGTAAACAATACTCGAAAATTTAAAAATCTGTCCAAGCTTGCAATTGTAAAGAAGACCATTGAAGGGACGGGCAAGGCAACGCATACATGGACTCACATATTTCCATAGGAAATTAGGTGGTGAACCTGAGGATGCTGGGATTTTTTTTAGAGAATCAGGTCGGGGTATCTGGTTTGTGAAAAATTAGGTCCCCCGATCACAATACGGGGGAAATTCTGGGTAAAATTACCTCGCGACAAGACAACGATTGGCGGGTAAGCGGTTTTTTGCAACAGTAATTTTCATGAAACACCGATTTGGTCTCGCCAAACATTTCCGCCTTAACACCCTCAAAAATAAATGATTCACTCTTTTAGCATTATCAACTTTACCTTGGGAATGATTATTACCAGTCTTTGGTCCTCTATAATATTTCGCATACCATAATCCATAATTTAACGAATTCGCCTATGCAGGGAAAGGCCCTGAAAGGGACCAGCGGCACAGCACGCATTTTTGGCTAAGGATTTCTTGTGTATTTTGCCGAGTCGTAACACGCAAGGCTCACGCCGCACTTTATATGGCGTAAGGGGTTGCATCGCGTACACATCCACGCGGCGACGTGTGCGTTGCGTGTCGAGGATGCAGAAAAATTCCTAGGATATTCGGTGGTGAACTTGAGAATACTGGAATTCTCATTTAGGTTCATCGGGGTTGAAGGAAAATCGCCACCGTCTCCACCCCCCTTCCCCCGCTAAGAAACCAGCCCCGGAAATTCTAAGTACGCGGAGGTGATACATATTGCTTGATAGGCGACCAGTTTTTACAAGTAGTTTTCATGAAACACGATTTTGCATCACGAAGGGCGCTTCCGCTTCACGGTTTTCACATGCTAAAAATTAATGATTCACTTTTTCGGCAGCATAAACTTTATTTGGGAATGGCTATTAACTTTCGATTCATTATGCCATTTGCTTGCTAATATTTCGCATTCTATATTACTCAAAAATTTCAAAAAACAGTCAAATCTTGTTTTCAACGACCATTAAGCGGACGGGCAAGCCATCGCACACAGTTTTTAGCTACTGCCTGCTATGTATTTCGCCGAACCTCCACACGAACACGCACGCCCGGATTTGTATTACGTAATTAATTACACCCGGTCCACGGCGATGCGACGGCGTGCGCGTTGCTTTTCGCGGCGTTGCTTATGCAAAGAAATCGCGTTGCGTGTCGCGACGTGGCAAGTTCACGGAAAAACTAGCAGCAGGAAATCGAGAAAAATCCCTTCTCCGTCCCTTTAAAACGGACCCGGACAAATACGACGATTACTTGGACTGGGCTATTTTCCGGACAGCCCATTTCCGGTTTCCGGGCACTCGCTTTTTTTACGGCCGCTATTATGCTGCCACGATTTATGCCCTCAAAGCATTGTGAGCCTATTTTTATTGCTGTTACGCGTTTTCCTTTTTTGTGGTTTCTGGAAAATGATGTTTCATATAAAATATTGGTACTGCCATCCTGTATTTTTTTAATAGTTGGATAAAGTTAGCACGGTAGTTAATTTCTATTAACAGTAAGCTTTCGGCCAATTTTTGTTGTTTATGCTGACCAAAAATCATGTTTCAAAGAATTCATGCACTTTCCAACCATCGGCTTATTTAATACGTCGTAAGTCGTCGAATTTCGCTAGCCTTTATGATATTTTTTTCAGCTTGATTCCTCGCTATTTTTTTGAAAACTAACGTTTGCTTAACTTAGTTAACGCTTGCTTAACCTTCCTGATTTTTTTGATATATACATAGGATATTTGTTTAGGTTAGTTCTGGGCTTTTAATTATTTATGCTTTTGTTGGCGTTTGCTTGAGAAAATAATGTTCCAAAAATTTCACAGTTAGGCTTGAGTATTTCAAGAACAATTTATTCAGTTGAATACTTGCCTTTAATTTGTTTTCTGAAATTGTGGTTTTTTTGAATTTTAATTTTCAAGAGAATTCTCGGCGAGTAGCATTTTAGGTTTATGAAAATTTTTGTTCGAAAACCAACTAATGTTTCATCGAACGGGCAATTCCACCGGATTATTTTTGAAGGCAATACTTTCACGATACGGTCGGTCACGTTGCGGCCGTATCTGGCCATTTGCTAGGAATCAACGCCTGGGGGTGGAGCAGACTTCTCAGGCCCTTTAAATGTGTCCTCAGGCTGGGACCCGGATCTGTTATTTATTTGGGGCGCCCTAAGAAAGCTTTTCGCCTTTTCCAATTTCTTTTCTTTTCCTGGCGGGCCCATTCGGATGGCCATCTGTTCCCCCTTTCTTTCCGCTTCTCGGCTTCTTCTTCTCTTCTTGCCTCCTTTCTTCCCATTTCCTTGAGAAGCCCCTGTTTATAATTTGGGTCCCCTCCCTGCCATCCGCGTGCGCGAGCGTGAAAAAATTCCACTACACTCCTCCATTCACGCCTCCGATATTGTGGATATTATTTTGTTGCGAAATTTCGAAAATTTAAATTCGTGTGAATTTGGCACTCTGGGTTCAAAATATGTTTCATATTTGTTCGGTATCTAGCGATTTTCCAAAGTTCTAATTCCACTGGCACTCTGAGCATTTTCGCTGGTTTTCTTCTAGACTCCGGGTTTTCTCTCGGCAATCCGAAAAAATTTATCAAAAGCGAAATTAGCGCAGTATCCGAAAAAGTTTGTGCGCGTTAAAATATTTTTCATTGCTGTTCATTTTTTGCAAACTTTCATTGAATCAAATGCAGTTTTTTTGCTCTCGCACTCTCGCTCCCTCGCTCTCTCTCTCTCTCGCTTGTCTCACTCTCTCTAACTTCTCTCGCTCTCGCTCTCTCTCTTTCTCTCTCTCTCTGCCTCTCTCTCGCCGTTCACCAAAGATAGATGTAGCAAACCCCTCGAAATTTTGTGTTTCCAACTTCCGCTTGATAGCATGTCTTAACGTGATAAAAAGATGTTTCGTACTTGCGTCTATCGCGTTTTCTCCTTTCGCAAATTATATTCCAAAAAAGTGTTTCTTCTTACTTGAAAATTCATCATTTCCTATAAGTTTTAGTCAACGGAGATTTCCATTTTTAGGAAAAATGAATTTAGGAAAAATGAATTAGGGAAAATGCTTTTTAGGAAAAATGAACACAACCCATTTCCTATCTTGCTAAAATTGCCCAGCTTTCCGCAAATTTTACTAGACAAAACATGTTTCGTATTTAGCCTTGCTTTTACGTCTTAGCGTTTCTCGAAGACGTCTTTTATTGCTTTGGCCGTTATGCCTTGTCATAAAACGAATTTTTAATTGTATGAAAAATGAATTTTAACTTTCTAATTGGAGTCAAAAAAGAAAAGGTCAAAATTTGGAACTTTTAAACCCCTTTATAAATTTTTCAAATTTAAAACTTTTTTCGTCTTTGCCTATCGGGCGAGTTATGATAAGCATCTTTCAAAGCAATATAATCTCCGGCAATTATTTGACACTGGAATATGTCAGGTTCGTCTTCTTCGTTCTAATTTTTGAAAAAAAAAGGTTTCGGTCTTACTAAATATTTTTAATTTTTGAGGGTTTTTAATGCAGCCTTTTTAGTCCATCCTTATAATGTTTTCCAAATTATTTTAATTACTGTAATTATTGGGATTCATTTATTAGAATTACCATAATTTACAGGACGCGCTGAGCGGATAATGTTTTTAATTTTTTGCACAATTTTGTGTTCTTCTATTTTATTAAAAAATGTTTCATGTTTAGTCCAATTTCTGCATTTCTTGCTGGTCCCAATGGATCGTCTGATTCCTGATGCTATTATTCGTTCATTAACTTTATGTCATTTATAAAAGTTGAAAAATTAAACAGTTATATAAAATCATGCTTATTATTTCTGCCCTAGAATGTTTTCAAATTTTATATATTGGTTATACGGCTTTTTATCCACCTAATTTTAGGATGCGGTGATGGTTGCGTCGCGTGTGAAGGCGTCGTTGCGTTGCGTGCCCCTCATTGGGGTACTGCTGTGCCTCTCAGCTGTCGCTGTCCCTTTAAACGCCTCCGCCCAGGCGGATGATGCTCAATGCGCGGGGGCGAAACCCTGCCAGCCGGGCCTCATCTTGCCCGTATGGATGCCGCAGGTAAAATCCATTCTAATTTCTGATTTTTGTATTTTTATATTTTTCTTTTTGATATTTTATATCATTATCGGGATTCTACTGTTAACGGGGGGGGGAGGGCCATTTTTGTCCAGTAACTGCAAAAACGCAGTCTTATAAGTTTTTACAGGGTTTTTAGTGATAAAAAGCACATCAAAATTTTGAGAACAATAGAAAATCTTTTTTAACTTTCGTTTAATCCAAGACCACTAAAATACTATAAAAATACTTTATACATTATACACTATTAACAGCTAGGTCTAGGCGAAAAATCAAATTAGCCGTAAATCATGCCGTTTAATTACAATTTAACCTCATAATTAGAAACACACGTTTTAAAACCAGCGTTTGCCTAAATAATTTAAAAAAATAAAAGTCCGAGCTTTTTAAATTAATTTTAAACTTCAGAATTTCTGCAAGTGGTAATGTATTTTTCTTTAGCATGAATTTATTTTTTCCTGGCAGCTTGTGTATTTGTGCCGCCAAATATGTTTGCCACGATAGTAGTCGCCCATTAGAGAAGAAAGTATTTACGCCTTCTGGCCTTACTATGAAACATTAAAGTTATCATCCTGCGTTTACGGGCTGATTTGGATCGCTTCTATTGATGGTTAGATCAAAGGAACAGAGTTTTAGTGGAAGATCGGCCTTTCTGCATTTTCTAATAAAAATTTGTGACGTTTCTAGGTTTAGAAATAGCAAAAAAAAACAGTTTACCAAACTTCCCTTATTTATATTTGGAGAATCGGGTTCAACGGAAGCATTTTTATGAAAAATATTTACTAATTTTACTTTTTCGAATTTGACGTTTTTGCAATAATAATTAATAAACGCTGGTATAAAATGAATTTTTATAGTTTATTTATTTATGATCAAACGTGTGATTATTGAATAGCTAAAAATGCTCGGTGTAGTGCAAAAAAGTGCAACACCGAATTTTTAATCCTTCGAGAACTACTCAGTGTTTTAAGAAACTTTAAATTTTTGCAATTTCAGGGCAATCTGCCGCAATGCACAATCTTCATCCGGGCCACCGTATACTTTATCGCGCTCGGCTACATGTTCTACGGTGTCTCCATCGTGGCTGACCGGTAAGTACCGGAATTTAAAGGGCGATGCAAGGCACGTTAGGCTTAGGTTAACTCTTTTATAAGTATTGTCTTTGCGGTCACGATTTTGTTAAAACCCCGATTTATCGACAATACGCCACGGATTTAGCGTCACTTATTGCCATCTCAGAGAACCTTGATTTTGAAGCAAACCTTTAATTCGAAAAATTGGGTGTTTCGTCTAGAAGCCTTGCTAAGACACCTTGCTGCTATTGATTCCAACCAACCTTAGGTAATACTTCCACGAACATACTAGCGACTTGATCAAATCGCGTATCTGATATTAGCTAAAGCACTGAATTTCCTGCTGCTAAAAATTTGGTAAAAAATTGACAGAAATCAAGGAAAGGAAATCTTAATTCTATTTCGTAAATTATAAAAACCGGGATATTGGGAAGAATCGAATTTATATGAAAAATGCATGTTGCTTATCCTGGTTAAGAACCTGGATCGATCTACAGTACAGTACGCCAAGGCTATAGCGGAAGATTATTGCCATCTCAGGAGGAAGCTTGATTTCCAAAATTTTTTGAGTAACAAAACGGCATTGCAACAAAATTAATATTAGCTAAAAAAGGCAAGTTCATGCTGCTCCACAATCGATAGAAAATTTGCAGACATTATAATTCTATTGCAAAATGACGGAAACACGAAGAATTGCGAGAATAACTTTTTTGTGAAAGCGCATTCTACTTATCCTGGTTAAGAAATCTGATTTATCTACAGTACGCCACGAGTTTAGCGGAGAAATATGTCCATTCCAGGAAAGAGCTGGATTTTTAAAGATTTTTCAAGAATTTGGGTGTTTCATCCAGAAGGCTTGTCAGGGCTAGTTTTTCCTATTGATTCGTATGTGTCTCCTAATCGGTAATGCTTTCAGTAACAAAGTGGCCACCTGATTAATAGCTAGTATCTAGTATTCGCTAAAATACCCAATTCCCTGCTGCTAAAAAATTGCTGGAAAATTTGAAGACATTATAATTCTATTGCCAAATGACAGATTTTCATTATTTCACGAACGAGCTAGGGTTTTTCAAAAATAATTTTTTTGAGAAATTGGGTGTTTCATGTATACGTTTTGTCAAAGCAATTTTTTATTCATGATTCCAGGATAACGAGGTACAACTTGCAGTAACACCGTAACATCTAATATTAGCTCAAGCATCCAATTTCATGCTTTTAGAATTTCGTAGAACATTTTACGACATTATAAGGCCATATGCAATATACAGGGTGTCAAAAAAAAACCCCTACCTAGCGGTTCGCAGTCTCGTCCGATCTTTACGATTAGATATCTATCGATAGCTCTGGAAAAGGCGAGAAAACAAGGAGGGTTCATTTTCTTAATTACGTATTTTTATTCGCAAATTTTACGTAGAAAAACCATGAAACCTGCTGATTTATGCAAGATCCGCATGCTGATTGCGAAATTCCTGCTGAAAAAGTACCAGTTTTTTTAGAAATCGTTAAGTAACTATAGAATTAGGTTAAACTTTAGAAAACAAACCGGCTTGTTTTCTCGCCTTTTCGCCTTTGGTACTAATGACAAGTTACTATTACTTCAGCGATAACTTAAAACTATTCTATTTCTAAATTCTAAATTCCTAGCATTCAAAAAATTATAGTCTCCTTAAAGGTTTTGACTAATTTAATTTTCATACGCACACTAACTTTTTTTCAGATTCATGGCCGCCATCGAGGTGATCACCTCACAAGAGAGGGAGGTGAAACGCCACAAGCCCGTCACCGGAGAACCGGAAGTTCGATTGATACGCGTCTGGAATGAGACCGTATCGAATTTGACACTAATGGCGTTAGGTAGGTTTTTTAATTAAATTAAATTAAATCAAAACATTAAATTCTCGATTTTAAGGTTTTCAAAAGAACGGTAAATCCCAATCAAATTATTGCATTTTACTGCCGTTTTTCGATCAGTTTCGGTGAAACATTTTTTTTTGTAAAATCCCGGAAGAAAAAAATCGAAATAAAGCAATCGATTCGCAGGAAAATACCAAATTTGGGTTTGGCAAGCTAGTAGAAATCATTGGGGAGCTGCGAAGATGGCTAGAAAATTTCCATAAAATAAAAAAACCCGAATATACGCACGATTTCTCTAAATTTTACGCCGTTTAAGATGTGCCATTGGAAACGGGAGGATTGATTCACTTCAAAAAATTAGATAAAATTTAGAACAATTTAAGATAATACTTTACAGTACTCCACCTAAATATTATTCTATGAAGAAAGTAGAAAAGTAGAAGAAAGTAAAATTGCCTTTTCGCAAAGAATCTATTGGCGAATCTAATTCTGTGCATACTGGAAACTATCTGAAACGACCATTTTCTAGGCAGCTCGGCGCCCGAAATCCTCCTCTCCGTCATCGAAATTTTCGGCAACAATTTCGAGGCCGGTGATCTGGGTCCCGCGACGATTGTCGGATCGGCCGCTTTCAACCTGTTCATCATCATCGCCATCTGCATTTTGGTGAGTTTTGGGACTTTTGTGTTATCCGGGGGCTTTTCCCTCGAGTCCAACTTTGCTAATATAAATTGTTCCTAAACTGTTTTTTATAATTCGTAAACGTAAAAGTTCCACAAATTTTGACTAAAAAACTGCAAGAAATATGAATTCCGAATAAAAGTTTAGGTTTTAAAAATTCCTTTGAATTTTCAGGTAGTTTTCCACTTCAAATAATTTAAAAAGCAGCAAAAACTCAATTAAAATTCTGAATGAGCCACGACCTATTTCGTTTTAAAACCAAAATTATTATTAAGCATCAAACGCGAAAGAACCCCGAAAAATCGTAGCCGTCTTCGCCAGCGCCTATTATCGGCAAATGGTTTCACATAACTAGCAATTTTTGTGAAGCATCTATTTCTAACCCGCTGCTCGGAAAATGAGAAAAATGAGAACAAACAAAAATGTCTATCGACTATTTTTTGTATTTACGAATCTACGTAAACGACATACGTAAAATATTTTAAAAATAATTTTCGCAGATGCAGCTCCAAATCCTGTAGAAGTTCTGGTTCTAAATTCGACAAAAAAACCATTTTGATCATTATAGCATTCCATTTTACAAAATTGGCCCGAGAATCACCAAGATCGATAAATTTGGACCCGTTACAGGGCATTACGGCATGAAAATCATGTAAAAATCCTTGAAAACATCCCGTTTTTCTCAAATTTTTGCGTTGAAACGAAATCCATTTGCCGGCGCTTTTCCAGTATCTTTTTAGTTTTTTCAAAAATAGAAAATTAATTCAAAATTAACAAAAAAACACCGAAAATTAATTAAATATGGATTCATTTTCGCCTTTTTTCGCAGTCGCATTACATTAATAGAGCGTTTCTGTGTTTTATACGTCGCCTCCAAGAAACGCAGCTTTTTCACGTTTTTTTTATGGGCGGATGGCCTTCATTAACTTAAAGAGATAGGGGCGGCATAAGTCAATCGATTACGCGAGGGAACGAAAATGTCTCTGCGCCTCTCCCCTGGGAGCCCTCGCGCGAGATCGTTGCGGGACCTGTTGAACCCCCCCTCCCCAAGGGGGGGTTCAACAGATGCCGTCCTCATCTCTTTAAGGAGCATCTCGTTTAGTGTGGGCATTTGGCTCGGCTCGAATTTCGAGCCGACTCCGCCTCCCGCCGTTTGGCTCGAATTTCGAGTACGAGCCGCTCACTACACCAAACTTGGGTAATTGAACCAAATCCGCAGAGGTGGTTCTACCCAATTTATTTGGGGGGAGCCGCTTTTACCTCCATGCAGTGGGCCAGATCCACGTCTTTCGCTTTTTTGGCAAGGCTCGGCTCGAATTTCGAGCGGCTCGAATTTCGAGCCAAAAGGCAGGGGGCGGAGTCGGCTCGAATTTCGAGCCGAGCCAAATGCCCACACTAATCTCGTTCGTATTATTTGAGAAAATGCTGAAACATTCATTTCGAAAGATGCGTCCCGAATTTCGGGAGGATGACATTGCGTTGGTGGTATGCTTAGGCTTAGCTTTGGGCTTAGGCTTAGACGTAGGCTTCGGCTCAGGCTCAGGCTCAGGCTTAGGCTTAGGCTTTGGCTTCACTTAGGCATAGGCTTAAGTTTAGGAAATTCGAAATCTGTAAGAAGGAAATTTTTGTTGGCGGTACAAAAAAGCTAAAAATGCTAAGTAACTTAATCGGAAGTATTTTAATGGTGTTTTTCGTAAAATGCAACTATATTTCAACTAGACAAAACTATCTAAAACCTGAAAACTTTATCAAAAGTGGCCATTTCGACCCGAACAAAAATCGTTTAATTGTTGTGTTCCTTATGGAAAATTTGTGAATTTTTACGTTTACGCATAGTAAAAACCGTTTAGAAACATCTTGCTCATTTAAATAAGAAATTTTATTGCAATCCGACGAGGCATTAAAGACCCAAGTCACACTATAGACTTTAATTTTTGACGAAACACCTTGATTCACAGTTTTTTTAAATTTTTATCTTGCTACAAAGGTATTTTAGATTAATGATTAATCAAAATAAAATTACAACCATTTGCTATATTTTATCTATATTTGAACTAGAAAAAGCATCTAATGGTTTGAAAATAAAAAATAAAACAAAATCAAAAGTCGAGATTTTGATAAAAAACGGCGTTTTTAACAAAAAAAAAACAGATTTTTTGTATGTTTTACCAAAAATTTGTAAAGTATTTACGTTTAGACGTTTTACAACGGCTACGAATCACTGCGCTTATTTAAAACAGAAAAATTAATGGCCGGAAGTCACATTCGAGGTGCTATTAAAGACCCAGATAACACTGTGCTGAGTATTTGTGGTGTAACACATTGTCACAATTTTTTTTGTTTGAATTTTCTACGACTACGATTATTACGATTAAATAATAAATCAAAAGTAAAACAACTCTCATTTTTAAGAAAATTATTTCCTTCTTTTTTACAGGCCATCCCCTCGGGCGAGGTGCGTCGCGTGCAGCACAATCACGTCTTCTGGGTTACGGTACTCTGGTCAACGTTTGCGTACGTTTGGCTGTACCTCATCCTATGCGTCTTTTCGCCGGATGTTGTCGAGGTGGGTTTATTGGATTTAATTTTCAATGGATTTAAATTTGGTTTAATTAATTAATTTAATGAAGTTTAATCAAATTCAATTTCGTTTAATTAATTAAATTTTAAGGGCAGATCAAGAGCACCCGCTGTTTTTTTGAAAATGGCTTTTAAGTCCAAAAACTGTTAATCAAATTTTCGGCCATGAGGTGTCACCTATTATACGCAAAAACTTTTCCCGATTCCCAAAAATACTTGAATCACATTTCTTTTACCAGCGTTGGCAGCTTACAGCTACCGCCTGTTAATAATCCCAAATTTTTTTCACATCTTTTAATTCCTAAATTCACTGGTTAATTTTAAAAGCAACGAATCGAGTAAATTGAACAGAGTTCAGATCATAAATTTGTTAACAAAGAGCGTTAGCGCTAGACAGTTTTGGAAAACCGCCAAAACTCGCACAAAATGCTTGCCGGGGGTATATATCGCCTGAAAGAAAACCCAAAAGAAACCCAAAACATAATATTTATAACCAAATCAAAATTTAAACCGGAATTCGATTAAAATCGGGAAGAAAATCGCACAGGATTACCAGGATAAATCGTCGCATTTGATTGTGTGATGCTGAAACACACATTTTGTTTGAAGGTTTCAGAAAACCAGGGTTCGGCAAAATGATTTAGGTTGGTTAAATAACACGATAATATGGCGTAATACCCCAATCCTCTTAAACCCAGATATTGAAACCAAGATTAAACCAAAAAAATCAATAGAATATAAAGAAGCCGCCCATTCTGGTGTAAGATCGTCCGCGTTGGCTTAATTTTGATGAAACACAGAAAATTTTGTGGTAAGTCCCATAAATCGGATGTGATAAACAACCTAACTCGAATGACCTTCCAAAGAAATTTTTTGAAGCGCAGGAAAATTAATAATTAGATCCAAAATCCAATCCAAGGAAAATTTTAAAACTACAAAATTACACTTGCAGGACAACCAGCATTAAAACGGTCCATTTTTCTGAATGAGGTGACTTTCATAAAACACACTAATTTTACGCAGGTTTCGGAAGGCGCGCAACCAAAAAATAATTTACTCCATTAACGACTAAAAATATTCTTAAAAATAGGAAGGGTTCTGATAACGGCATGAAGCCTGAATTAAGGATAATGCAAAAACACGATTATGCCTGATTTCATGAAACCCACTATTTTTCAGGTGTGGGAAGGAGTGCTGACATTTGTCTTCTTCCCCCTGACCGTCGCCTCGGCCTATTTCACCGATCAGCACGGAGGAACGTTCGGAAGGCGCTTTTTCACTGGTCAGTTTTACAAGATAATACTTCTTGGTCCTTTGGCAGTATCGGGGGGGGGGGGGTTCTTCTTGCCCTTACGTTCCTTTTTTTCTGGATACAGACTTATTACTTGTAATTCCCACACTTTTTTTACCATCATTAAGCCATTATAATCATTATAATTTTACCAATAAAAATAGAGAAAATAAAATATTGATTTTTCCACCAGAATTTTACAATTTAAAAAAATTTGTAAGCTTCGGATAGTACGAATTTAGAATATACGTTATTACAAACATAATAAAGATACGCGACGAGGAATTTTTCCTTTAATAAAAAGACTGATTAAAAAAAACTCAAGCCTTTAAATTGAAGCACCGCACCGACAGCGTTGCTTTAAACTTTTTGTGAATCACGTTTTTTTCTCCCGGAAATTCGTATTTTTAAATTATTAATTAAATCTAACTTTTGTTGTTTTAATTAAGAAATAATGAAAATTAAATAAATTAAATAAGACTGGATGGATTTCGCTGTTCCGAATTGCTTAACACTATTAGGAAGGTTTGTGATTCGTTAACAGGAATTTTGCCCTATATTGGGTAAAAAATTGGTTTAAATAAGTTACGCCAGATGCTAAAGCATTAATGAAAGCTGTGCGCCCATAGCGTTCTTTTAAATTTTTTGAAACATATTTTTTCTCGGTGTAAATCCAATGAGAAACTTTTTCGTTTTTCTAACTGCTAGAGTAATAACATGTTTTTTAAAAATGCCTACCAGGGACACATTGAAATGCATAATTTAGTTTTGCTGTTAGTCCGCTTACCCTATTTTATTTAGCACCCCTCCAGTCGATCCGTGGCCGCCGGCGCTCCCCGACGCACATCCCGAAAAATCGTGGCGGTGGCTCTGGCAAGGACGCGTAAGTTTTGTAAAAACCTAAATTGATAAATCAAACACAAAAAGTATTATTCTCATTGTAGTACCAGTTAATAGAGTGTAAGGAGAAAAACTATAAAAATTTCCAAAAATAATGTTTCAGAAAAATTCAAAGCTTGAGAAATTTTTTGTGGTTGAATTGCACGACTTCGCCATAAAAAATATCAGATCAGATATTTTGCATCTCTTTAAAATATTGATAAATTCTTAGCCTTAAACTATGGAAAGTGTAGGTTCAAATTTAATTTTACCAAAACGAATTTACTAAAATAAAAAAAGTGCATTTTCTGTAGTGATCTAATCAGCGAGAGGTAAAGCAAATATATCGGGTTTTTAAATATTATTTTATGTCAATTCCGTATTAAGAAATATGTCACTATCAATGTCGTAAATCTATTTTCCCCAAAAAAAAGTGAATGCAGATAAATGTACCATAAATGATTAATATATAGCGTGCGTGGATATAACCAATTATTGCTCGGGGTGTGAATTGATTTAAAGGGTTTGTCAAGGGAAAGATATCGATTTTTAACTATGGATAAAGGCATTTTTCGCGCCGCGACACGCAACGCGTACGCCTCCCTACGTCCCTTAACGTATCCTAATCGATTACGCAATAGAAATTCGGGCGTGCACGTTGAGTCTTGCGTTGCGTGTCGCAGCGCGCGGCATAAAAATCCTAGAAAATCCATAGCCGAAACTCGATACCCTTGCCTTGCACGTCCCTTTAAATAGCGTATAACTTTTACTTTTTTTAGCGCTCAACTGCTCAGCCATTCGGCCCCTGACCCGGAAGCCGTCGCTTTTGAGGAGCACCGGAAACAGTATCTGGAGGTAATTTTTCCTGAGTGAACCGCACATTAGTATGGCAGAACTGCGGCGCAATAGGGTAATTGATTGAAACATACTTTTTTTGAATCGCCATATATACTAGGTAAGACTTTACTTGACCTCCCCCCGCCCGGCCGAAGGGTGTAAAGGTTTTCGGTAGTTTTGCTGATTTTGTCGGGATTTTGCAACGCCATTCGATAAAGCGTCGAAAAATATACTAAGCGTTTTAATTTGAGCCTACAATAAATGAAAATATAAAAATGAAAAAGTATAACCAAAAACTTCCGGCTCGGGGGGGGGGGGGGTAAAGTAAAGTATAGCCATATATTACCGACCACTAATCACAGAGGATTAATAGCCTAAACCTTTCCCAAGTATTGAATCTATTTGAAACATTTTTGTTAAAATGGTGTCATAGCTCATGGATCACTCGAGTTCTCAGGGTAACTGGAGGGTATTTTCTGGTCAGAGAAAAGAGGCCATTAGTGAAGCGAAGCTTTATTAAAGTTTAATGATAGAAACACTTTTAAGGAATCGGTTAGCAGTATCGAAAGAGGTTGTCGCAAGATCTTTGGCTCATTAGTGTGATTACTTGAAACATACCTTTCTCAAGATTTTTATGTACTTTGCTAAAGACATTTTTATTATGCCCAAACGCTGGCGCAGTATGGGGAAAACACGTTTCTTATGATACCATGTTTCAATTATTTAAATAAATCGAAAACTTAACCTATTTCAAAAATAGCAATTAACAAATAAGAAAAATTAGGAAAATTTCACCAAGATTCGATGACTTGCCGCATTAGTGTGGCGGAAAGTCGACTCAATAACATAATAGATTGAAACATATTTTTTAAGGTCTTTGTCTTTACCCAGTATCCTACCTTATATAATTTTGGCGCGTATGTGTGTGTGTGTGTGTGTGGATGTCACTTTCGAGGCCCGATTTGAGGGCCTTCCCGTGCATAAAATGCCCTAATTCTCCGTCACCCGGGGGAATCGACCTTTTCTGTTTCCGGTGGCGTTGTCAGAATTTCGATAAAATACAAGTTTACAAAGTTAAAGCCGGTTTTATTCATTTTTGGGGGTCCCTGAGGGCTAATTTGCATAATGCGGAAAAATACAAATTTCCTCATTCTTGCCAGTTGCACTCGCGTGTGTGGCCGGTGGGGGGGAAGGGGTCCGAAGGACCGGAGCTATCGGGAAGTCAAACTTTTCATGCAAAGGCCGCATTCCAGCGCCCAAGGCCCGCGAAGCGGGTTTTGGGCGCTGGTAATAAATGATTTGCTATTGGAGTGTCGAAACCCATTTGGCCGCAATTCAATTTGTCGATTTTTCTCTTGATCGGGAATCAGAATATCGAAATTTCAATATAGTGAACATACATCGTAAACCACGCTAGACAAACCCGCGGAAATAAAAAAATACTCGAAAATGAACTGACTTTCGACAAAAAGAATTTTGGCACCATTATTTACGATGAATCAAAAAGCAACCATTTAAAAACGACAACCGATTATTGTTACCAAGCTTCGGCTCAATGGGGTAATTGAACGACGAAACATTCTTTTTGGGAGTTGTTAGATATACTGGAAACACAACTACTGGAGTCATTAATGGGCCTAAACCTGCCTCAAGTATTGAAATTATTTGAAACATGTTTGAAAAAATCATAAAATCTCGTGTATTAGTGTTCAGGTACAATTTGGTTACGTACCAACACAACTGTCACCAAATAATGTCAAACTCAAAAGCTGTGTAAGGCTGGGAGGGGGGTTTAGGGGGGGTTCGGGAGGTCTAGTTCTCAGGCTTAGGCTGAGGCTTAGGCTTAGGCTTAGGCTTAGGCTCCTTCGCTCAATAATTCCACGTAACGCCAATATGCACTCGTGAACAGAGAGATTTGCAAACATGCGTAAAAACGAAATACACCAAATTACCGTCTAACGGAATTACGGTATTAAATTTACCGGGCCGACAATGTTGGGCAGCTAAATATAAAAACCAGATTCTTGCTTTGAATTTATGTAACTTTAAAATTCCAGATGTTCCGCCAACTGCGCATCGACCATCCGGATGCCCCGATTGAAGAGCTCGAGAAGCTGGCCACAGAGAAAGTGGTCAAGAGCTCCCGGAAAAGTCGCGCCTTCTACCGTATCCAGGTTGGTATTTTATAATTTGAATTTGCCAGCTTTTATAGAATACGATTGCTTGATGGTGGCTTTCAAACAAAAAAAAAAGCGGTAATCAAGAAACGCTTTAAAGGGCACGTTCAGGGACGTTTTTTTGGAAAAAAGCAAAGATTGTTGCCGCGGCCGGGGGTCGAACCCGGGCCCCCCGCTCGGGAGGCGCGGATGGATACCAGTCAGCCACAGCTACAACCTGGCGAGGCGATGAGGGGCGCCCCACGGCGCAAGGGAGGGGAATGGCCTGTCACAGCACGGGCAGGCAGTGCGCGCGGTCCCTACGTCCATAGGGTGTATACGTTGGGACGAGTACACGGCCCCTCCCTGAACGTGCGCTTTAAAAGCTTGGAAATTAAAAGCGAGATCAGAGGTTTTTTAATTAAAAATATAGGACTTAACCAAAAATATAAATCGTATTCAGCTGCTAAATTCTGCTCAAAAAGAAAGACCATGCGGAGGGGTATTGAAAAGAAAACTCATAAAAAACATAACTGACATAAAAAATCTTTTCAAAAGACTCCTTGAATGGATTAATAAATAATTCGAAATATTTTTATTGTTAGCAAGCGATGAAACATTTTTTCATGAGCTTTTTAGCCTTGCAAAGATTTTACAAATCAATTGTCGCTGAACTTATTGAAATTTCATTATCCAGGTCCAAATAGTTTTGCGCCACTTCGACCGTGAAACATACCATCAAGCTGTAACGGCAACTTCCTTTTTTCGTCGAGCTTTTGAGGATTCTAGGAATCCAATTATAGGCCCAGAAATTTGTAGTAACCTTATAGTAGGTATATTAATAATGTTTAATGTAAAACCTAAGAAATTCAATTAAGAAAACTATGTAAAAACTTCCAATTTTTGAGATTTTGGACGAAAATCGATATTTGGAGTTTTGTTTTAGGTTTTAGAAGCTTAGAAAGCAGTTACTATAAGAATATTATTATAGCAGGAAAATGGAAATAATTGCCACCCCCTCCCCCCGATAATGCAAAAGCACCGGATCCTAAACTAGAAGCGGTGACGCTAACTTCTAGAATTCCAATTGGTTGATACAGATTTTTTCATTCATTCCCGGCATAATGCACGAATTCCACTTTTCCGGAATACCATACAATTGTGAAACATTTTTTTAAACAAAAAGCTCTAAGCTAAATTTTTTAGGGGTTTTGCTGCAATATTATTTTTTGAACTCATCTTTTTACAGGCGACCCGAATGCTGACCGGCCAGGGGGATATTGTCAACCGGAAGCTGAAGGGCAAAGAATCCAAGCAGCTGGCCATCGATAAGCCGAAGAACAAATTTGTCGTCATCGAGTGGGTTGTTTGACGTGTTTTTAAAGGGAGGGTGACAGCTAGCAGAATGAAAAAGAAAACTAGCCAGGGGAATTAAATGAAAAATGAGGTTGGCAGCCTCTTTTTATCGTGAAATTCACTATTTTTGTCCGAGATAACGATCTATTTTTTTGGATCCGTAGTTTTATATAAACAGTTTATAAATTTATATGTAGTTAAATTAAAATTTTTACGCAGTTAAATCATAGTTACAAAATAACTAATTAATTCCTAGGCTGGCCAATGTGTAAATTTAACCTGGACGGGCCAATCCCGTGGAAAATAATAATTTGGCAAGGAAAATCAGTGAAACGTAGTTTTTATTATTTTGACAGGTTCTATAGTTTTTAAACAATTTCGATTCGATTTTTCGTGTTGGCCCTTCTCAAAATATTTTACAAAGCACGCGCACGCCTTACCGATTATGTTGCAAACCAAATCGCCTGCTAACCCAATTAAATTAAACATCTTTTTTTGTACGAATTGGTGCTGCTTTTAGTTTTGTTTCCTGGTTTGATTTTGTCATCTTGTTTTTTAGAAACCATGTATTATGGGCAGGGGCGTAGCCAGAAAAAAATTTCGGGTGGGCCCCAAAAAATTTTTCCAAAAAACTCAACACATTAAAGAGAAAACAGCGCCGCAGGCAAAAATTTTTGGAAAAAGGTTACATGTCGCGTAAAAACGTGAAAAATAAGCGCCGCAGGCCGCAAAATTTTTCAGAAAATAAAAATCATAAGGGTCCCCCCTTATGAAATTTTTGGGCCCCGGCCGATTTCGGGGGCAGGGGCCGACCTTACGCTACGTCCCTGATTATGGGGTATAAATGAGATCGGGTCCATCATTTAATCCGTTTGACCGGCCAAACTCGTAATGGTATCCACATGAAACTTGTTTTTGCAGCTTCGAATAGACCGTAGGTAATCGCTTACGCGATTAAAAATAGATAGTTATGTGCTGCGTAAATGGAAAAGCGCAAAATGTGCCTAGATTACCCTATTCCCGGGGGCCGGGGTGGGGGAAGCGCTGCGACAGTTCGGAAAATATTTTACCACATCTCAGACTCGTCGCATTATGTTGACAAAGCATACTCCCTGCAGCCAATTCACTGATACATTTTTTTCGGCTTATTTTCCCGAAAGACTACAAGGTGTCACAATAAAAATAAAACCTCCCCTTCTAATTGGACTTTAAACACATCATTTAGACGGAATCTAAGAACATAAAGGGACGGCCTCTGCATCTCAACGGCCACTTTCGATAATTTTGCTTGAAGAAACTGTGGCAAATTAGCTCGTATGCAGCCCCGAAAAACCGCAAAATTTTACAGAATGGCTTGTAATATGACGGATTTAATTCAAAACATGGGGGTTTTGCAGTTTTTTTCAAAACTGACCTTTTCAAGGGGTATCGAATGGTGTAACTATCGTTCCGATCCGATCTTTCTCCGTCGAGTTGGGGGGGTTTTTTGTTGGGACACCGGCCGCCGAGCCTCATTTTCACCTCGGATGACTTTGTCCCATCAAGTCCGGCAGCAGATTTAGAAAACAGATTCGGAATCACCGAAAAATTCGGCACACAATGGGCTTGGTTCGATTCCAAAACGCCAGCCGCAGTAAAAAACTTGAACGTCTAACAAGGAGACGTTTTTGAGTGTCGTCGGGACTTTGGCACGGGACAAGCTATCTGTGCAGATTACGCTGATCGAATATGGTTTCGGAATAGCCATTTCTCGAAAGTTATGAACGATTTAAATCTCAAAACAGCCCAAAATCGGCTACTTTCAATAGTCATAAAAGGCTTCAAAATAGGTATTAGACAAAACCAGATAGTGCATCTTGTTCAGAAAAAAATTCTCTATAAAACAAGCTACTTAACTCAAAAATGTTGGAATTATGAAAATTTTTGTAAAATTAGGGGCCTGCCAATTAATCAAATTTTTCTAACTTTTCAATGATTTTGGAGAAGATGGTACATTTTATAGAGAATTTTTTTCTGAACAAGATGCACTATTAAGTTTTGTCTATAACCTATTCCGAAGCCTTTTATGACTATCGAAAGTAGCCGATTTTGGGCGGATATGAGGTTCAAATCGTTCATAACTTTCGAGAAATGGCTATTCCGCAAAAATGGTTACCATATTCTTAATCAGCGTAAAATTCTGCACAAGATAGGCTTGGTCCCGTGCCAAAGTCCCGACGACACTCAAAAACGTCTCCTTGTAAGCGAAATCTAACTACGTTGCGACTCATGCGCCTAGCAACCCAATTACCTGAAATATATAATTTTTTAGATTTTGGGAATTGGGGGTTTAACCACCTTGCCTCTAGTCCATTTTACACCTTTTTACACAAAATTTAATGCGTAGGGTCGTAAATGAAAAGGGGGCGCGTCAAACGATCAAAAAGCCAGCATTCTTAAACTCTTAAACACATTGAAATCTCCGGAATTTTGTTACAGGTTTGCAGCATCTCGGAATTACGTTCAAAACAAAATCCGCCTGCACCCAATTCGTCGTTACATATCTTTTCCCGGATTTTGTTATTCGGGTAGAATTTTGGCTTGATTTTCCTGAAAGACTGAATTGCGATGCAACAGCTGGCGTAAACAGAAAGGTTCCGGAAATAAAGAAGAGCGAAAAAGAAATATGTTTCTTTTCAGCTTCGACCCAGCGCACTACATGTGTCTGGAGAGCTGCGGCAAGGTCAAGGTAAGGTTTTGAAAATAGTCTTAAATCTGGAAAAATTTGAATTTATTAAGCTGACCATTAGTTTGCGGGAGCGTATGAATCAAAATCAGACAAAAAATGACTGGCCAATGGAATTAGTAGTTTTTGCAAAATCGTGTTTCAGCCGGTTTTAGCGCCGATTGCATTTTGGAACCGTTAGTGCGCAGTATTTAGCGATATAAACCTTGTAATTTTGAAAAATCGCCATCTAGTCTTCTGCGTCCACTTTTTAAAGGGGCGGGTAAGACCTGACCACTGATCTGACTAGCAATGCTTTACACCACTCGAAAAACCTAAAAAAAAAACGGGAAAACAAGCGGTTTTCGCTTTCTCAATTTTTTATCTCGGCTCCGAATTAAAGGCTGCTAGAACTCTTGAACGCACACTGTCACCCCGAGGGTGCTGCCCCCAAGAACGCGCAGAGAGAGGCGTCATTAGTTGCACCCCGTACTGGGCAAAGGCCCTCTGCGATTTGGGGCGCCTCTGACTTCCTTCCCCACTCGGCCCTGTGGTATAGTGGCTAGCGCGTCGGACTCTGGAGCGAACCATCGCAGGTTCGACCCCCGCCCGGTGCGCAATTTCTTGCTTTTAACGAAATTTTGATCGTCCTGACGGTCTTTAAATGTTTTGCTTGAAAAACCCGGATCCTTTTGGCGTGTAATCGTCACTGAACGATCGTGATCATCCACAAATCCGTAGTTTTCATGGTTTTACAGTCTTAAATTGCGGAATTTTAATTTTATTAACGTCAAGCTGGAAAAACACAAACCGATGGTTTCCATGCCTTTTCGATAGCTCTCTACAGATACCTAATCCGTAAAAATTGGACCAACCGGTACTGGACTGTTAGCGGGGGGAGGTTTTTAGCAGGGGGACACATACCCATACCTGTTGATAATATAAAATCTATTTTTATAGTGTTTTGTGAGTTTTTGATTGCTAGAAAGTTTAAAAATTCAAAAAATTATTATTGGGCCATTATCATACATTTTGCCAAAAAGTCAAAACATTCGAAAATTGTTATCATTTTTACATAAACTTTTTGTATCTGTAAACTGTGTTAAATGTTATAAAAATGGCTTAGATTTAGGGCTAGGCTCGTGCGGGATTACCGGGAAAAATCTGATTACCTCTGCCAACCCCCCCCCCCCTCCCCCGCTAATGGTCCAGTACGTGACTTCTTACGTTCTCCTCCCGAAATCAGCAGAAAAGAAAGAATGTTTCGATTTCGTTAAAATGTAGATAAAAATTAGAATTAAATTATTACATTCTCAACATCAAAAATCAATAAAAAATGTTTGCAGTTGACCGTGAAATGCGATCGAGGCCTTTGCGACCCGAATTGTACCGTATCCGTTGCCTACAAAACTGTAGCCGACACGGCGCAAGAAGAGTCCGATTTCATTGCGACAAATGGCACACTGACCTTCAAGGCTGGCGTTGATACGTATGTTTTTTTCGCTGACTGGTTAAAGGGGCTCGGAAGTCAAAATTCGTGCGTCTGGGGATTGACCCTACTGGTCAAAAAACGAAAGGGTAACGGCCTAGAAGTGCCAGTAAACTGATTTGATTGTGAAAAAAACGTAAAATATTTGAGAAAACCGAATCCTTTTCGGAGCGAAAACAGCATTTTGAGTGCGCGGCGATTACATGTAGTAATGCGCTGTAAGGCACCCAATCTCTCGATCTCGGTGATTATCTGATCAATTCTCATAATTTAAAAGTCTAGAATGATCAAAATTCGTTGAGGATTCCAAAATAAGCATCAGATTTTTACAATTCAAGCGTTTTCGCGTCCAAATAAGGCAAAATGGTCAGGCGACGCGGTCGCGTTGCGGCCGCATCTGGCTATTTGCCAGGAATCACAGCAGGGGGCCGTGGACCAGATTTCGAAGCCCCTTTAAAGGGTTTCGCGGTACCGGGATCGTTAGCTCAAGAGAATTATTGAGGGCTTGGGTAGTAAATTTCAAATTTCTTGTTGTAAAAATTATGTTTCATCAAATCTTAAATAGCGGAAAATGGTCGCGGTCCAGATTGAGCGTTGATTTCGCTAGCGTATAGTTTATTGTCAACAATTAAAGATTCAATGAGATGAAATTTGCCATTGATTTCTGGGCGATATTTTGAATTTGTTTACATTGAATTTTAATTTTTTAAATTGAATTTTAAGCTGTGTTTTATTTTAGTTTAGAAAGTGTGTTTTGATTCAGCCATAAATAAAAGAACTTTCTCAGCAAAGATACTGTTTTTAATCTAGTTCAATTAAAAACCTTATAGTTCACAAAAACGATTTTTATGTTTTGAGAAGTAATTTTTTTAGTCTAGTACAGAGAATTTACCTACGCTGCCAAACAAGCACTTTTAGCATTTTTGAAACTCAGTTTTTGTTATGCAAAAAATGCGCGCTAAATTATGTAAAATAAAATTTTATTATCGTTTATAATTGGCTTTTAAAACCCTTTTAAAATAATGTTTTGTGCCGCTATATAGAAACAGATATTATAAGCGTTTCGAACAAATAGTTTTGCGAATTTTTGAAACATAGTTTTTGAACGCACAGCAGTGCGGGTTAAAGGGATCAGGGACGCTCAAGAAGAATTGGCATAAAACGGGCTTTAATTCTAGAATTAGCATAAATTTTTTGTCTGCTCCCTCTTGCCTTGCCCCACTTTCTGCCGATGTTTTGCATTTGCATTACCGGTTGGCTGGTCGCCAATTATAGACGAGCTATCTACAGGGTGTCCCAAAACCCCCCCTCTAGCGGCGCCCAGACGTGTTCGATTCTCGCCGTTTAGGTATCTATCGAAAGCTCTCGAAAAGGCGAGAAAACAGGAAGAGTTCATTTCCTTTATTATGTATTTTTATTGGCGAATTTTACCTCCAAAATCCATGAAAACGGCAGATTTACGCGAGATCCGCATGCTAACTGCGAAATTCCTATTGAAAAGCTACCTGTTTTTTAGAAAAACGCTGAATATCGGACGAATCAGAATAAGTCTTAGAAAATGAAGCCCGCTTGTTTTCTCGCCTTTTCGCGGGCGTTCGAATGGTATAAAAATCATCCTGATCTGAGCTTCCCACGGACCGCTAGAGGGGGGCGGTTTTTTTGGGACACCCTGTATAAAAGTTACTAGAATCTAGATGATCTACTGGGGTGTCCTTTTCCGTTTAAATTAAATAAATTATCGTCTATTCTAAGCTAATTTGGACGCTGCATTTTCATATCACTACGTTTCATAAAAGTGCCAATATCCCCCACCGGATTTGATATGAATGGTGCACCGGGTGACTCAAAAATCCGCTAAAAATTGATCGGTTTAAAATTTTAAAACATTTTTATTAATGATTTAAATGATGTCAATCCATCAATCAAAGCAATATAAATTTTGATGCTTCAAACAGACCACAACTTAAATATAATATTCCAGGCAATACATCGAGGTGGAGATTGTTGACAACGACGTCTACGAGGAGGACGAGCAATTTATGGTCCGGTTATCACAGGTGGAGTTTATTTACTGACGGTTCTGTATGTTTTCCAGAATTTGGAAAAACGGGTAAAACACATTTTATAGAAAAGTAAATACCATTTTTATGTTTTTCAAGGTGATTTTCGAGCGCACCCGACTGCCTCTTTTCGCGTAATCGATTACGCAGCCTTAGTGGCGACCAAGCGGCGCGGCAAAAAGAAATATGGAAACTAGAAATTTGGGATTGGTGCGAAGTGCTAGCTATACCTTTAGAAAATGGAGGAAACACTTTTTAAAAAAGTCCCTGGTTAGATGGTATTAATTCGAAATTCTGTCTATAATATTGGAAAAGAGCTGGAACACATTTTTCAAAAACATTTTTGCTAATATTTTATTTTTTATAGATGATTTTGCGAGCGCACGACGCCTACCTCTTTTTGCGTAATCGATTACGCAGCCGTACTGGCGGCCAATATGCGCGGAAAAAATCGATCAGATGCCAATAATTTAGGACATCTACTAAAGTAAGATTGACGCGGAGCAGATCGTATTAATTCGAAACCCTGTCTTTAATATTGGAAAACAGCTCAAACACATTTTCCAAAAACTTTTCGGTGTTTTATTTTTTTTTGGGGGGGGGCGAGACTCGCCTCTTTTTGCCTAATCGATTACGAGCCCTTATTGGCGGCCTAACAGCGTGCGCGTTGCGTGTCGCGGTCCGGAAGAATCGATCTGGGGGTCGTAGTCCAGATGTATTAATTCGTAATGCTAGCTATCATCGTGGAAAATGGCTGAAACACATTTTGCGATTTTTTTGGGGTTCTTCGAAACCATTGAACTTGATTTTTGAAACATTATAGATATTTTGCCTCAGAATTTTTTGAATTAATTTCCGAGCCCACTAGACGCAACGCGCGCACTCGCCTCTTCGTTTCCTAATTCCAGTTTCACGACCCCTTATTAGCGGCCACCCGGAACAACGCGCAATGCGTGTGGCGGCGCCGCAAAGATCATTTTTGATGTAGTGCGAGTACTGATTGCTTTCAATTACATTTTCCGATTTACATAAATCTACAAAACACATGTTGGCAATCGTTTTTTATAACTCTAAAGGCAAGACGCCGGCATTTAGGTGCCAACTGTCTCCTTAAAGGGACGGGCAAGGCATGATTATGGATTGTTCTGCCCCTGGATTCCATAAGAAATTTTCACGCATTCTTAATCAATCACGACTCGTTAATGGCGGACGAGCAGCAGCCACGTCGCGGTTAGCGGGGGAGGTCGAATCCATAGAAATCCACAGCCCACAGATTCAATAACAATGCCTTCTTCGTCCCTTTAATGCTCGGAGTGTCGAGCGCTACTTACAAGTTCATCTTGTTGCAGTCGTGATTACTTTCGCGGAAATGTTGAGATTCCCCTCAAACCATAAAACAGCATTTTTTTCGAGTTTGGGGAATAGCCGCTTCTTTCCGACGCTTAATGATTTTATCCATTTTACCAAAAAAATCGTGGCAAAAAACCATAGACAATCAAGTCATAGGTGTGCCTCGCGCGTCCCTTTAACGCTCCGGTCACGATTTTCGACGGACGAGAAATCTTTTGGCACCGAAGCGCATCAATTATGACTTTCTAAAAAATTTTGTGTTTCTTACAAAAGCATGAAACACACGTTTTCTGAATCTCTAGAATCATTTCCCTTTCCAGCACCCGAGAAGCATTCCTTGCAACGACTTTTTGATAGCGGCATAAGTCTATGAAACCAGATTTTTGCCGGCATAAGAAATTGGTGACAGAAAAATTAGGGAGCATATATCAACCAAAACCCTATAACCATTCCTTTCGCGCTGAAAATTGTTTGGAACAGAGTGCAAAAGTCGATTGCTTCCAAATGAAAATTGAGCTTCACACAACTTTATAAAACATGCTTTTTTCTGGCACATACGGATAACTATTATAATTTCTACAAAACTCCTACTACTATTATTTTGCCATTATTTAAAGGGGCTCCGAAGTCAAAATTCGTGCGTGCGGGGATTGAACCTACTAGTCAAAAAACGCAAGGGTCACTGCCGAGAAGTGCCAGAAAAGTGATTTAATTGCGAAAAAACCTAAACTATTTGAGAAAATCCGAATTCTTTTTGGGGCGAAAACGACCTTTTGAGTGCGCGGTGATTACCTGTCGTAATGCCTTGTAAGGCACCCAATCTCTCGATCTCGGCGATTCTCTGGTCAATTTGCATCATTCAAAAGTCTGGAGTGATCAAAATTCGGCGAAGATTCCAAAAATAGTATCAGAATTTTTAAATTCAAGCGTTTTCGCGTCCAAACAGAGGCAAAACGTCATGCGGCGCGGTCGCGTTGCGGTCGCATCTGGCTATTTGCCAGGAATCACAGCAGGGGGCCGTGGACCAGATTTCGGAGCCCCTTTAATTTCAAAACCGTTTAAAAATTAAAAATTTTCAAAAGGGGACCAGCATTATTAGTAAGCTTAAGCTGCTTAAAATTAACGCGTTCGAATATAATCACCCAAAATATTTTCAGGTGCGAGCCTGGGGCCTTAACAACGCGCCGGTACCTGTACGACTCGGAGCCGCCGCACAGGCCACCGTGCTCATCGGTTAGTTTCTGGTGTTTCAGGGATCAAATTAGTTTAAGATGAATTTAATGGTACAATTCAGATTGCTTATTCGTGGCGCGAAATTAACCGAATTTTTCCTCGTTCTCTCTGTCCCTTTTCGGGGTTAGCGGGCGGAGCCCGCTAACCCTTTTTGGGTTGAGGTACCCCCCCACGCGGCTCTTTTTGGGTCCTTTACCCGATTTTAGCCAGAACCATGCATCGGATCGAAAAACTAAATATACCATCGGAACCGGCGGCATGTTATGCACAATATAAGCTATTAAAATGTTCAAAAAATTTAATTTTCGAATTTTAAGGGCGTTTTTATTTTGTACTCAGAGGGGGGGGGTCTGCGTTTGTCAGGATGTCTGTGTATCCGCAAAAACCTTTGTAGTCGTCGAAAATGCCTTCCCATGGACGGTTTTGGCTGAAAAATTTGCCCAGGTATTGGCTTAATGCTAATCTCGGTGAGGAAGAAGCGTTTTTTTCAAAATAGGCCTTTAAAAAAATTTTATTAAACTTTGAAGTTCGAAATTTAAATTGCACCCAAAAGGTGGCTTGTCGAAAGTCCGATTGCGCTGAAATTACTCATAGTGATGCCTTGGCCCTTGTTCTAGCATTAACTGAAGAGATTATTGAAATATAAACGTTCTACTTTGAGATACGGCCGGATTACGTGAAAATCTGAGGTCGCAATACGGGGCGCCCTTCCTGTCTGGGCCTCTCTGCCTCCCCACCAAAGACACCTATCTGTCTCCCCCCCCCGATTAACAGACCCTTTTTACATTATTTTATCAAATTTTTGGTTTGGATGGACGATTTTAGCACCGAGGATCTATCTTTTCGATAATCACTCCTCTGCTTCCTCAACTGGGCTTCCCCCTTGCGACATGTATTCTTACCAAACTTCAGTTGAGTTGAAGCTACCGATTATAGCACCGATGATCAATCTTTTTCTTTGACCCCTAGCTTGCCCATAATGCGCCCGAGCATTTGGAGGCATCATCGAAAATATTTCTTCGCAGAATCAGCGCCACAGGCAAAAATATCCGAAGAAATATTTAGTCAGAAATTGTATTTTAAAAACAACTATTTAAAGATGCAGGAGGCTAAAAGGGGACAATTAATAAAAATCATAAGAGGCTTGGCAAATATGTACGGTAATTATTAGCGAACCCCTCTATATTCTTATGATTCAATGCATCATTTCCTATGTCAAAGTTTCATCCTCTACCCCCAGTAGAAGAGATGCACCACAAAAAAGGGTGCTTGCCAGTTTTTAAGATTTCCGATCTGTCATATGTAGCCGATAAGGATTAAGTGGTATTTGCATTGCTTTTGATTCTGAAACTTCAGACCCTTTTAGTCTTTTGCAAAAGATTAGTCGAGGTGGAGTCCCTGAATGCCGGCCATTGTCGCCCCAGAGTCGGCTCGTTGAGGTCACTGATAAATCGACACTCCTCACCGCGGGAATAATAAAAAATATCCCCCTTCCCGGGGTCGATTAAACTGTTCTGCACGAAAAGTGTATTATTTTTAAGAACAGAGTTCAGTCAAAAGGCAAATTCTTTTGTAAAAGAGATTCTTTAAAAAAGGGTTTGGGTTCGAAAAGGCGAGATTCTCATGCGCAAACGCAAATTCCTAATCTCCGAAACATGAGAAAATTCGAAGGATCAACCAAAAATTGCTGGCACCCAGGAACCCGTAGCCTTTAATTGGTTTTTTATTTCCGCACTCAAATTTTCCTGCTTTAGTCCTAATCAAAAATAAAATCGAATATAACTGGCATAATCATTTTTTCGCAGTGGTTACCTCGTGATAAGGCGTGGTGACGAAGAACATCGAAAAGCGGCAAAAATGCCAAATATTGGAATTGAGTGGCGTTTGAAACTGCGCTTTAGGCCTGTACCCGGCAATTTTTGGTTGATCCTTCGAATTTTCTCATGTTTCGGAGATTAGGGAATTTGACGCTTTTTGCTGCATCAGAGAATCTCGCTCTTTTTTCGAACCCAAAAACCCTTTTTTTAAAGAATCTCTTTTTAGCTAAAGAGATTTATTATTAGTTTTTAATGAATTCCCATCAAGAACAACCGGAAACAAGATTTCAAAGTGTAATTCGTTTAACATTGTATTTTTTCGAAACCTCAAAAAATGAAACACTTAAAAACAATGTTCCAGACAGGGCTTTTAAAAGTTTTGTAACTACTGAGTCTTGCTTTTTTTGCGTCTTGATGAAACTATTGAAATTCGGCCAGTTTTCAAAAACCTTGAATTCTAGTCGATGACGACCACGCAGGCGCCTTCGGCTTCACCAGCGAAAAATTCAAGGTGCCCGAGACGAATGGCGTATTTGTGGCCGAGGTTTGATTTTATTTTCGATGTCGTTCTTATTTATGCTTATTTACTCATTATATTAAGGCTCTTATTTTTGAAACCAATTCTCGATCATTCTTGATGGAACTAGATTTAAAAAAAACAATGTTTTATGCCGGCCTGCGAGCAATTGAAGCAACAAAGACGTTAGTTAATCGGTTAGAGCTTCGCAACACCGCTGTTACTCTGACAACGCTGATTATCAAAAAATGTTTTAATGAAATAAAGTATGAAAAGAAATGCTGTCAAATAATTAAGTCTCTGTTCGGAATCATAATATTTCATGGATTATATTACATTTTCTCGTGATAAATCTACTATATATAAATTTCTAATGTCCGTCTGTCTGCCCGTTTAGGAATTCAGCCAAATTTTGCATTCAAATTTCAAATTCAAATTGGGGGATGGGAGGGCCAGCGCTTGTGTGTCCTAAAATGATTGTTTTGTGCCGGCTGTTACACAGTAAGGTATTTCCTAAGGAATCGAGAACAATCCCGAAATTTTGTGATTTTTTGAGACTTCGAAAATTTTAACAAAACAACATCGGCCGATAAAAGTAGAAGAAGTAACACTATGTAGGGAATTTGAAAAACCGCGTAGAAATCGCATGTAACAATTTTTCATGTCCGAAATATAAAAAGAAGTTTCAACGAAATATCCCAACGAATGAAGAATTGTCAAACCATTGTGATGCTTTTACTGTTTCCAAAATTAAACAACACAATTTTCCGGCTTTTGTTGAGTTGGAAAACAATATTTCAATCATAGATCATAGAAATAATTACAGAAAAAACAGGTTTCAATTAAATACATTCAAACGAAATTTTTTTCGCCAACGTTATGGCAGGAAAATCGCGCTAATCTTTCCAAGATTTCCAATACTGAGGTTTATTTTAAATTAATTCAAACAAAAATTCTACAGGAGGAGTACCGTTTTATTTATATCCATATAATTTATGTATATATTATTATTTTTAATTTCCAGGTATTCCGAACGCGCGGAGCCCGCGGAAAGGTCTCAATCCCCTACAAAACTGTTGACGGAGCCGCGAAATCCCCCGGAGACTACAAACACGTCGAAGGGCTGCTCGAGTTTGAGGACGAGCAGACAAAGTGAGCTTTAGTTCCCAAACATCTGGCAAGCAGGCAATACATCAAAAAAAAATTTTGCAAGGTAGCGAAACACTGAAACACCTTATCTGATTTTCCTGGGTGCTTTTGCATTATTAGGGGTACCTTATTTTTCTAACGCAGAGTTTTTTTAATATAAATAAAGTAGGGGCTTCTAAGCTTGCTTTTTACTATTCTGAAACGTAAAAACTCTACAAATTTTTATTAAAAACCAGCGCCTAAAACCCGCTTCGCGGGCCTTGGACGCTGGAATGCAGCCTTCGAATGAAAAGTTTGACTTTCTGATAGCAGAGTCCTTCGGACTCCTTTCCCCGTCCCGACCAAACCCGCGAGTGCAACTTGCAAGAATAAGGAAATTTCGATTTTTTTTCACTTTATGCAAAATTAGCGCTCCCGGACCCCAAAAATGAATAAAATCGGCTTTAACTTTGTAAATTTGTATTTTATCGGGATTCTGAAAACGCCATCGGAAAGAGAAGGGTCGATTCCCGCTAGTGATGAAGAATTGGGGCATTTTGGACATGGGAAGGCCCTCAAATCTGGCCTCGAAACTGACATCCGCACACACACAGACAAGATACGCGACCAAATTATATAAGGTAGGATTACAAAAATATAGATTTTTCGACTATTTTTGGATAGTTTTCCACTTTAAATCGAGCTAAACTCTCCTGAAAGCGCTATTAAAATACGCATCGCATCTCGAATTAGACAAAAAAATTTCGGCTCCTTAACCCCGTGATGCGAAACAAGCTTTTTGTTTTGGTTATTAATTTGCTGTGAATTTTTCACATCTGGAAAAACGCTAAAATACGCCATGACGCAAAAAATTCAGACCGCGATTTCAAAACCAATTCAATTGACTGATATTAATTGACATTAATTATTTTTCGTTTAGGGGCGAGATAACGGTGGAAATCGTGAACGACATCGAGTACGAGAAAAACGAGGAGTTCTACATCGAGCTGGGTGAGCCGATATGGCAGGATGCGCACGAGGGGGTTGGTTTTTGCTTCTAATTAAATTGTTAATTTTCATCGTTGATTTATGAAGAAAATCGGGGAAAAATTCATTAACGGCAGTTGTTGCTCCTTCAACTACATTTTTGACGAAACATTTTTTAGGAAATCGATCAAATTTTGGTGGTCGGAAATGAAAAACCACTTCGAAATCTTGCATTCTTTTTGTCTATTGAAAATGGAATTGTCTATTTGAAACACCTTGCTCCTAAAATTTCTTTAGAAGCCCATATGCAAAACACTAAATTTTCAAAAATTAAAAAGGGATTTACGGAGGAAATTTAATAAAAACACGTAAAAGCAATGTTTCACGAAAAAAGGGCTGAGCAGTGGTGTTGGGAATCATAATAACTCCTGTCTTGCTTTAACCTAAAAACCTGATATATAGCTAGTACTACTTTGGCGATTTCTATTTCAAAATTCACGCGAAACATGGATTTTCACGGAGCCAATTAGTTTGCGAAACTGTAATTCCTAGTTGTCCGTTAAATAACTGCGTTCAAAATTAGCGATATAATCTTTTCGAGCGGTTTTCAGGTCGCCAAGCCTTTATTACCAAGGTTTTTTTATTTCAGCTTTTCATTAATATTCTTATGTTTCATCCAAAAAAGACCAGTAAATGGGTTTGGATATTTTAATAAGGTTTTTAAGGTTGATTGAAAATTTTATATTCCACTTTAATAATAAATAATCGCTAACCGGTTCTGTCGCTTTGCAGCAGCGATTTTCCCGCGGCCCGAGCAGCGGGCGGCCAGGCGGAAAAGTCGAAAACAGAGGTATTTGACGGTAAAAGCTCGAATATCTCGGCGAAGAAGTAGTTTTTACGCCATTCGAAAGCCCGGAAAATGGCATTTTTTTAGTTATTGTGATATTTTTATTTTTACACGCTATTAAAAAATTTAAGCAAAATTTACAAGACTTTTTGATTATTTATGAAATCGGCTGTAAAATCTGTAAGTCAAAAGTAAATTTTGAGATAAAGATATCAGAAAATCAGCAATTTTTGGGCTTTCAAATGGCACAAAAATTATTTCGATCTGAGCTTCCTTCGTCGAGATAGAAGGGTTTTCACTGGGACCCTAGAAACCAGTAGCACCCTAGAAAGCACCTTTGTTTTTTTTGATTTCGCAGTCCTCCCTGTGTGAATTCCCACTCCCCGAACCCGAAATGGTGATAATCCCAAAAATAGAGCCAAAAAATGCTTATAAATCGAATAATAAAGATGTTCAAAAGAAGTGAAAACTCAAAAGCAAAAAAAATTTGAAATAAAGTTGGTCCTGTTTGAAAACCGTGTTTCGAAAATCTTCAGGAATAAGCGAAAATGGTAGGGGCAGATGATTTTTGGCCAGAGATTGGAAAATAACATTTTTTAATTTTGTGGAAAACGCGCACCGCATCGGCAACAGTTAATATGTCGTAACCGATTACGTAATAATAAAGATTACACGCGTTGCGTGTCGCGGCGCGGAAAAACCGGAATAATAATAAATCTATAGTGATTTTGCCAGCTTGTCAATGCGCCAGAAAACTTTGATTTTTACAGCATTAGGCAATCTTAATATCGTTTAAATTAACTAATTAATTTAATGATTGTATCCGAAAATTAATAAAATATGAAAAGCCATTTTCGGCGTCAAATCTACTTTTTTCTTGTGAAAAAAATGTTTCGAAAAATCTCAATTTGAGACTTGAATTTCGCCTTCCAGTCCATTCCCAATACAGCAAAAAATTTTAACGTGTGGTTTCTCGCTTTTTCGATACGGTCCGTAGTTTCCCTATTTACAGATCCTTCAGCATTTTCGATATTTCGGCATTTTTCGGGATTATCGTCAACCCAAAAACCCTACCGTACCCTCGCCCGGTCTACCGTGTAGTCCACCCTACGTTTTAGCGAGTTTCATTCCCCATGCGAGTTTTGGTGGTTTTGGTTGTTTTTTTATTTTTTTTTTATTTTATTTGTTGGTTTTCCGTTTGGTTGAGAAAAGTGTGGTGTCTTGTCCATTAAAAATAATTAAATAAAAAAAGTGGCATTTTTAATGCTAAATCTTCTATTCAGATTGAATTTCAGATTAAATTTAACCCTGAGAGTCAAAATACCAACAGGCCGAAAAGCCGATGACCAAAATCCCGATAGGCGAAAATACCGATGTTCTTGACACAGGTTTGAATGCCTATTTTGCATGTCGGGGTTTTGACCTGTCGGGATTTTGGCTGTCGGGATTTTGGCTCGTCGGCCGTTCGACTGTAGGCATTCTAGCTCTTGGCATTGTGTCGTTTTCCCAAAAGTTTCGATCGCGACTAGAAAAAAAAGATGTTTTATCCAGAATTTTATCTATTGTCGACGTGGAAACGGTTCTGCTAATTTCTTCAGACTAGAAAAATTGACAACATTTCCTAGATCTGGTTTTTCGTTATGCGAATATAAAATATGTTAATATTTTAATAAACTATAAGAATCCTGGAAAGTTTATGGTTGAATACTTGTTAAGAAAATGCGTTTCATATACTTACTTGTCAAAATGAAAACCGTGTTCTGGCATGCCCGAGTCGCTTGTCCGTACTAAGTCAATTCAATAATAAAAAACCGTTATAGCCAGCCATCAGAAAAAACTATATTTATATAAAAAAATTAACTATTTAAATTCGTGGATTAAGATTGTAAAAAGTCATAAACGAAATCCTCTCCTGTCAATGCAAAAATATCTTTCATCAAATTTACTGTTAAATTTTATAATTCTACGGCCAGTTGGTGGTGATTTGCTAAGAACTATGTGTTTAATTATTATCAGCAAGCATAAAACCAAAATTAACAATTAAGCAAATACAAAAAATTAGTAAAGTTGAATTAGAAATCTCCCTTGTGTTGGTCCCTATGTTTTAAATAAAAATTCTATTAAAATTCATATAATTAAAACGATTTAGGAAGGAGCGGAAGGGCGTCCCGTTCTCGGCGACCATCCACGATGCAAAGTCGTCATCATTGAGGACAAGGAGATCAAGGTATCGTTTTTGTAAGTAGATCTAATTAAATAAATTCTAATTAAATAACTGGGGATTTAACGTTAAAATGAATTTAAAACGACCTACATAGAAGCTAAACGCGGACTTAAATTCCAATACTACAAGAAAATAAAGAAACATTTGACTTGGAAATTCGGTTGTGGAATAAAAAAACTATGTTTCAAAACTTTTGCAGGTCTTGCGGTTTTTTATAATTTTATTAAATGTGACGCAGTAAAGCAATCTGCCTAGGTGCGATGAATAAGGATGATAAGCCCGCATCTCCCGATTTTAGCCCATCCCGTATGCAAATATACAAAGGAACAAGGACAATATTTATAATTTATAGTAGGGCGTTTCGTAAGGCCGGAAAAAACCATGATTTTTCCGCCTACTTCAATTCAGATTCGCATCGTTAGTTTTTTTTGGGAACAAATGTTTCCCGGAAATTCAAGGCAATTCAATGTGAAGATGCAGCAATCCGGGCATCTTGAAGTCTTTTTATCCAGCGAAAATTCGTTGCGCTACATTATCGTTTTAAATTAATTTGAAACCTATTTGGATTATTTGTTTTTTTTTGCAGAACTAGCCTGCTGCTTACTGCTACTAACTGCTTTAACTAGCCGTCATTAGGAGCGTTCGGAAAATCCGGACGTCTTGCCGAGAAAGGAATATGTTTCATCAAATTTCCAAACCCACTAAGTGTCAAGGCGCAGCAATCCTTGCAGCATGGCAGTGAGGGAAAAACCTTTGTCGTCATTGATATTACTCAATGAGTAATACTCATTAACGAATCTTAGTTTATTTATTTTGTTTTTGCAGAACGCGCTTGAGAAGGTATTTGCCGACGCTAACATCGCGCTGATGGTCGGCACATCCTCGTGGAAACAGCAATTCCGGGAGGCGTTCGAGGTCGAGGATCTGGGTACGGTAATTTGGCATAGTTTAAAAAATATATAATATAAATAGTATCTATGAAAACGCGGTATTAAAAAGTAAGGGAATGAGAGAGAGAGAAGGAGAGAGAGAGAGAGAGAGAGAGAGAGAGAGAGTGAGAGAGAGTGAGAAACATCCGTCTCAAAAATGACAAAAAAACAAAAGTAATAATGTTTCAAAGTTTTTGAAATCAAAAATATGCTCAAATCGCTTAATTTGTTCTTGTTCGGAATTTGGGATAACGTTCTATATTTTAATTTTGTTTAAATACCGCCTTTTTGCAGACGATGACGGCTCCATCTCAACCAAGGAGAAAATCCTGCACTACGTCTCGTTGCCGTGGAAGCTGCTGTTCGCCCTCATCCCGCCCACCGACTATTTGAATGGTATTATTTAGCTTAATTATCCTACTTACTCAACTTTAAATATTATTTATATCATACTCAAAAATTTGTGGAAATCACAGAAAAAATTACAACGGATTAAACTTGCAAAATTTTGAGAAAACTTGGTTTAAAGGCGAAACATTTTTCTCTTTTTTTTCGTTGATCTCATAATTTCCATGCTATTTGTATGGGGTTCTATATTATTTATATTTTTTAGTTATGCTTAGATAATTTGTTATACTAAAAATTTGATGGAAATTACATTTGAATTTCAATGGATTTAGTTTACGTATCTTCTCTCTACCTCGTATCGGATGTACTAACTAGGGAAGTGCAAATAAAAAACCCAGCAAACCGCTTAGCAAAAATATGGGTCTGATAGAGTCGGCGACGGATTCCGAAACTGCAATCAGAATTTGCTAAACGCTTAATACAAAATAGTTATGAGCATTTTAAGTTTTGCACTACATTGTCCGCCCTCCCTATGAGCCCTCCCAAAGATGGGTGTCCGCCTGTCGAGTGGTGTAGTGCTAACTAGCATGCTTCTGGGGCGCAGGGTGTCTGGTTCGACTC